>CM052546.1:77360982-77529011 GCA_028533065.1 Trachops cirrhosus | reverse complement strand
GAGATAAGGGGACAGTAACCTACAAAGGAGTTCCCATCAGACTGTCAGCTGATTTCTCAAAAGAAACCATACAGGCAAGAAGGGGCTGGAAAGAAGTATCCCAAGTCATGAAAGACAAGGACCTACATCCAAGATTGCTCTGTCCAGCAAAGCTTTCATTTAGAATGGAAGGGCAGATAAAGTGCTTCTCAGAGAAGGTCAAGTTAAAGGAGTTCATCATCACCAAGCCCTTATTTTATCAAATGTTAAAGGGACTTATCCAAGAAAAAGAAGATAAAAAACATGTATGGTAAAATGACAGCAAACTCACAATTATTAACAACCACACCTAAAACAAAGACAAAAAGAAACTAAGCAAACAACTAGAACAGGAACAGAACCACAGAAATGGAGATCACACGGAGAGTTAGCAACAGGGGAGTGGGAGGAGGAGAGATGGGGTAAAGGTACGAACAACAAGTAGCAATGAAGGTAGATAGAAAATAGACAGGGGGAGGGCAAGAATAGCAGGGGAAATGTAGAAGCTAAAGAACTTATGACACATGGACATGAACTAAAGGGGGGGAATGTGGGTGGGAGAGGGTGTTCAGGGTAGAGGGGAATGAAGGGGAGGTAATCGGACAACTGTAATAGCATAATCAATAAAATACATTAAAAAAAGAGTTGGTGAAAGTTACTTTTTGTTCTGTTTAAAATTCATTCTGTTTGTTCAAACATATTTAAAAGATTCACAAGAAAAACCATTGGTTGCTTTGGTTAGTTGCCTGTAAGGGCTTGCAAATAGAAGCCATTTAGCAAAATGCTGAGGCCCATAACTTAGTAAAGAAACTTTTCTTGAGGCTAAAATAAGCATCATTTGGTGGTGATGGGAAGGAGATTGGAGGGCTTGCTAGGAGGGGGTGAGACGGTGAGTAGCACAGTTCCGCAGTGACTGTACAGTGCAGGATGAAATAGCCTGCACACGCCATCTGTCTGCCGGGTGCAGCACAGGCTGGAATAAACCCTGCAAGCAACCCACAGATCTCCACAGGCATCACTGCAGAGCCAGCCTGGTTTCATGGTGACTTCAAAGTTGGAGGGTAAAGTATTTGATCACAGCTGATTTGATGCCTCCTTGTTCCTCCCCAACATGGCCCAGCTCCAGGCAAGGTGAGGGGACCTGGCAAAAGTCATATGGCAGCCCTGGTTGGTGTTTCGGAGGCACATAGGAGCCAATATTCAAGGGTGAGACAAAGCAAACTTTTGGAGGTGATTATAATCACCCAGGGCATATTTCTTCCTTTTCCGAGGGCTGTTCCTCTTTAAACTTTTGACGCTGGCCATCCACGCTTGTGCAGTAAAGGGTTAACTCAGTAAGGTCTGACTGGCTCCTGCGATGTGCTACCTTATAAGAGTGTTTTTTGTATATCTGGAGCTCTGGGCTCCACCATGTCGTCTGTGCCAACTATGTGATTTATGGTGGGGGCCACGGGCCATGCCTTATCACTCTGACCCCTACAGCAGCCGGACCCTGATAACTGAGGTCGGCCTTATGGGCATTCCCTGCTTATGTGACCAGCCCCCAACAACAAGCCTGGACATCAAGGCTTAAGGGACAACCCTGCTGTCAGTAGTCCCCACAGGTTGTCACACATCACTGCCGGAAGAAGTCAGTCCTGTCTGCAGTTCTAGTGAGGGGGACACATGAAAACTCGAGCCTGGTTTCTCCTGCACTTTATCCCATCGAACCATTTCCGTTGGCTGGTTTTGGTGTGTACTTTTTAATTCCATTTTGGTTTCGATTTTGGAGAGGGGGAAAGGAGGCAGATAATGTCACACAGTCTTAGGGGAGCACAAAAGAAGTGTCACCAACACACCCTGACCCTCCTGTGATGCTACCAGGTTTTTTTAAAGCCTCCTTGGATTAGCTTCCCCACAGACCTCCCCTGGGTCCCTGGAGAAGGTTCCAGCTGGATGTCAGGAAAGTCCGCTCCACTGAGAGAACAACCTCGCTCCCAGGCCCTGCCCCCCAGGTCCTGGGCTCCTTCTATCTAGATTCAGTACTCTGGTTTAAGGTCAAAATGTTTTGGGTTTTTTTTTCATTCAAAATAAAAATAACTTTACCTAGCCTTACAAAAATGCATACTTTTCCATTGAATTACCTACTTTATTAAATAAAGGGGTTCCAGAAGGAATCTGGGATACCACTAAAGTGTCGAGGCTCGGCCTTCTGTGAGAGGAGCAGTAGGTTTGTGGGTTTTCACGCCGACACTGGCCCTGGGCTCTCCCAGCCCGTCCTCACTGCTGGTGACTCTGCCCTGCCTTCCCTGCTCCCTTGGGGCAATTTCATCCTCTCTTTGGAGCCAGCTGCTATCAGAAGAGGATGCTGTGATGACTCCAGGCCCTTATCTTCAAGAGAGACCTCTCTGACCTCCATGTGGTTGTTGGGCAGAAACGTCAGTTCAGCGAGTCCCAGTGACCCCATCGCTTCTCTGTCCTCCATAGCCCTCAGCTGGTTTGAGCTCCCCTCCAGCCACCCAGTGAATTAGCCCCGAGGCGTTTTTAATTCCCTGCATCTGTGCTTTCGGAGTCTGCCTCCATCTCTTCCCACCACTACTGCCTTGGTTCGGGCCCTCCACCCTCGGCTAGTTTCTCTTTCTCCCCAGCTCCCTGGCATTGGGCAACACCCATCTCAGTGCACCCACCACACGGCATTCTAGCCCTTTGATTCCCCAGAGTGGTGGACATCTGGGTTCACTACATCCCCCTCCTCTTCTGCTAGGACCTTGCCCTTCCAGACAAAGCCGTGGCTGCTCGGGAACTGCCATTCCCATGTGCCCTCCCCCGGGCCAGTCCGTTTGCCCAGGATGGGCACACGAGGCAAGCTGGGCTGTCGGAGACCTGCTCCGGGATCCAAACGGGGTCACAGAAAGAGAGGTTATTTCTGATGGAGGGAAGTAGATGAGACTCTAGAGCAGGGGTGTCAAACTCATTTTCACTGGGGGCCACATCAGCCTCACGGTTGCCTTCAAAGGGCCGAATGGAATTTTAGGGCTGTATAAACATAACTACTCCTTAACTAGGGGCAAGGAGCTCGTTGCTGCCGCTGGGTAGAAACAAGATGCCAGGCCAGATAAAACAAGGTGGAGGACCAGATTCAGCCCGGGGGCCTTGTGTTTGCCACCTGCGCTCTAGAGAATTTGACCACCATGTTGAGGGAATGAAGCCATCACAGAGAGAAAGGAGACAGAAAATAATCTTGGGGATGCTTGAATTCTTGGGGCTCAGATACTCCCTGCCCTTCCTGTGGTTTGCTGGCAGAACCTTTCCTTGGAATCTGTGAGCCTAAGTTAGTCCAAGTCAGTTTTTGTAGGTTTGTTTTGTTGCCTTTGGAAGGAGGGTCATTTGTCCCCTATTCTGCAGCCTTACCCCAGCATCTAACAGAGCACCTAGCACATATTAAGCACTTGAGTAATGTTTTTGAGTACTTACTGCTTTTTCCCTCTAGAATAAATCTTTGAAGGCATAAAACCATGTCCTGTTTCTCTTAGGATGCCCTGCACCCAGCACAGTGCTTGATACATAGACCATACTTAAGAATATTTCCTGCCCTTGTCTTCAGGAGAGAGAAAAGAGCCAGACATAAAGTAGTGGGGGCAGGGACATAATGGGGGGCACTGGGACAGCGTTGGATGGTGGAATCAACTGACCGCAACGAGTCAGTGCGCAGTGTGAACAGAGGAGAACCAGAGCTTCGTTCAGCAGATACTCCAGTTTCCAGCCACATGACTTTGGTGGATGCTGGTGCCTGTGGACAGAACACCGCACAGACCACGCTTCTTGTCTGTTCTCTCAAGGCCCCGCGTGCCTCTCCTGGGGCCCAAGGAAGTTTCCAGCACTTCCCACGGAGCCCCAGGGGCTCACAAACAAGCATCTGTGAACACCGGCTCTGTTAGGGCGTGAGTAGCTATTTTGGATTACTGTTCGTTTAAAAAAAAAAAAAGGCCATGACTTCCAAAATACCAAAATTCTAAAAATGCACAAGAGCTTCTTATTTAATTATAGTTTTCCTGGGAAATGGTGATTTTTTTTTAACTTGCAAGTTCAAAATCTTATCAAATGAATAAAGATGATTTGGTTAATTTCATGCACTTAAGATGCAGATTCAGCCCCTTTGAGAGATGAGACTAGAACTGGGGGTGTAGACAAGTCACAGTGTGGACAAGCACCTGCCACCCATGTGACTATGATTAAAACCCATCATCGTCCTGGTTTTAGGGACTATGTGTCTCTCTGGGTGTGTTATTTGTCTTTGTTCCCATCTGTCATCTGGGGTCCTTTGGAGAAATTCAAGCTAATCTCTCATATGAACATTATTGGTGCTACATTGAAAAATATCCATCTGAAAGGAAATTAATATTGTTCCAAGGTGTGTGTGTTTGTGTGTGTAGCTAGTCTGCTGGCTAAACTCAGATTCTCTCTACCGCCACCTGACCATTTCAGATGGAAAACGTGTTTCCTCTATGTGGTGCTGAGAGCGCTTGTCACTTCAGCCCTCGAAACCTGTTCTGCGCTTACCCAAGGATAAGTGTTGATTTCAGGCAGACAATTCTGGTGTCCTAAGGCAAGTCCCTAAAAATTCTGTTTTTGCAAAGGCACAAGGGTGTCCAGCCTTTGGGTGTCTCTGGGCCACACTGGAAGAAGAAGAGTCATCTTATTGTCCTGGGCCCCACATTAAATACACAAACAGTAACAAAAACTGATGAGCAAAAAAAAAAAAAAAGATTGTAAGTAAATTTACGATATTGTGCCCTAGTCATAGCCAGCCTGGGTCACATGCAGCCCATGGGCCACTGGTGGGACACCCCCGTTACAGCTTATACCCATCACCCCATAATCTTTGCAAAGGATAAATCCACTCAGTATTAGCTGTTTTGATCAGTGGTTCACAACCATACTGCGTATTGTAATCACTCAAGGACTATTTTTTTAATAATGTAGGTAGAGAGTCTCACCCTAGAACAATACATCAGAATTTCCAGCAACCATTTTTTTTTCTCTCCAAAGGTGCTTCTGATGAGCACTGATAGACCTGATAACTGATCAATACCAGCTCTCTTGGATGCAGGTTTGTCCATTGTCCCCCAAAGACCTTTGGTATCTGCAGGCAGAACCGTCCACCCATCCTTGAGGGCCTCGCTGCGCAGTGTGGGCCACTGAGCAGCAGCACTGACATCACCTGGAAAAACCCACCCCAGACCTAAGACACCAAAGCCTGCGTGTCGCAAGACTTTCAGGGGAATTGCAGGCACATTGGGGAGTAACTGGGGCTCAGTCTGGGCTGCACACTGAAATTTGGGAAACGTCAGAAATACCGATGCTTGGGCCTCACCCCCAGAGGTTCAGATGTGACTGGCCGGGACACTGGGAATATGTTAAGCTTCCCCAGGTAAATTCAAATGGGCAGAAGAGGTTGAGGTTGAGAACCACCACCCCAGACGGCTCTGGAGTTCCTCCACTGGACCCAGGACCCGCCTTCCAGCAGAGGTCTGCGTCTGCAGGAACAACCCCTACCTCTTCTCCAGAGCAGGAACCAAGGCAACTTCAAGCCTGGGCATTCCCTCTGTTTTTCCTGTTTGGGAAGACAGGATTTACATAGGTTACATGGAAGACAGTTTCTTCCCTAGCAGATAAACATTTAAGGCACGAATGTTTTTTTAAAATTATAATATACATTTACTTAAATTAATATAGTGGCAGCCCGGATGGCTCTAAATTGGACATTTCAGGTCTAACCAACATCATTAAAATGCTGGTTATTCACAGAGATATCCACAGATTTTGATTATATGATTATTTCTTTGCCCTTCTCTTCCTTTTCTGTCCCGAATAATCTCGCTCAGATATGGTTCAAGGTAGAATTCATCCTCCTCATAGTCTGTCCGCTGCTCTGTCCTCAAGGCAAGATCTGCTCCCTCACATACAGGTTCTTACTGCGAAACCCCCCATCATTATGCAGGTTCTCTGGAAGCCTTCTTACGGCTTCTTTTATATCCTCATCCACGTGTATTGTGTGGTCTCGCACTAACCCCGTTTACTGAATCCTGAAGCATTGCGGTACCATGCCGAATACTCTCCGGCCACGGGCTTGATGCTGCGACAGCAGGTCTGCTTGCCTTTAAAAAACAAGAGGAGGGGCAGTGGAGGGGAAGGGGAGAGATAGAGGGAGAGAAACATTGATGTGAGAGAGAAACGTCAATCTCGTACGCACCCCAACTGGGGACCTAACCAGCAACCCAGGCACGTGCCCTGACCGGGAGTCAAACCTGTGTCCTTTCACTTTGCGGGATGATATCCAACCAACTGAGCCACACCGGTCAGGGCCTGCTCTCCATTTTGACCTGAGAGTCAAGGCACCAAGGCTTTGCGTATTTCAGATCTCCAGACCAGGGAGTAATCAGCCATAGTAGAGGCACTAATAGCAATTCCCAGAATGGAAAATGGATAGACGTCCGCATGGGGGTGGGAATAAAAGGGGGGTGTGAAACTGAGCTATATGACGCCTGGTACTGACCTAGCAGAGCCCTCTCCAAGGACAGCAATGTCTTGGGCCCTAGAACAAAGAGCTCACTTTCGTCATCTTTGCCTCCCCGCTGGCAGAGCTTACATCATCTTCGCTGTAAAAGGAAGCTTACAGGTCAGTCCATTATTGCAGAGCAGGTGCTGAAGGGTGAGTTTGGAGCTGAGAGGTGGTAAGTGGATGCCTGGCACCCACCCCTTTGGCTATTCAGCTTCTACGTACACCCGTCGACACGCATTTGATTCTCAGGCAAAAACAAAACAACTCAGCGGTTCTATCCAATGAGGCATGGCTACTCGCCTTTCCCCCAAACAAGAAGACACGCTGTCCCAACAGTTACTGTATCCATGGCTGGCTGTACTAATTAGGATTCCAATTTAGTCATGGTCTCATGGAATATTTTGTTCCCTAAAGACTTCATTGTAATGTGAACGTCAAAAAAGTCATAAAAATAAATAGGAAATAAGAGAATAAAATGGTGAATATATGCCAATAAGCATGGGCACTTAACAAGCAAAGAAAAAAATCTGCAAAGCTTCGACAGCCCTCATTTCTGGGACTGGTCACCAGGCCGTGGTTGCTGCCTCTGGCTGTCTTCTTCCACTGCCGATCCATGTCTCAGCCAGAACCTCAGTGCTCCAGACCCTTTTCCTGCTGAAGTGACCCAAATCTTCCCTGCCAAATGGCCCGAGTCTCCAGTTGTCCTGCTTTTTATTCATTTATTTATTTTTAGTTGCTCAATGGTTTTCCATTAGTCTTTTAGGACTGGACGTGGGAGTCCTCAGAGATGACTCAGTGAATCCCCTCGGGGCCCAGACACAGCCTTCCTTGCCTCTCTGCGCAGCCACAGCCCAATTTACCCTGATAATTAGGATGGGCCACCTGGGCCGGTCATCATACTGGCATCCACATGGTGGGTCAGTATGGCGCTTTTTGGGATGTGAGGATGATCAGGACGCTGTAAGAGAGCAGAGCGATCGAAGGAGTTGCCCCATCAGCCCCATCATGGCATACCAAGTGCCAGGAGCTAGGTCGATTTGCTCCAGGAGAGACACTATACTAGGGACAGTGGCCGCAATCGGAGTGTCACCACTTGACTCAGTTTAGGACGGTCCACAGTCATTTCTGAGAATCCACACGGCTTCTGCACAGGCCAAACAGGTGAGAGGGCAGAGAAACGCCACCAAGGGTTTTTATAAATTCCTTCACATGAGGGAAGGAGGAGCCTGGGGAGATTGCACAGCTGAGAACACTAGGACCACGCGCAGCGTCACCAAGTCCCACTCGTGGCCTCACGAGTCACCAAGGACCAGCTACTTGGAAGATATTCTGCCACCTCGATGGCATGGCTAGACAGCTAGCTCTGGAGATCCACCAGGAATTTGACAATGTCTCATGACATGCTTATGGACTGTGTAAAGAAATATGGATTCATGCTGTTTACAGTTAAGTAGTCACTGCCTTAATAACCATACCGGTGTATTGATTAATTGACTGATGTCAACTTAATTTTTAAGGTCTTCAGGGCCTGGTAGTGCTTTTAAGCTCAACAGTATTACTCGTGATTGGGATGGGACTTGAGGTACAGAAGGGTTCTCCTGTAAGTGACAGAAAGTGCCACTCAAACAGGCGTAAGTCAAAAGAAAATGTATTTGGCTTATTACTTTTATATCCCCAGGCACAGTCCTGCACAATAGTGCTTCTCATTACAAACCACCCACCCACCAGTGTCATTTAAATATTGTGCAAACTACACAATTTACCCATGCAATAACGTTATTCCTGGCAAGTCTTTCACTGAAGAATATGCAAGAGCTTTGAAAACTGCACTTATGCAGAATTACAGATGCTTCCAATTTGACCCGTAAAAGCAGGTCGATGCTGCTGAGATCGTTCTGTCTGTAAAGGAAAGGATGTGAGAGGACTCCGTGGCTTTATCCACGCCCAGCTGCCATAAACCGTTCCTCGGGGTCACACATCTAATTCTTTAAGGACAACTTAACCCCTTTTGATCTGTGTGACACTCCGACCTTTGGAAGTAACGCCAGAACTTGGCATTTCAAATGAGTTTTTGTGCGGGCCTTTCTGTGAACTGAAAATGTGTGGGTTAGATGGAAAGCTAAGAGATTTAGGTGCATTACTCACTTTTTTGGTGATTAGAAAGCCAGCCTTGTACCCATAGACATGCTTATTTTTTTCCAGTTCTAACTTGCAAATCTCTCTAAGAAAGATGAACAGTTTTGGGCATGTTCGGTGGCCCTCATAAGTTTCATATTTTTTCAAAGGTAGCATCATAATCTTCGAAAGATCATTCTGTTTTGAAGATACTTGTTGTTCCATGTAATTTCTTGAAGGAAGGGGGAGACTGGGGGAAGGACTGGGCTGGATGGAGCATCGGTGACATCCAGGGTTTACCCAGCTGGTCAGTAGCTTCCAGGGACTCAAAATTACAGTCTCCTGTGGACTGTTCTATTTTAAAATGTACAGGGCTGAGAACGGGAAGGTAAGTATACAAACTAACAGCTTAGCTATGAAACGTTAATGTTAAAGATAGTGAAACAAAATAGTTTTAAAGAAAACATGTACAGGTCAAGTCAGGACTTCAAGAGACTGGCCAAGATCCTCCCCACCACAGCAACCATGACTTTGCTTTCTCCATCCTCTCGTCTCTCTTGCGGGGCTTCAGTTCCACTGTGCTTCCCAAAAGCCCAGGGATCGCAGGAAGTCCTAGCAGAGGTGGGAGGCAAGCTGCTCAGCTGTCCCTCAGCTTCCCAGGCTGAGCCTGACCTTCACGGTCACCATCCGTCTATAATCCTTTCTTCCCGCCTCGCCTGCCCATTACGAGTATCCCCTGGTCTGTTGTCACCATGGGTGGCTGAAAATGGTTGAATGACCTGTCCTGGCCACAAATCTGGAAGCCCAGCCACATCTTCAAGGTCATAATAATGCCCTTGGGCTCCCGCAGACTCTCCAGGCTAAAATCAAGCACATGTCGCCTTGCTCCCGCACACCTGCCCTACCTAACGGACAGTGATGAGGCAGGGGCTTGGAGAGGGACGATTTCCCCTTCTCGGAACCACACCTGACCATCTGGTGCCAATTAGCTCAATGTCTTGGAAACAGATTAGCCCAACTCAGGGTCTGCATCTGGTCTTGGCGTTGGCGTGCCTGTCACAGTTTGTTCAAGTGGAAGCGTCTGAGAATCCCACCATCTGTTCCTGGACAGGCCTGTCCCAGAACTGGCAGAGAGCCCGGAGCCTGGGGCAATACTAGGCCCTCGATACTCTGGTATTAGACAAGAATGACTTGGGTATTCGGCCCCTCCCTCCCCGCTTTGCAAACTGTAGACAAGGCTATGGAGGGGCCGGCTAGAAAGGTTTTCCACCTCCTGCTCCTCTGAAGAAAACCACTGGAAAGAGCCAGATCCTACTGTCCCCATCCTCAACCTGCTCAGCCCATGACTCTCAGCATGGCCTTGGACACCAGTCAGCCTGGGCATACATCTCCCTGAGGACGGGGGCTGGTGGCCAATAGAACCGACCCTGTCGATAGAAGGTGAGGATTTTCGGTCCCACCCCCAACTTCCAGGGAGGGGAGAGGTCCCAGAGTTTGAATCCACTGCCGATGCCAATGATTTAATCAATCATGCCTATGGAATGAAGCCTCCATAAAACCCTGACAAGACAGGGTTTGGAGAGACTTCAGGTTGGTAAATGTGGAGATTCAGGGAGAGTGGTGCACCCAGAAAGGAGGGGAGCGCCTCGGCCTTCCCCACACCTCGCCCTGTGCGTCTCTTCCATCTGCTGTTCCTGAGTCACATCTTCTTGTAATAAACCTACTAAGAAACGTGTTTCTCTGAGATCTATGAGCTGCTCTAGCAAATTAATTGAACCAAAGAGAGAGGGTCACGGAAACCTCCAATTTGTAGTCGGTACAGGTGATGAGCAGGACTGGCATCTGAAGTGGGTCGGGGGTGGCGGCCAGTCTTTTAGGAACCTGTGGAAGCTGGTACTGCGTCTGGGTAGGCAGTGTCAGAATGGAGTTGAATTCTCAGGCACCCTGCTGGTGTCTGAGAGTTGCTTGTGGACGTGGGGAGGCCGGTGCGTGCGGGCATGTGTGTGTCCGTGCACACGCACACACTGTTTCCAAGTAAAGGTAACTAAGTCTATTCCAGTGCAGAATAATTCGAGGAGTATAAACAGCTAATCCTGAATAACTAACAGGGCTCCTTTCACACTCTTGAATCAGCCTTATAAAAATGTGTGGCGTTTACCTGCTAACTTTCTGCTACATACAGAGACATGAATTCTTTTCTTTTTCACCCACATACGAAAACGGCTTTTGTCTAGCTGAAAGGGGGAGGCACCAGAACAAGTTCTCCTATTGTAATATATCAAAAGAGGCTCAAAAACACCCCGGTGGACACCTCCTTTCCAAGGAACCACATGCTAAGTCGCTCCCCCTCCATGGATGTTCCCCTTCAGTGCAGGTGGATGCTGAGCTGTCTCCCTGTATAAAGGCTCAGATGCTGCTGGACCGGCCTGGGGCCGGGGAGCTAGAGACCAGGAGCCTAGACCCTCCCACAGACTGGTACAGAGCCTGGCTCAGCGCCCCTTAGCAAAACTATGAACTGCACTGGATTATCCCTAAGGTCCCTCCAGCGCATTAAACAGATAATCTATCTACAGAGAACCTTTGCTCATTAGGCAGGCTATCACCTAGAATCAGCTGTTTGCTCTTTTTAAAAATAGTTTATTTTTTTTACATTTTTCCATTACCATTTATTCCCCTTGCACCCTCTTCCACCTTCACCCACCCCCTTCTCTCCACCCTGAAATCACCACACTATTGTCTGTGTCCATGAGTCTTCTGCTTTTTAGCTCCATCCTCCCGCCCCCAAGTGCCCCTCCCCATCAGCTGTTTGACGCTGCTTTCTGGGGCTCCTTCCATACCCTAGGGGAGGCTGCCTGCCCTCCGTCTATCAGGACTTTGCACACCCCCTAACCTCTCCCACAGCCTGGCCCACAGTGGCCGGGTCTCAGCTGGCCTGTGGCAATAGCCGCTCAAGTGGATTTCAGCCACTGGCTATGTTTCTTGGGAGGAGGGTTTTCTATATGGGCTGAGGTTAGAGCTGGGCACTGGGAATGGAGAAGTGAGGCTCATCTCCGATGCTGAGCCGGGCAGGTGGCCAGAGGGACAAGAACACCAGGATTCTGCTGAGTCCAAACTGACATCCTCATGCTGGAAATAAGCCACAGCCTTCATGGTGTCTCCCACCCCCACTCGGATTACAAGCCACGGTCAGTTTAATCTCCCCAAACTTCAGTGCTATCACTGAAGGCTCACGGTCCAGATCATTACTCCCGCCTTCTGCTGGCACCGTGAGGTCAGAATGCCCTAGCCTGGCTGGCCGGTTCTTCCCGGACCTCTCACCGGTTATAACCTCCCAAAATTCTAGCGTCCTAGAAATGCCTGCCTCCACACCCATCCTTGAGCTTCTTACTTTGTAAAAGTACTCCACTTAATTCTTTCCGAGAAACATGGTGAGGCTTTGCCCTGGGGTTGGCTCCTACTTGCAGGAAGAAGATAGAATGTGCCGTGACAGAGGCAGACAGCTGTCTCAGTTTTGAAGGCACTTAGATATGGCTCAGAACGTCCCAGTTTTGCTCCTGTAAACCATCCTCCTACGAGACATTCTTACCCACCACTTGAGTCCTGCAAGATTACCTCTTTCTAATCTCTCTACCTGCTTCTGAGGCGGGGAAGGTCTAAATTGCCTCAGGGTTATTTTTGTCTCTGTGTAAACGCACAGCGCAAGCGTACATTCGAATGTTGACTACGTGCAGTGTGAATTTTAATGAGATGGTGGGAGTGGTGCAGGAATGGCCCGCAGCTGGAGGCAGGGTGCCCAAGAGGAGACGCCACTTGTCGCCATCCTGGGCAGATACAGAAGGAGGTGGCTCCTGTGATTCAATATGCAGTGGGAAGAGGGGCCAGAGGGGGCAGGAGCTGTGGGTCCCAGCGTGCTGCAGGTGACAGGATGGCCCACCTGGACAGGGCTTTGCTGGGATGGACCAGGTACCAACAAGATGGGGTGGCCCCTCCTTGTGTTCTTCACAGAAGGGTGGGGTAAAGCTGAGAATACGTCTAAATAACCTAAGAAGGACGGAGCATAAAGAAGGAAACGTGGGAAAGAAAAAGCAAAACAGCAGAAGGGTGGAAGGGAGGAAGGGAGGAAGGGAGGAAAGAAGGAAGGAAGGGGGAGGGAGGGAGAGAGGGACAGACACACGATATAATTAAAATGTTTTAATCTACTTTAGCAGTTAAAGACTGAAATTTGTGTGTAAATTTTAATATAAAAGTTTGATTCTTTTAATCTTTAATTTGGTAACTAATTTAACTACTAAACCCATTTTTTCATGGAAACTATATGAATCAGCGGGATACAATTAGAGAATGTTGATGTAGACTCGCAGAGAGCAGGTGTAGTACATCTAGATTTACAGCAATTCTTAAGACTGCTTTTTGGGTTATTACCATCTTAGGACTAGAACAAATTGGCAGCCAGAAGCCCTTTTTTGTTTTTGTTTTTTGTATTGCAGAATTTTTGGACCCTTTATAAAATACCAACATCTCTACTTGCCAGATGAAATTGTATAATTAATCTGATATATGGAAATCTAATACACATAAAAATGCAGCGCTGTGCAAGGATGTACGGGCCACCTGTTGTAAGGTAAACAGGCAAAGGCTGATACAGACCTGTTTCCGACAGTCCGTCAGACTCACGGCTCTGTTCCCCAGGACACGTCAGCTCTAAGATTCCTTCGGACGTGACCTGGATGCACTTCACACGGGGGTGCCTTGTCTGTCTTGATTCCCCAAAACAAGAGCTTCGTCAGGCCACGGGGTGAGTAATAAAAGACCAGTACTTAATGAAACTTTCATAAGTGATTTAATTTGTTGTCTTGTATTTTTTTCAGGTTTCATTTAGACAAGTTAATTGATTTGATCTACAGAAGACAATTAAAAAGGAGGGGGAAAATGCCTGAACTGCAATTAAAACTGATTAGAAATGCAATAGAGAATATTGCTGAATTTGAGGATTTTCTTTCAGTTACTTGGATCATTTACCACTTGCAGCCCCAGGGACGACCCAGGCTGGTTCCCCGCTGGGTCTGGGAGGAAAGCATTTCTATCTCTGGATACACGTTGAGAAAATGAATCATCACCCTTACTCAGACCACATCCAACAATTAACTAGGCATGGACCATAGACTTAAACAGAAAAGCTAAAACCATAAAACTTCTAAAAATAACACAGAACAGCATCTTCATAGGCTTGGGCTAAGCAAAGCTGGGTCTGGGCAGGTGGACTGCGCTGGGCTCCATGTTTAAATCTGGGGGGCAGGAAGTAGGGAGCCCTGTTTTGGGCTTGGCTCTAAGCCATGTTGACCCAGCTAGCCCTACACACCTGGCCCCTGTAACTGAGCTGGGCTTGCGTCTATTGTTGGTCTAGGTTGGAACCCAGAAGAAGGATGCTTCTCAGGCCCCTGCCCTGATCTCTAGGAGTACGTGCATCCAGTGTTCTGTAGTTTTCCCGGACTTGGTAATAATTCTCTTACAGCAGACATTGCAAGGGGGATGAGAGGGTGTCCATAAAACACTCTGAGATCTCTAGAAGGACGCCTAGACTCAGAAGGGACCACTAGCATAGCTACTTTTCCCAAATACACATTCTGACTTGTTACCAGGGGGCTGACTTTGGTTCATCATGCATGTCTGTGTTTGAACCTACAGAGGGAATTACTGGCTTGGTGGCAGGGGTGGGCAAACGGTCATTGAACACAAGGGTCGTTTGACACCCTTCTGTGCCCTCTGTCCCCCTCCCTGGTCTCCACCTCCCCTTTAGCATGTGACAAGCAGAATTCACTGGAATAAAGCCATCAGAGAACTCTCAGTTAACTTAACTTAACCCCCGTTTCTATCAGAAGAAATGGCCTAAGTCCCTGAAACATGACACAGAGATGTGTCCCCACCCTAGTGATGTAACAGCCCATCCCTGCCCACCATGGGTGGCACTCACAGGGCCCAGCAGGGACCCAGCTGCAGAGCCTGTATCAAAGGGGGAAGGCAGAAAGGAGGAAGAACAATTATGTTTAACAAACGAACCAAAACAATTATGCAGCCACCCACCGAGCACAGAGCAGTGAGTGCATCTTCAGAAGGGATAGGGAATAATCAGCTGAGAAACGGACCTGCAGCCGCGCAGGAGAGCAGTTTCAGAAACCATCTCTCGGGGCGAGCACACTCACGCTCTCGGTTCGTGGAGTCGAAAGGGTGCTCTGCATCAAGGGTGCTCCTGTGAATCCACAGCGATGCAGCCACCAGAGCCCAACAACTGCCACTGGAAGACATTGAACCCCGACCTCTGGTGGTCTTATGACATTTGTCACGATCGTCATAATTAGTGACTGCCAGCATCTTTTGGACACTGTTCCTACATCTGAGGAATTTCCCCCACTCTACCTTCCCTCCCTGGAGTAGAAGCCAAAAATCTACTTTCCCACCCTACTTTGCAGCTCACCCCAGGACGTGACCTAGGTCAGACGCACTCACACGGGACTTTGATGGGAGAAGCAGCCGGCACCGAGTGGGATCTGTTTCTAAGAAGGATGGAGGCAGAGGCCTGGAGCAGTCTCCCCAGCGTGGCTGTGGCTGTCTTCCGGGCCCACGGCTGGGATGTCACTGCAGCATCGTCCCTGTGATGTGACGTGGTGAGCCCAGTCCTCCTGGTGGCATAGCATAGCCCTGAGCCTGGCCCTGGCCCTCCTGGGGATTCTTCCAGGCCCCTTATAGTCTTCAGTAAAGTCTTTTCTGTTCCAACTAGTTATGTGTTGGCTGGTACGTCTCGCTTTTTCTGAAGCTAACAGGAAGGGACACATACGTGCTTTTAGATCTGTAAAAGCCTGTACCAGGTTTTGAGAATGATTACAGTACTTGGCTTTTAGAAAAAAGAGGCATGAGCCCAAGCTGGCAACTAAAAGACCCCTCACTAGTTTGCAAATGCTTGGCATCCTACAAAGTAATGCCTGGGTCATGGGATAAACGTCATGGATGTTCCTTTCTAGCCGCGTGGCAGGAAGTCCTGTCCAGGCTGAAGAGGTGGGTTTCCAGGAACTTTCAAGGCCAGACAGGGAAGGGACTACTCTTGTCCCCTGTGCTCTGACATTGGACACTTGTCCTTTACGAGGGCAGACAGCAGAACACACCAACTTGGTGGACAGCCCCTAGGGGCTCCAGAAGACTTCAGTTTAGTGAATACGAGAGCTCACAGGGTGTGAGGCCTCCGTGCACCGTGGTCTGAGCCCTTCCACTAACCAACTCCCTAGTCACAGCTTCCTTCCACCGGCCAGGAGCGCGACACGGGGTGAGATCATTACACAGGGTCCCCAGACCAACTACATCTTTCTGCCAATATTAGGCACTGAACGGGTAGACTGGGCCACGTGCAACTTGTCTACGCAATTGTGTTTTCGTCTTTTGCCAAATTGTGCTAATTTCACTCTCTGGACGCGTAGTGATGACTTGGGATAGGTCTGTCTTTGGCGCCCTAAGACGTTTCCTAAAATTCATTCTGGGATTCTGCACCAGGCAGGCTGTCTCAGGTCGAAGGAAGTCCCCCGTCATCTCAGATCAGAGCCCAGTGCGTGCAGGGCGACGGGGAGAGGTTGGGACGCCGTTCTCAGTGGTGGCTGACCCTCAGGTGGGCTCTCAGGGGGAGAGTTGGCTTCTGAGCCGAGCTATCTGGGGGCTGCCCTCATCACTGACGTGTGTGACTCAAGTGCTCCATCACGGCTGCACTTCTGCAGGTTGTCACGTCTTCCTCTGCCCGCCACTCAGTCAGAATCACCCTCTCTCAGCTCCGGAATTCTCTCCTCCTCATGGCTTTGCTTCCTCACAGCTATTGCTGCCTTTCAGCCTCAGCTAAAGGCCCATTCCTGTGTCTTCCCGCTTCTGCCCACTCCTCACCGCTGATACTAACTATAGCAATTATTGGCAAATTCCTTACAGAGGGCTCAGAAGATCTTATTGAGTCATTCATTCCCTGCTTTTTAGACAGAACTCCCCAGCGGTCCTCCAGAGGACAGACTTGGGCCTTGATGATGATCTGCACGCGGTGCTGGGCCTCTCTCCCCCGTTCACTCCCTCGCTGTGTCCCTACTGAACTACACCTGACAAATGAATGCTTGCTTCCCCGGCAGCTCGCTCTCTCTCTGTCATATTAGCGCACAGGTAAGACATGAACCACCATCTCACAAACCCCCGGAACTTACACAGAGTGAGCTGTGCAGAGCCCACCCAGGCCGATTGCATTTTCCAAAGGTGCTGCACCAGTGGGCTCCCGTCCCATGTGCTCTCCTTGGCATGAGACCTCGACACTCTGGGTCTGTGGCCTCTCCCCTTGAATCTGGGTAGACCTGGGACTGCCAAGGCTGCATCCCAGACAGTGATACGGCTCCCACCTATCTTATTGGGGCCCTTCCCTGGGAACCAGAGTGAAGTAGTACAGCAGGGAGCTGGTAACAGTTGGGAAGGAAGGAAGCAGGTGGTGGATTTGCAGTGAGAGAGGTGTGAGCCCAGGGCTGGGCACTGGGACCAACGGCGATGTCTCGACAGGGGCAGGTAGGACAGAGGAGTCAAGTTAGCCGAAGATTATCACTGGCCGGGGCCACGCAGAAGGTAAGTCTAAAATCCACTCTGACTGGATTTCTCTGCCCTTTCATTTACTAGAATCCTCCCATAGTTTGTTATTTAAAATGCTGCTCAGGGTAAGTTTTTTTAATGTAAAATCATGACTTCATACAAATATATGAGATTTATTCAATTCATCAGTTACAAGGGAGGCAGGTATTACCACCACTTCAAGGGAGAAAGAAGCCAAAGAGCAGACACATATGTTTGGTAATGCTCAAATGAATTTGCTTTTATGATGCAAATAGATATGCAAATAGTATGCAAAATAGATGCAAAACTGCTTCCTTCCAAAGGAAAAGGGGGGGTCAATTGTACTTTCAGTGGACAAAATTCATTTGCATGTCTATAGACAAGTCATTTGCACTGATATTATCTACCATTTATAGAATTGTAAAATAGCTCAAAGACAAGAAAGGCACAGAATACCCCCTAGAATCAGCCCAGAAAAGCACACTAAACAACACTTTTTTCCCTTTGAAGACACTTTAATCTTTATGTTCATTTCAAAGCATTTCACAATTTTCCCTATTATGCTGAAATCAAAGTGATCCCTACCATTTCTCTTAGTTGGGTTGTTAGAACACATACCTGGAGTTACCGTCCTGTACTACCAAACATGAATTCGGGAATTATTTGATGAGGGAGATGAGGCAGAAATTTGGCAGCCCTGAGGATTACTCTGTCATCCAGCTGGAAGGGGAAATATTTCAGAATCAAACCAAACCACCTCGAACCCACTCTGGATGGAAGGAGGGTGCAAATAAAATACAAAAGGGTCGCGATGGCCCTGCCGGCCCCTCGTGGGTTGGAATGGAGGCCTTGACCACGATGCCTGTCCTGCCTGCGCCTCCCCCACTCCCAGGGCGGCCTTCCTCTCGGAAGGAAGGACTGTCTGAGCCTAAACTCAGCCTTCAGTGTGTGCCTGCGATCAGATTAAAAGTGGAAACTGCCTCTCCTGATAGTGAGTGCGCTGCTGTCTGCAGGTTTGGCTGCTCTCGTGCAACAGCTCAGGACAGAGTCAGAAGGAGCACACACTGACGACGGCCGGAGAAAACGCCTGTGTGAGTTCCCTGGGCACAAGATTTCTCTCTGCGATTTTTGAGTGTTCTGTAGGAAACCTGCCCCCCTCCCCCAAAAAGGGAAACCTATAAACAGGGGAAAGTGGGAAGAAAAAATGGGGACCTGCCACAATGTCACTGAAAAAAAAAGGAGCTGAGAATATTCCAAAGATTCGAAGTTAAAGGGAGATTAATATTTACTGAGAAACAAAGTAGTGGGCATGTGCTTGGTAATGAAATGAAGGCAGGAAAACGTGAATTAAGGAATACAACAGAGGCTTGCAGGTAGAAAAATGTTTCGACTTAAAGTCGCATTCTTAAGCCATGTACAGATCGGAGAACGAAGAGAGAAAATTAGGATATAGTGACCACTTATTATGTCTTGCACGGACTGAGAACTTTATAGTTACTTTTTAACTTCATCTTCCAGCGCCTGTTTCCCAGATTCCAGGTCCCATTCCCTGTGAAATAGGAATGACTAGCAATGATTGTACTCAAATGTTTAGCGGTAGACGAATATTCCCCAGCACTGACAGCTAACCTACCGGAAGCTGGCGGGAGGACCGATGCTCCATGGGCACGCGGTCCTGAGGCAATGGCAGGGATATGGGAAGGGTCCGGGCAGTAGGTGACCACACACAGCAGGCTCTGGACAGAGGCTGTTCACCAGCCTTCGAGGGGCCGACACGGTGTGGACCCACTGAAGAGCAGCTCAGAGGGGAAACCCGGGCCGTGGCCTCCGGGCAGGCACGGGCCTTCTCTCCCTCTTGCCCTCGCCCTGCGCAGGGCGCTGCTCCACTTGCATCTGGGTCTTCCTGCTGCCCCTGGTTTGCTGCGCTGCACCACTGCCTATGGCTTCAAGTGGCAGCACATTCCACAGGGCCTTGGCTGTCCCCTACTGGTGCTTGGGTGGACAGCAGGCAGCGGGGACCCTCCTCTTTTGCCACCCAACCCTTCCAACGTCCCCCAGATTAGCACACCAGGCTGTGCAAATTTATTTATTCATTTATTTTTACTAAAGGCCTGGAACAGTTTCAGAAGGGAATTATAATGAAGAAAAGAGTTCAAGTTCAAACTCACCTACACTTCCAAAGAAGGCGGGGTTTACCACACATCATGCTTGGCCTGCCCCGTATCTTTGCTGCCCCTCCCCTTGATGCCTTGACCGAGAGCATGGGCACGCCCCCCACCCCCTAACTCCTACCCTTGGCCAGCTTTTTTTCTGTATCTATGGATCTCTCTCTGTTTTGCTTTTCTCACTCATTTGCTTTCTTTAGATTCCACATATAAATGCAATCATAAGGTTTTTGTCTTTCTTTGACTTTTTCCCCTTAGCATAATAACCTCTCCTTCCATCCATGTTGTTGCAAATGACAGGATTTCAATTTTTTAACTGCTGAGCAATATTCCATTGTATATTGCACAACGTCTTTTTGTTCAACGATCTGTTAATGGGTACCTAAGATGCTTCCATATCTTAGCAATTACAAATAGTGCTGCCCTGAACGTGCAGGGGGCGCATATATATCTTTCTGAGTTAGTGTTTTGTTTCCTTCGATAAATACTCAGAAGTGGAATGGTTGCATCATATGGTGGTTCTAGTTGAAAGTTTCTGAGGACCCTCCACACTGTTTTTACCAACAGTGCCAAGGGTTCCTGTTTCTTCAGGTCCTTGCCAACACTTGGGATTTTTTTCCAATTTTTGATAATAAGTGTGAGATGGTAGCTAACATTCGAAGAGGTGAGGTGACACCACATTGTGGCTCTGTTGGCAGCATTCCCTGGATTGAGAAAACTCGCACTCCGAGCTACCACACTGAGGGCAGTCTCTCCCGACTGATGCTTTAGTTCGTAAACATTTAGATATCGTCTCCTGCCCCCAAAATATCCTCGAAGCCCCCACGAGAAGGGAAAGGAGGTGTGGCTGGCTGCAGAGAGAAGCTACCCTCTGCAGTGCTGCCCCTGGGAAGCTTGCGCTCTCTCACGAGATCAGTCTACACAGTCCTGGCGAAAGAACAGAAGGCAGACGGGCACAGAAGTGTTGTGTGGGCTGCATTTCCAATCTCTGCCCGTACCCCCACCTCTTAGTGACGGCAGAAGAGGAGAGGGGATGACGGTGATTCGCCACCCCAGTACAGTTAGCATATAGCATCCTCTCGCTGTCTCCTAGGTTCCAGGCTCTGCAACACAATATAAGCTTTGCCCCAAGTAATGATGAGCTAAGAGTTGGATATAATACTCCATGAAACAACTTAAAAACACTTGCACATGGAAAAAGATTGGGTTGTAGAGAAGAGAAATGGGCCCAGGGCAGTCTTTCCGAAAGAGAATATTGTACTAAATGTGGAGACAAACTCCCTTTGACATGTGAAGAAACCGAGGCACAGAAGAATACAAGAACTCGCTCAGAATCACGTGGTAAGCAGGTTAGAATCTGGGCTGCCTGTGCCCGGGGTTGTCTTCCTCACCACCACGCTAGCTTTTGTCTAACATGATTCATGTGTAGAAAACTCTGCACCTCTGCCTTCCTTGAATGGTCCTTGTCCACCTCTGTGCTGATGTGGTTTATAATATCACCCCCTCGGCTCTCAAAAGCCACCCAGTTGAGACAATAATTTGGTCACTACGCATGGACCACTGTGGCAGAACAGCCCAGGAAGCTCGTTAGAAGTGCGGAGGCCTGAGCCCCGCCCCAGGTCTGGATGCCCTCTGAGCGGTGGCCCTACAATTCACCCCCAGGTATTTTCACATTGTTTTGTGGAATCCCCAGGTGAGTCCCGAGCGCTCCTAAGTTGGTAAGTCATCTGTCTACGCTATTCTGCCTTCCCCAGAGGTCCAGCCGGGTCCTGGGAGGTCCCAGTGGCCCCACCAGATGAGAGGGTTGCTCCCAGACAAGGCATCTCTCTGGGGTCTTGGAGAGTCTGAGTGGTTCCATGCTGTCCCACCTGCCAGGACAGGCCTCCTCCAGAGCCCTCCCCTTCACCTACTGCCTCCTGCCGCTCTCTGCAGGTCATCATCTCCATTCGTGCCGACTTTGTCCTAACACGCACCATGCGAATTCAGACAACTTAGGAGTGAAAGAAGGTGCTGTGGTTCCCACCCGGGGTCTCCCACCTTCTAAAATGGCAGCATAGACAGCCTGGACACACCCCCTCCACAGCAGCCCCAGCAAGCAAAAGTCTCATCTTGGCTTATTAAATTCGGCCACAGGAACCCCTCCCGTATGGAAGGGTATCTCTCGTTGCTAGGGACTTCTTGGCAGCACGGCACCAAAGGGGGTCCCAAAGATGGTTTCGTCTATGGGCTGGATCATGCCAAGGGCAGCCTCGTCTGTTCCTCCTCTGAGTGGCACCAAATGTCTCTTAATGACACCGCTTCACCCCGTCGACCATGTTTCTCCCCTGGGCCGCTCCTGCGCCCACGTCTCTCCTTTCATGGCGGCATTGCCATCCTTTCCCATGGGGTCGGGGAGAGGAGTGTGCTGATCGGGTTGTCATTCGTATCAGGTCATTTTGTCATGAATTTGTTCTCAATTTCACACCGAAATGGGCCCACCATTCCCAGTCTGTGAAGTCGTTCGGACCCTCACTTGGCCTTGCAGTGACTTTAACATCTCTCCCACTGTCGCTGTGAAATGTCACGAGCTCGTCCTTACGTTCCCATCAGTGATGGACCCAGAGCCCCGACGTGGAGCCCCGCCATCCAGCACAACACCTCTCCACCCCTGGGTGACTGTGGGGAGGCTGCTAGGCCTCTTGGGGTTTTGAGTCCTCGGGTCTAAAAACATGAGGGTTCCATGAATTGGCATCAGAGGCCGGACAAGGTCGAGAAGAGCTTGTCTTTGCTTTTACTCTTCCCAACTGAAATGTCTTCCCTCTCCTCTCCATGGGGCCAAATCTCAGGGCAAGCTGTGTCCTTCAGGTCCACCCCAAGGAGGCCTCCTTGGTTCCCCAGGCCACATAAATCTCTGCCTCTCCAACTGTTGGCTGCTTAGGGTCAGTGCCATAAACCTAGCCGTCTTTGGCCAATCTTGCTTCTCATGCTGATCTCAGAATGGAGTTTCTCCAGGCTTCCTGTGGTCCCCAGGGCTGCTCCTGCCCACAGATGGGCTCCACAGGGAGTGGCTACGTGACTAGGGCTTGGGTGGTGAGGGCCGGGTGTGAGGGCACAGGCAGGGTGACCCTGGGCCTCCAGCCTGCGCCCCACAAAACCTCGAGAGCCTCAAGTCACAGATTCCGTAGATGACCTCACCAGGTAGTGATGACCTCACGGTTTCCATGGCAGGGTAACTACGGAAACGTGGAACCTTCCCTACCATTTCTCTAACAGACACCAACCTGTTTGGTTGTCTGAGAGAGAGAGAGAGAGAGAGAAAGAGAGGGAGATATGATGATTGACGAGATCATTTGCATTCAGTGTGACTTGGCCCCTGTGCCCTGGGAGACCAGCACAGCAGGTAGGCCTAAGCTGGGCGTCTGCATGGGAGACATTGGTGGACACACAGCCTCGCCCTTTCGGGCTTGTCCATCCCCCGCAAGGACTGCCCAGCTCTTCATAGTACAGTGCCCTGGGCCCCCCAGAGACCCGCGGAGTGCTGCTCACTGCTGAGGACAAGGGCGTGTCATTCCTGGGCAAGTGTCCACAAAGGTTCCCATCTTTGCCGATGTAGCTTTGCCCTTTGGGCTATGAGAGATTCCACTCAGACCTCTACTGGCTGACCTCTTACCAAAGTCAAGTGCATGTTCATTGGCATATGACAGATGGAGACGTCTGAGGAAGAGCTGCTGAGCATGGCTCATGACCCCATCTCCTTCAGACCCGGTCACCTGCACTGTGCTGTCACGTGGACGTCCACAGGGGTGCCCTCAGACACGCCCCAGGCTAAGCTGCTGAGTGCTGGGGGGCGGGGCCCCACCCACGGGAAGAACAGAAGAGTCAAGGGCAGTGGTGATGTGGTTCTGAGGCTGAGGACAGAGGGCAGGGTACCCAGAGGGGTGCTGGGTGATGGAAGCCCAGAGTTGGGGTCCAGAATCTGGCTCTGAACCCCCGTCACTCTGCCCCAGCGCCTGGCCTTCCTCTGACCTCGATGGAAGTGTCAGAGGACTAGAGCTCAGTGTGGTTGAAAAACCAGTGTGAATGGGGCCTGAGAGGAGCAGGTGGGAGGGGATTCTGAAACGGATGTGTATTGAATTATTTTCCCCCAAAATTTGGAAGGCATTTCCTTAAAGCCTCAGAAGTGACAAGCTGTAAGAAATCGTTTCTCTGTTGTGGGAGAGATGGGTGTTGGTCGGCGGGGGGAGGGTCCCAATTGTGATTATTGTGGGGTTCCCTTTTCTCTGGGAACCGGGAAGATATTCTGGTCTCCTGCTGCTGCCCGAGGCCCCGCAGAACTGCCTGTGCAGCCACCCCCGTCCCCTCAGGGGATGCATAGAAGTGAGGGGCCAGGGCTGGGTGTGGGATGTCACGCAGGTTAGGAGGCTTCGGCCAGAACCTGGGAGACACGTGAGAGAGGGGACGTCCTGGCAGGACGCTGCACAGCAGAGTGACCCATCAGGTCTGATTTTCTTCCCAGCAGGTGTGCCTCACATCTACTCTTCTACACCTGGCCGCTACCACGTGCCCTACCGCAGAAACGGGGCCACCCGGGTGGGCTGGCACGGAGAGACCTACTGCCTGGTCGGCGGCTACCGGTGCTTCGGGGACGCTCCTTTGGCCACCCCAGCCTCAAAGAAGGTGGAAGCAAAGAAGCCAGGCCCCAGACGAGCTCTGAAGAGACCTCATCCCGGGGAGAAGTGGTCCCAAGACCTGGGCTGCTCCAGCCCCAAAATCCGGCGACTGGAGCCTGGTGACAAGAAGCTGAGCCCTCAGAAGCCCACCCCAGCAAGGACAGTGGCAAAGAAGCCAGTCCCCAGACGGGGTCTCAAGAGACGTCATCCTGGGGAGGAGTCAGATGAAGACCTGGGCTGCTCCAGCCCCAAAATCCGGCGACTGGAGCCTGGTGACAAGAAGCTGAGCCCTCAGAAGCCCACCCCAGCAAGGACGGTGGCAAAGAAGCCAGTCCCCAGACGGGGTCTCAAGAGACGTCATCCTGGGGAGGAGTCAGATGAAGACCTCGGCTGCTCCAGCCCCAAAATTCGGCGACTGGAGCCGGGGGGCAAAGGTCTGAGCCCACAGAAACTCTCTGGCTGAGGCACTCGGCAGAGGGGACAAAGGTTTAATGGCCCAAGATTGCCAATGCCTCTTCCTTCAGGGACCCCCTGTGCCATCCACTGGTGATTACAGCCTGAGCCATTCTGCCTGAACCTTCTTCCTCAGCCAGGGGCCTCCTTCCATCCTAAACAGCCAGGGGCAAGGAGCCGAAGACACCGAGTTCCAATGGGAGGCTGGCTGCTCTGGACACCCCAGGGCTGAAGCTGTCGGGCAGAGAACCTGGACTTCCTCTGCTCCATCCTCAAGACCCTGGGCAGAAGAACAAGAAGTCTGCACTCTGTGAGCCAAGCAGGATCCAGGAGCAAAGAGAGGGTGCAGTGGCCCCACCCAGTCTACCAGATGGGCTCCTGCCCGGAGTCACGGCCAGCGGCCACCAGCACAAGGTAGGAGGCTTCTTGAAACTGAAAGAGGTAATCTGTGGTAACCCAGAGAGTCTCCAGTCTGGGGTCTCGGGAGCAGAACAGGGAGGCTTAGGAAGCATCTAGGTTATATGAGGTGGTCAGGGGAGGCTTCTCTGAGGAGGTGTCTTTCTATGGAGATGTGAAGGATGGGTCACATGAGGAGCTGGAGGCGAAGCATCCCTGGAGGGCCATGGGGCAAATTTGAAGACCATGAGGCAGGAATGCCTCAGCCTGGTCCAGGACCCATGGAAAGGCCAGGGTGGAGGGGAGGAGGGAGAAGAGAACAGAGACCACAGTGGGCCTGTCACCCATGGTGAGGAGTCTTGTCTTCAGTGGGATGGGAGTCGTGGGTGGGCTTAGAACAGGGCAGAGACGTGATGTGAGGGGACGATCCGAAGACCACTCTGACCCCTGGGGGCAGCAGCAGGAGGTGCCGGCTGTTAGCAGTGGACGTCTCCGCAGGTGAGGGGGAGTTGGTCCTGGGGGTGAGGGAGGGGCAATATTGGCAGACAAGAAAGAGCAATGGCTTTTGGCCTGTGTCCCGGGCCCACCTGCCTCAGCTGCCCAGAGCAGAGGGGGGCACCATCAGTGGCTTGTGGCCCCCAGCCCGGGCTGAAATCACCACCCAGTGGACAGCACGCTTGTCCTCAGGGGCCACGGCAGGACAACTGTTGCTCCTCCCCCGACACACGCCCAGAGAAGGTCCTGATCACCTAAGAAGTTTCCCTAACCTGGGTTAGAGGGGGAGGCACACGCACTGGGGCTCCCCGAAAGTTCCACGGTGAGTCTCAGCTAACCCACGAAAGACAGCGAATGCCTCTTCCGGCAGTGACCCCCCCCACTGCCCACCCCTGGACAGTAGAACCTTCCTGTCTGTCTCTGATCCTCGCTGTGACTGAGGCTGACTTGTGGCCACAGCAGAGTCAGACGGGCTGGCGATTCCCAGACTCGAGGCAAACAGACTCAGACTCGCCCGGGGACCTTAGGACAAGTGGAGACTCCCAGCACCCACCCCGGTCCCCCTGATACATCATAGGGTGGGGTCTGGACATGTGCACTTTCCAAGGTTCTCCTAACTCCTCGTTCATAGGGAATACGAGGGGCAGAGGGACGTGGCGGTGACACCACGGTATGCAGTCTCCAAACTCCAGACATAACTAATGGACAAAGAGGGTGATTTTTTTTTCACAGATAAATTACAGGGAAGAGCTTTTTGTCAAGATGGCAGAGCAGGTCCATGCTGTGCTCACCTCCCCCAGCACCGCATCAGAAGCACAGCCCAACTGCAGAACACACCCCTTGGGAACGGCCTGAAGAGCAGCTAAACAGAAGTCCTAGAGAATGAATGACACTCAGAAGAAGGCACAATGGCACAGGTAGGAGGATTGGCAATGCGGAAGGGGCAGGCCCCACACTGACAGTGTGGCAGGTAAGAAACAATATGGTGGGGGCGGGGGGGTGGATATCCGGGCTGCAGAGGTCCCGTCTGGAGGAGCAGCGAACAGCAAGGGGTCCCAGCCCTACCAGGCCCTCCTCAGCCCAGGGTCCCAGGCCCAGAAGGGCAACTCCCATGACTCTGGCTGTGAACTCAGGCAAGGACGGCAGCCGAGGGAAAGGGAGGGCTGCTCGCCAGTGTCCCAGGTGCCCCTTAGGGGCCGGTGCAGGGAGTTACTCAGTGGCAGACCCACTTTCTCAGAGCTCCAGCACTGGGGCAGGAGCGTGGAAAGCACCAGGGTCATCTGGGGAGGAACTGCACTGTCTGGCTTCAGAGCAAAGGCTGGGGGAGCAGCTGTGGCCCCAGACCAACGACGTGGGGACAGAAGCCACTGCTTTCTCATTGACCCTCCCCCTCCCAGCTTGCATCTGTCAGTGATTTCTTTCAATGTAAATGGTTCAAATGCTGCAATCAACAGACTAGCTTCCATTAAGAAAGACGAAAGAAAGAAAGAGAGAGAGAGGAAGGAAGGAAGGAAGGAAGGAAGGGAGGGAGGGAGGGAGGGAGGAAGGGGAAGAAAGAGAAAGTTTACTGTGGAATGTTACTCAGCCACAAATCTGGCCATTTGCAACAACTTGGATGGATGGACCTAGACGTTATCAGCTAAGTGACGTAAGTCAGACAGAGAAAGATAGGTACCACATAATCCACTTATATGTGGAATCTAAAACACTCGTGAGCAAACAAACAGAAACAAACTCTTAGATACAGAAAACTAATTGATGATGGCCAGATGGGAGGGGGGTTGGGGAGACCGGTTAAAAAGGTGAAGGGATTAAGAAGTAATTAAGAAAGTGCCGGTTATCAAATTAGTCAAAGAGATGTAAAGTGCATCACGGGGAACAGAGTCAATAATATTCTAATAACTACGTGTGGTTCCTAAGATATATAAATGTCTCATCACTGTGTTGTACACCTGAAACTAATATAACTTTGTATGTCAACTGTAACTGAAAAGTAAGCAATTATTTTAAAGGATTGCAAGGCAGACAAAAAGAAGAGCAACCCATGAATTAAGGGTTATAACCACCAAATGCAGCGCGGTGGGGGCAGGGGATGGAGGTCCTATCTACGCTATTATTCAAATCCATGATTTAAAAGTCTGGCAGTCAGGGAGAATTTGAAAGTGATAAGTAATTTACGATATAAAGGAAGTGTTGTTGACTTTTTGAGGTGCCATAATAATACGGTGGTGAAGATTTTTGTCTGTACTTATTTTTATTTTATTTGGGTATAATGGACATATAAGTTTCAGGTATACAACATAATGTTTCAATATTTGTGTGTTTTGCAAAACGATCACCACTGTAAGTCTAGTTAACATCTATCCCCATACATAGTTGCCATTGTTTTCTTTATGACCAGAACTTTTAAGATTTACTCTCTTTAGCAACTTTTGATATATTATTAACTCCAGTCACCTTGCTGTATATTACATCCCCGGGACTTACTTATTACTGGAAGTTTGTACCCTTTAACCCCTCACCCCTTTTGCCCACCCCTACCCCTCTGGTGACCACTGATCAGTTCTCTGTGACTATGAGCTCATTTTTGTTTTTTTGTTTTTAGAGTCCAGACAGAAATGATATCATGTGCTGTTTGCCTTTCTCTGTCTGACTTCTATCACTTAGCATAATGTTCTCAGGATTCATCCATGTAGTTGTTACAAATGGCAAGATTTCTTCCTCTTGACTTCCAAATAATACCCCATTTTGTGTGTGTGTATACACACACACACATATATATATAATCTCACATTTTCTTTACCCATTCATCTGTTGATAGGCACCTGGCTTCCATCCATATCTTGGCTATGGGAAATCATGCTGCGATGAACATGCACAGGTACATATATCTTTTCAAATTCGTTTTGTTTTCTTTGGGTAAATACCCGGAAGTGGAATTGCTGGGTCAGAGAAAGAGCATGGGCTTTGAATGTGTGCGCCCTGGGTTCACACCCGTCACTCACGGACAGTGTGGCTTTGGGCTGAAAGCGGCCCCTCTGAGAGCTGAGATGGATTGGTAATTAGATGATGATGACAGGTGAGATGGTGACACCGCGGTTGTGTAACCAAATGTCTGTGCTTCCTCTTCCTCCTTTTCTTCGACGTGGAAACCAAGGCATTCCGGGAGCAGGAAAAGATGGGATGTTTGGGATTCGCTTTCCGATATATTCCAGCCAGAAAAGAAGGTGGGAGTGCCACGTCAGGAGGAGGACACAGGACACAGGCACAGCACAATGCCCGTGACGGCAGAAGCAGGGTGATAAGTCCGTGGCAGGGGTGACCCTTGTGCTCTCCAGACGTTTATGTAAGTCGGAAATTTTTATAATGACAGTGAATAAACAAAAACCAAACAATGAAGCTTTTTAAAAAGATTTTATTTAGTTTATTTTTAGACAGAGAGGAAGGGAGGGAGAGAGGGAGAAAAACATCAATGTGTGGTTGCCTCTCGTATACACCCCCTACTGGGGACCTGGCCTGTGCCCTGACTGGGAATTGAACCAGCGACCCTTTTGGTTCACCAGCTAGCGCTCAATCCACTGAGCCCCACCAGCCAGGGCCAAACAATGAGGCTTTCAGTTCCCATACAGAAACAGACGTCGCCCAGACGTAGGATGCACTTTTCATAATTGCTCCTCTGGCAGTTGATTTTGATTCTCTGGGTCGGTCCAGCTGTCATCCGTCATCTTCTCCAGACTCTGGCAGGGACTAGTCTCCTCAACAAGGCTTGCCAGGCCCAGTGCTAGGGAAGCTATTGTTTCGGATTCTACACCCACATTTTTAAAGTGACCAGTCTCCTCTTTGGAGTAACTGGAATACAGGAGTCTCATTTGAAGGTATTGTCTTCCTCTGCCCCACTCCTTTGGGGGGCTGTTAGGGTTAATGTGTTCTCCGAAGGAAAAACAGCATTGGGAGGAACAGCCTAACCCCACCCAGAAAAGAAAGGCTGCGGGAAGGAAAGACGTGCAGGGTGAAGAGTGTAAAGTGAGGTTGGCAGTTTGATGGCCAGAGTCTCAAGGAGATAAAAAGAGAAATGAATGATCACCACTCATTATGGTATTCACAGCTAGAGGAGGGAACTATGGGAGTCAGAGCAAGGAGGAGAAAAAGGAAAT
Source organism: Trachops cirrhosus (assembly GCA_028533065.1). Taxonomy (NCBI): domain Eukaryota; kingdom Metazoa; phylum Chordata; class Mammalia; order Chiroptera; family Phyllostomidae; genus Trachops; species Trachops cirrhosus. Next base: position 77,499,412 of record CM052546.1, on the reverse strand, counting down.
CTGGGAATCAAATTGGAATGGAGGGTGGAGGGGGAAGGCAGAAAGTGTGAGAAATTGCGGGGTTGGGGAGGTGACTGCACGGGGCACAAACAGCAAAATTTGTCCATTTCTGGTTTTGATTAAGAACAAATATGTATGCACACCTATTTAGCTGCTGTGTTTTGATGACGCACGTGGTGAGGCACTCCTTTAAAAGCCTGGAAGGTCCGAAGTTGTACTCAGAAGCTGCCCATCCTAGGAATGAGCCCAAAGTTGAGCAGGGGGCTGCCCAGCTGACCACCTTCTCTTCCCTATAGCTCCTTGAACTGGGCCCATGGGAGGGGGTGCTACGCTCGCCTGTGGGTGGCGAGGCTGAGGGCGGAGGCCCGAGTCTCCCAGAGTCCTCAGCAACCGGGAGGGCGCAGCGTGGCAGCGCACAGGGACGGACCAGGGGAATGAGCTGAAGCCTGGAACACCGGCCTGAGACCCCAGGGGCCGACATTCAGCCCTGGGTGCAGCGCCGCCCTCCGCCGCACGGGGGCAGCGCCACCTGCCGGCGCGACGGCGGCGGGCCTCGCGCCCCTCTTGGCGGCGTGGGCGGAGGCCGTCGGCGGCGCCCTCGCTCATTGGCCGCGGCTCGGGCGCTGCCATGTTGGCGGAAGCGGTGCCTCCTGTGCAGTGGAAATTGGTCGTGGCTGCGGCTGCGGCTGCGGCGTCGGTGGGCGCCGTGCCCTGCTTCACCACGCTGGTGTCTCGGCGCTGACAGGCGGCGGCCGGCGGGATGGAGAAAAGCAGGATGAACCTGCCCAAGGGGCCGGACACGCTCTGCTTCGACAAGGACGAGTTCATGAAGGTGCGCTCCCCGGAGCCGGGCCGTGGGTGGCCTGCTCTCCCTTGCCCCTTGGGGACGGACTCTCGTCGGGCTTCTCCTGCCCTGGTGCCCTCGGCGGGGACCTCGCTGCATTTCGCAGGGAGTCTCTTGGCCTCAGGTTTGACAGGTGCAGCCTGGAGAGAGCACTTCAGGGAAACCGTGCTTATTGAGTTAAAAGGCCTGACAGTTCTGGGCAGGGAGTTTTGAGTTGAGTGTAAAAGCCCCCTGTCGTTCCCCGACCCTGTTACGGCGCCGTGCAGTCAGATTGTCGGTCCCCCTGCCAGGCAGAAGCTTGGTGACTAGTGTCTGGCACTAGGCAGGGGCTCGGGAACTATGACTGAACAAAAAGGCACTTAGTCTAAAGTTTTTGCCTAACGTTAACTTAAAGCTCCTGGAATGAGATGATTCAAAGATTTGAATATTCTTACTGATTTTGGTGCAGTATGATGAAGCAAAGCATTCTCGTTTTCTAAAGTTGCCCCACTTGATCAGGTGAATTGGAGGTTGGTGTGCAGGTAATTACAGGACATGAATTCACAGACTAGGAATATAAACTGAAAACATGTTACTGATCATGCAGATTAGTCAGGTCCAGCCTTGGGAATGTCCAAGATTTGAATCAGAGCTAGGAGGAACTTTGTCTGGCTACCTGGTGTATGTATCCCTCTGGGTCTGCGCTTACACAGAAGTATATATGTATGTTCAGTTCCCAAGGACTGCGATTTTAGACACCACTTAGTAGCTGGGTTCAGTGTTAAACGGTTAAAAGTGTTAGCTAAAGATTTGAACACGTGAGTTTAAATCTCTTGGTCTGTGTTTTTTGATGAATTCCAGTCATAATGTTTTCTCTTTTTCTAGGTTAATAACCTGTCTCTTTTTGATACTTGCTTTCCTGATCACGTCTCCAAAACTCTGGTTTTAGAGAGTATTTATACCTGGGTCTCTCCAGGCCCAGGAGTAATGTCCTCTCGGCCTTGTGCAGGGGTGTTTCTGCCCAGCCACTGTAATTGAAGGTGGAACTGAAATGGGATATCTGAAAGAGAGTGCAGGGGCAACTCACTGACCCAGAGATCCCTCGTCCCCCCCCTTGGCTGGGAGCTGCCCTGAAACCAGGGAGAAACTCAGGATGCCTGGTGGGGAGAGGTGCAGTGGAAGAAGAAAAGGAGCCCACGGAGATCAGGGCCCTTGTTCTGACTTCAGGGATCTCGGAGCACAGAAAACGCTGCACTTGTCCATCCCTAGTCGTCATCAGGCTTCCGTCGGGCCCAGCACCAGTCCCCGTTCTGACTCGCTGTCCTCACTCTAAGCTGACGCAGTGCCTTTGTTAAAAGCGGATTCAGAAGGCAGAAATCTCAGGATATAGTAGGGAGAGGTCAGACTGGGGAAGGGGCTGGAATGCCAGTGGTTTCATCCTTCTTGGCTGTTAAATCTCTGACTGTGCCATGCGATCAATTTGTAGTGCCAACAAATGCACCCCCTTCCCCTGTGGGTGAAAAATAAAAGAACAGCTCCTTTGTGTGAATGCTATTGACTTTCTGGGTGGGGCCTGGAGGTAAAGGTTAATTGTGATTTGTATTTCCTTGGAAGAGATGTTTTGTAAGTTACAATTCCGTGGCAGAAAGGCTGGGTGGAGAGCTTGCTGTTTTGGTTATACTTCTACACCTGGGTCTCATTCAGCACGTTTTGTAACTGTGTAGGTTTTATGCCTGGGGGGAAGTTAGGGAATATCAGGTCTGCATTAGGAATGTTGAGATTACTTGAAACCCAGTTTTGATTGGAAACTGTCGTCATTAGTCTGCCAAGCCTGACGGGGACCCTGTGGGGCCATGATTGCAGTTGCTCATTTCACAGACAGGCGCTCATCAGTCACCCACTGTGTGCCAGCCAGCAGTCTAGACACGGCGGGGCAAGGATAGGTATGGTGTGGTTTTGGCTCTTGAGCACGGTGCTAGGAGAACTGCGTGTTTAGAGAAATTGCAGAGTGGCTGGAGTGTGCAGCGTGGCCAGGAATGAGACTGGGGAGGTAGTTGGGGCAGGGATTTGCTGATGCTTGAGCCTTGATACAACTGTGAGGGGTTTGTGCTTGGTTCACTGTGGAGTTACAGTCCAGTTTAAAGCAGGAAATCGGCCATATCTGTTGCATTGGAGCTGACTGGTGGCAAGAGGCTACCTAAAAAGTTATCTCCATAGTCCTCTGAGATCTGACAAGAAACACAGGGGAGGGGACAGGTTCATGAGCGAGGCAGCCGATCCGGAGACAGGAGCGGCAAATGGAAGAATCTCTTGGGGCCGAAGTGGTGGTGACATCACATTGTTAGCTTCGTCAGCTTTAAGAAAGCACAAAACTCATAGAGGGTTGACCGAGAACTAATAGATGAAACTGGACATATGATAGCGGCAGTAGGAGAGAGGAGGCGGCATGCTGAGCTCAACTAGACCCATTCACCCAAGTGAGCTGTTGAAATCATAGCCTTCCACTTCCCTCTCAGCATGTGACTTCATCTCCCGTTTTACAGAAGAAAGCAGAGGCCATCAGATGGGAAGCCCTTCACCTCGCGGACACCAGTGCCACTCTCATGTTTATGCCCATTTCTTTCTCCTGCTCAGCTGGTGGGCAGGGCCCATCCTCCCCGCTCTGGCCCCCTCTCCCACCCGGCCCGGAGCCCGTCGCTGCCCTTCTTCCCTGTACTCACTCCCACGGGCTCTCCAGCACACTTGTTTCAGTCTCTTCCGCTTGGTCCTCCTGCCTCTCGTTAGGACCCCGTTGCTCTCTCTTCAATGTCACCGCCAGGTGCTCAGAGCTCTCCCCGCCCTCTTGCCTGTCACTTTTAAACGCATCTATTCTGTCTTCTGGCCCCACCATTCCACTAAACAGTTCTCACCAGAGCTGGCAGACCCTTCTCTCTCTCCCCGCTTGACCTGTCAGCAGACCAGATGCTCGCCTCAGAGCTCTCTGCTTTTCTCCTTGCCTCTCTGGTCTCTGTCTCGTGTGCACAGTCATCCTCCTCCTTGAAGCCATCAGTTGGCCGGTTATGGGCTCAGTCACACGTCCTCTCCTTTCCCTGGTGATTCTTGCAGCTTCAGCGACCACCTGTAGGCAGGCTCTGAGATTCATATCCCTGGCCCACAGGTCTCCTGAGCGCCAGTCCCACGCGCTGACCTTCTCCTTAACGTCTCTTCTCGGACAGCTCTGTCACTCATGTTCAGACTCACGTTCAGAACTGAACCCGCGAGCACGCCCTGCCCAACCCCCAGACTCGCCCTCCGGTGTTCCCCATCTCAGTGGTGGCTCCCCCATCCGTCCAGCTCTGAGTCAGAAAACCGGGAGTCAGGCCCTCTCTGCGTCCCCTTTCCCAAATCCAGGCTGCTTCCAAGCCCTGAGGATTTCACTTCCTAAACGTTGCGAGTCCGTCTGCTTCACTCCGTCTCCCCTTTTCCTGCCGGTCTTCTGTCGTGGCTTCTGGACTAGTCTCCTGGCATCTGCGTGCCGTTTTCCGGTCTGCGGTCTACATTGCGGCAGCGCGCTCATTTTGGAATGCACGTCCAGGGCAGTAACGGGGCTCCTCGGTTCGCCTGGTCGTGGAAGACTTTCCGAGACCCTTGGCAGTGTTTCCCAGCAGCGCATTCCGTCGGTGGGTCGTTCTTATCGGTGGACAGTCTGCTCCTGTGCTGAGCCCAGGCCTGCCTCCGTGGAACCTCTGTGCGTGGGTTCCCGTCACGAACCTCCCTCGCTTAGCAGCTTGGGTGGCAGCCGGGGTAGGCACGTGGTGCCTGTGATGGAAAGAGGAATCGGAAACCCTCCTTGTGGTGACGATAAGCGTCTACGACAAGTTAAAGAGCTGGTAGAAGCCCAGCGAGTCACTGAGGCTCCTGCCCCTTGGAATTGGCCAAACCGTGGACGTTGAAACAGGCAGTGTGTCCCGTGGTGCCCCTGCGCTCGCGGAGCGTGTTCTGTAATGGACAAAGGAAAACGGGGAAGGCGCAGCCGCTCAGACCCATGTTGTGCTGGTGGAACGGCAGTGGCCTGGAGCTGTGCTGCTCCCCAGGCGTGACTGTTGGTCCCTGTGGGCTCGTTTCCTCGCTGGTACAACAGGGTGGCACGGATCGGAGTGATATTTGTCGTCTCTTGCAGCTCTCACCGTCGTGTGTTTCTGTGAAAAAAGACACTGGGCAGTGTTTCTGGTTTGCAGATAAGGAAATTGAGGCCCAGAGGTGTGGTGACGCCCCCCAGGTCACACAGCTGGTCGGGGCAGATCGTGGCCCTTGTCTCCTGGCCCCCGGCTTCAGTCCCGGGAAAATCGGGTAACACTGTGCTTTCCAGAGGCTGCAGCGGGAGCTTTGGGGGAGGGGATCATTAGAATAGCATCAGAAATAGCCCTCAAGGTGGCCCATTTTAGAATTGGGTTTGATTTTTTATTGTTAAGAATCCTTTGTACACTTTGGATCCAAGGCCTTTATCGTGTGCGTGTTTCACGGATGTTTGCTGTGTGACTTGTCTTTTCATTCTCTTAACAGTGTGTTTGCAGAGAGGTTTTTAATTTTAGTGAAGTCCAAGTCATCGGTTTTTTTCTTTCATAGATCGTAGTTTTGGTGTTGTATCTAAATGGTCACTGCCAAGTCCAAGGGCATCTAGATTTGTCCTGTTATCTTCTGGAAGTTTTCTGTTTTCCATTTAGGTCTACTATGAGTTAATTTTTTAGACCCACCTGCGCCTTTGTTCCTGTGTTGCGTGTGCACGGCCCCTCGCTCAGACCGCGTGTTGAGGATGTGTGCTGTCGTCGTGCGTTTGTGTGGCTGTCTTCTCTCCCGGGTGTCTCCTGGCCAGCACCGGTCTGTCCGCACTCAGCGTAGCCGTGTGTGGCTCCTGCAGCATCCCTTTGCGTGGCCTTACCCTAGAATCTTTGACTGACCATTTTATTTGTTGATGTTTGTTTCTTACTGAGATATGACTCACCTAACGTAAAATTCCCTTTACACTTCATTGGTTTTCAGCATATTTACTGTGCCGTGCATCCGTCACCACTGGCTGATTCCGGAACGTTCCATCTGCCCAGAAAGAAACCTGGCACCTGTTGGTTCCAGTTCTTCCCGCTCCCCGTCCTCCGGCAGCCGCTTTCTGTCCTTATGGCCTTGCCTGTTCCGGGACATCTGGTATCAGTGGGATCGTTCAGTGCGTGGCCATGCGTCTGGCTTTCTCACTTGGCGCGGTGTTTTCCCAGTTCCTCCAGCTCGCAGCACGTAAGAGTGCTCTGTCCCTTGTTACGGCCGAAGACTGTTCCGCCGTGTGGGCACACCACGTTTTGTGTCCCCGTTCATCGGGGATGCGCACTTCGGTTTTGTTTTGTTTTTTTGCTGTTGTGCATAATTGCTGTTAGGATCATTCATATACACGCTTTTGTACGAAAGCCTGTTCTTGGTTCTCTCAGGGGTGGCTGTCCTGGGTAGTTTTATGATTGATTTTTAAGGAGCTGCCAAACTGGTTTCCACCGCGGCTGTACCGTCCTGATGACGGTTCCGGTTTCTCTTCACCAACAGGCACTTTTTGTTCTTTTCCCTCACTGTACCGTGCTGTCTCGGTGGGTGCGAAGTGGTGTTTCCCTGCGGTTCCGTCTGCGCTTCCCTGCGGGCGAACGGCGCTCAGCGGCGCTTCACGGTCTGTGGGCCGTGGGTGCAACTTCCTCGGAGCACTGTCCCTTCCGATCCTCAGCTCATGTTGTCATTGGGTGCTTTGTCTCTCTGGGTGAGTCATAGGAGTTCTCTGGATACTCTGGGTACCAGATTCTCATCAGATACACGGTGTGCAGGTATTTTCTCTCATTGTACAGCTGTTTGTCACTTTCTGAAAGTATTCTTGATGCACAAAAGTTTTTATTTTAATCATATTCAAATTATGTATTGTTTTCCGTGCTTTTTGGTGTCCTTTCTAAGAAATCAGTGACTAACCCGAGGTCACACGGATTTCCACCTCTGTTTTCGTCTAAGAGCCTTACAGTTCCAGCACTTACGTGTGAGTCACGATCCATTTCGAATTACATTTTTGTGTTCGGTGTGAGGTCGGTGTCCAGACTGGTCCCTTTGTACTCAGACCCTCACTCATCCCAGCAGCACCATTCCCTGAAAAGACTGAACCTTAGCATTCGTGACAACAGGGGTGGCCCTTGAGGGTGTCATGCTAAGTGTAACAAGTCGGACAGACACCTGTGACCTCAGCTCTACGTGGGGTCTACACAGCACCACCATGTCAGTGCAGAGAGCAGGTCGGTGGTTGGAGAAGTGGGGGCAGGGGTTCGAATCGTAATGAGGTAGATCCGTCCAGGGCCCGTGGGGACAGCCCGGTGACTGTTAGCGATGCTGTGTTGTGGAGTCGAAGGTGTCTAAGGGAGCGAGGTAAGGTCTCGTCACAAGAAGGAAGCTCTGCGTGGCGTGAGTGTTCACGACTTTCCTGCTGACTGATTCCCGGCATACACCATACACAAACACTGAATCGTTATGTCGTGCACCTGAGCCAGTATGATGCTGTGTGTCAGTTACATCTCAATTTTAAAAGGTAATAATTCATACTTTAAAGAGAGAAACCAAAAAAAAAAACTCTGGCAGGGTGTGAATCACAATGGTAAATAGTGACAAAAAAATAGCCGTTTAACTGCAGAGTATCAGAGTGTGGGTGATTTTTTAATCTGTTATACAGTTACTTCTTTGAAAGTTTTACGTTGGACATTTGTTACTTTTAAAATTAAGGGGGGGCAGCTGTTTCTATTTTGAGAAGAGCCCGTTTAAACTGTCTAATAAAAAGTAAAATCCCATGTGGGATTTAGGCAGCAGGGGAGAATGCTTTGGGCCAGGGCGCCACCCCCCCCCCCCCCCCCCCCCCCCCCGCCCCTTTGGAAGGTCCGCAAGCACGCGGTACTACCCTGTGCACGCCGAGAACTTTCCCCCCCACCCGAAGCCGTGCAGCCAATGGAGTGAGCAGGGGCGTTCCCCTCTAGCGCTTTCTCCCACTTTGCTTTCGTACGCCAAGTGTATCGTTGCAGCAATTTTTGCTTTTCTGGTCTAATTTTCAGGACGACTTCGACGTTGATCACTTTGTTTCTGACTGTCGGAAGCGTGTCCAGCTGGAGGAACTGAGAGATGACCTGGAGCTCTACTACAAGCTTCTTAAGACGGCCATGGTGGAACTCATCAACAAGGACTACGCGGATTTCGTCAACCTTTCCACGAACTTGGTAACCCTTACATCCGCACTTCCGACCCGTCGGCGTCTGTGCACCCACGCTGTCCTTCTCGGCCCAGGGTCCTTCTTCAGGGTGCCGAGTCTTTCCAGAGCCTTTCACTTGACTTCCCCCTCAGAAACCTAAAGAGATTGCTCATCTCATTAACAAAAGAGCTAAACTTTCGCAGTGTACATTTTTGGTTTTTCTCATTTGAGACTCTTCTAGCTTATTTTAAAATTAGTTCTAAAGGATAGCTCTATATATATAGCTATATGTAAGTTATATACATACATATATAAATAAATATGTAAATGAAGGCTAATAATACTATCAAAACAGTTGTTTTTGCTAGTTGCCAAGTGATTGCCACGACATCTCACTGGTTGAGACTGATTTGCAGGAATAAGCATCAGCTGTTCTGAGGGAAGCGTGTCGTTCACTCTCAGGCAGTGTGCTAGCCGGAGCCAGGGTGAGGGGACCGCTAGCTAGAGCCAGGGTGAGGGGACCGTGGCCCCTGTCGCTCTGTAGGGCGCTTGGTTTTACACAGATCTGAGAATGGTTCGTAATGAACCTACGAGCTGTTTGTAAAAGTTGCTCAGGAACGCTTACGTTTTAATACTTGCAAAAAAGTTGTCTTGTTCATATTTTATTGTGTTTTTAAATCTGTTTGTTTAAAGAAGTACAGAAAGTACTCGTCTCCATGGAGTTTGAGGAAGCATTAAAATTAATGAGCCATATTTGCTTTGGGAAATCTACCACTAAGATAGATGTGGTAGATGTGAATTAGAAACTCAAAATCTTTTATGTCCCATTTATTTAGTTTGGGTTTTTCTCAAAGGTTATAATCCTGTTTAGAGGAAATGCAGCCCATCCATCAGACTTTCACGTCAACTGGTGTTCATCCCCTGTTAAAATTTTTCCGAATCATTTAAAATGTTATCCAAAGGCAAACTGTGCCTAAGGAAGCTTTCATTTATTATGACTTCCCTTATTTTATTGTTTCATGAATATCAACAGGTTTTTTTTTCATTTTCTAGGAGCAATGTTGATGGCAAAATAGCATGTGTATTTAGCTAGTTACTCAGCAGTGCGTGGTTACGCAGCAGAATAACCTACAGCCGGTACTGTTTTGATCACTGAACAGATGCATCGCTGTCACTGCCATTTCTGACGTGTTTGTGCCAACATGGTTTTGCCCGCAGGTTGGCATGGACAAAGCCCTCAACCAGCTCTCTGTGCCTTTGGGACAGCTGCGGGAAGAAGTCCTAGTAAGTCCCCCCAGAGCATGCTGTGTCTGTGCGCCTTCTCCAGGAACTCCCCGTGTCCGGTAGGCGGGGGTGGCTCGGTGGTCCATGACTAGCACCCGCCTTCAGAAAAGGTGGAGATGATTCTCTGCTTTTTGCTTGTGATATCACAACCAAAAAGCCTGTTCCGTTTGGAGATGACAGATTCTCAGAGTAGACAGCTTTGAAGTGTCGGGGTAGAGTAGCAAGCTCCTTCAGAATTCAGCTTGTGCCTGCTACCTCACTCATATGTGAGTAGTTTCCAGCTTAAGAGTGGCTTATGTTCTTAAAATTTGTAACAATTTTACAAGTACTCTCCCAGTCAGTGTTTTACAAGTGGAAGTGCCTCCAGACCAGTCCCCAGAAGCCATTCACCATTTAGTTTAACCAAAGGGTAATGTCAGTACAGTGCGTACTTAGTAAACGTCACATTTTATTGCTCCTCTGAGAAAGTCTCTGCTGGGGGAATAGGACCCCCCACCCCCTGGCCTCTAAGCCATTGGGCACAGGGACTGCATCAGGAGGAAGGGTGGAGGGGACTTTGGGCATCACTTCCAGCAGAAAGCTGTGCTGCCTTGTCCTGTCCCGACCCTCCTCCCACCCCGCCCCAGTCCAAGTGGGGCTCCTTCCAGCTCCCGCAGCTCTGAAGCACTCTGTCACGTCTACTGCACCCACCGTCACTGCCTGTGTGCGACGCCACCCCAGACCAGGCCAGCTTGAGTGGCCCCGTGCACCGAGCCCCTCAGACAGAGCTGAAGAAATGCACAATAACAGCCATCAGTGCTGAGAAGTTCACAGGACGGGTAGGCAGGAAAGAATTCAGACAAGGGGTGTTTCTGGAGCTGTGCCTGGAAGTAGCAACTATTCTGGAATGTTTAGATCGTGTCTGAATTTTGCAAAAGCTCCTTAAATACTTTTCTTTGGAATGGAAGTGGTGTTACTGGCTTCCACATCCGCCCCTGCATGGATCTCCTGCCGTCTTTGTGGTGCCCTCTGCCCCCAGCCTCCTGGCTGTGCAGCCTCTGCTAACCTCGGACTCTTCCCTAAGCACCCTCCCCAAGGTAGATCCGCTCAGACCCAGTGGGCTGCTGGTTCTCACAGGTGCAGGCGCTGTGCTGCGGGCCACCCGCCAGTGCCTCGGCCCCGTCCCGCCCTCCCTGTCTTCATAGTGTCCTGCCTGTCTCCGGGTCAGCCACTGACCGCCTCCCCCCCGCCCCCCTCCCCCCTCCCCCGCCACTTTGAGCTCAGCTCTTGAAACGGCTGAGAGATCCTGAGGTCACTGACGGGTGCATTTCTGTCCTGTTCGTCATTGTGTCCTCTGCGGCTGCCACAATAGCTGGCAGTTAGTAGGTATTTCAGAATGTTTAGTGAATGAATGAATCCACCTTTTGACAGAATTTTGTGATTTGTCCAGTTTGTTCTCATTGTTTTTCTTACCTTTATCATGGACCTAATTCCTAATTATCTCATACTCAGCTAAATTCATTAGCTCCTGGGCATCTTTCTCCGCCTATGACCTCTCCCTTTTCCTGGCCAGTCTCTTCCTTCTTCCCAATATTCCCCAAACAACATTACATCACGATCTATTAGCACTTAAGAATTCATTAGTTCTCCAAAAATGTGTAGAATCTGTCTAGAGACTTCACCTTGTCTAAGTGAAGCCCCCTAAATAACCCCCCTCATTATTTCTGCTGCTGTCCACAGTGAGGCCGTCAGCACATCCAGGTGTCGTCCTCACCACCCTGAACACGTCATACTGGGTTATGTCTTCCTGCCTTTTGTCATCTGATAGTCGCCTCTCCGCCCAAGTCAGCCTGCACCCGTGTCAGAATCGAACCCGAGCCCCGTCCCCGCTGCCACGCCCTCCTGGACTTTTGACTCAGACCCTCCTTCCTCTGCCCTGACCATCTGAGGCTCTTAGTGTACATGCATTGTTATTCTTTCAGCCATTAACCCTGCGTGACCTTGGCTTTATATGTCATTTTGCCCCAAAATCAACAGCACTTGTGTCTGAGCCTTTGTATTTTTATCAATCTCTGTATGATACTGGCCTGTAGATACTGGAGTTGAATTAAATATGTAAATGCAGTTCTGAAGAACTGAACTGAATGTGTGAATTTCATAACGTTGCCGAACGAACACTTTCCACAGCACACACTCTTTATTTTTTTAAAGAGTCTCCGGTCGTCTATCAGTGAAGGAATCCGAGCAGTCGATGAGCGGGTGTCTAAACAAGAGGACATTCGGGAGAAAAAGGTACAGTGAAGCGTTGTGCTGTTAAAGCAGGCCCTCGTGGTGGCCCCTCGGAGTCGAGGCCCTTCCGCGTGTGTGACCTGGCTTGCCCCTCCGGTTCCTTTGCCGAGAGGAGACGGCTGGTCTCGCTCATCTTTCGGGGTTAGTAGCCAGCCAGGCTAGTGAGGGGCAGGGCCAGAGCCGCGGCCCCGGTCTCCTCACTCCTGGGATGCTTATGCAGAGGTGTGGCAAAGAAGTGAATTCTTTTAAAGACAGCAAATTCCATAGTATTCTTATGCTTCAGTGTATTTGTGGTAGCATGAACAGTTTTAAAGAAAACTGTAGATTTCATAGGCTGCATGCCTGTGCATATTTTCCATTACTATAAAATTGGGTTTTTCCCCAAAGTTCTTTTACAGTTGTATTGTATTGCGTGGCATTGCATTGCATTGTATTATAGTGTCATGGTATGCATTTAAAATGATAAGACAGAATTTTAGAGGTACCCGAGGGGACGTACATGAAAATGCCTCGTTTCTCCCTACCAAGAAGTCATAGTAACTGACTCAGTGAAGCAGCTCACCGCTGAAAAGGCACACGCGTTTCCGGCGCTCCTACAGCGACGGCGCTCGCGCTTCGGCGGTCGGGGAGGAAGGGGGCTTTCCGAAGCACGCCTCTCCGTGCTGCACTGCAGGTTGCTGTGTCAGAAAACCGCGTGCTGCGCTCTCCTTCCGCCACGGGACCGCTCCTTTGGTTTCCTTCCTTTAAATAACCCCTTCAGGCACTGCCTTGACTTTGCAGTGGCCCGTGTTTTCATTTTAGTTTCTGATTGATTGATTTATCATCGTAATGATGCAGTGGCAGAGTTGGAGTTAGGATTCAAGACTTCTGACGGCAGCCTGGTGTTCTTGCTGTTTTCTGAATTACTTGTTAGCATTTTTTTTTTTTTAAATCAAGGAGAGAAGCCTATCATAGAGACCTTCTGATTAATTCTTTAGGTGTCCTCTGAGCTTTGGTCTAAAGATTTCGAGAAGGAAGTGTGTTCTGGGAAAGATTATTAGCTTCATGAGAGCAGTGAATTTTTCTTGTTTCGTTCACTCAGGTCCCCACTGTCGAGAAGAATCTCTGTTCAAAATAGGTGGTCAGCAACCGTTTGTTATATAAATGACGTTGTATCTTTTTGTCCTTTTAAGGATGAGTTTTTGTAATGTTCCTCAACCTCTTTGATAGTATTTGTAGTGGAATAATGTTTGTAATGAATTGACATGTTAAGACACGATAAATGTAGTACCAACGAGAGGTTCACTTAAGACAGGAAAAAGAAGGAATAGGAGTACAGAATATGAGAAAGCGAAAAGTCCACTTTCTTTTTATAAAGTTGCGATAGAACATTGAAATGCACTTGTTGTAGAAAGCCAAAATTATGATTTGCATTCTTGGGAATTCGGTGTTATATAGATATTCAGAATGTAGGATGCTCCAGATGTTCTACAACAACTTTTAGTTTGTATTTTTCTGCATTTAGTCTGGGGAAATCAGATAATTGAGATTAAACATCATAACATTTTTTTGCTTAATTTTAATACTTACAGATGTGTGTGTTAAGGCTTATACAAGTTATTCGATCAGTTGAGAAAATTGAAAAGATCTTAAATTCTCAAAGTTCTAAAGAAACATCTGCACTGGAAGAACGCAGGTAAGTTTTTTGTTTTGTTTTGGTTTTTTTTACTAAATAACAGAGATTAATACCTCATGCTTAGGCTATTTTCTTTTTTTGTAGTTAGAACTCATTTCTGAAAAAGGTGACAATCCAAGTCATGGGCGTAAGCGTCTTTGGGTGTTGGTCAGGGAAAGGAGAGTGCACGCAGTGGGGGTGTGGTGCGTCGTTACGAGCCCCTGTGGTTCCGGGCCGCAGTTCCGACCTCTCGGAAGCAGGAGCAGTGCGCTGTCGGAGGCCGATTTTCGTGTTTGGCGTTGTCCTGCCCAGGGTCTGTCAGCATCCTCATTGATCTTCAAGGTGTGGAATGGCTTTCGTCTTTCTTTGATACTTTTTTTAGACATGTCCAGAGCATTACCATTGGTGACCCTGGACCAGCACTGTGTCATTAAGAAGCGGTATGAGACACACTCAGTTGAAAGTTGTAGTCAGGAAAGAAAAAAACTTATGAAATAAGAAAAAGGTGACCATTTCCTTGGTCACAGTGTGACTGTCTTACCACCTTCCTGGCCTGAGTTTTGAGTCTGCCTGGTAGGTGAGTGACTGGGAAGTGAGCTGAGTGGGTCGTGGCGGCCGCAGTGGGACGAGCCACGGCCCCGTGGGTGGAGCACGGGCTTCTGCTGACTGCTGTCCTGCCAGCAGGGCAGCCCGGTCGGGGTCCTCCCCCGTCCCCTCTGTGACTAAGGCTCATCGCGACTCCACACGCAGGCTTGTCTGGCAGTCACTGAGATTCTGTCAGCCAGCCCCTGGCATAAACTGAGTAGTAGCCTTAACACGTGTCTCAGTCGGGTCTAAGGTGAGCTTCTCTGAAGGTCGCAGTGACAGCACTGGCGTTCTTCATGTTAATCGTATTAGCTTAAGTTACATTGGGTTCTCTGCTGCAGAACCAACCGCACCCGAGTTGAATACTATCGTTCAAAGTCTTGGTCATGCTATGAAGGCATGTTGGGTTTCTTCTCCAAATCTGAGACTTGGGAGGACCTCAGAGACAATGTGCTCCATATCCCCTGTTGTGTAGATTAAGAAAGGAGGCATCCAAAAGGGAAGCGAGTCTCATACCCTGGGTCTCTGCTTCCCTTCATTACCAAGCTGTGTAACGGAGAGGTCAGTGACTGTCACACATGTGCCTTTACCCCCACACTTGTGCCCCTGCCATCCCGTCCCCTGGTCTGCACTTGTCAGTCACCGCGGAGTCCGTTCCAACCAGCCCAGGGGGTCTGCTGGCCTTGCTGCTCGGCCTCCCCGTCGCACTGACAGCTCTTGGCAACAGTGCCCTCCCTCGGCATCTCGGGACTGCCTCCCCGTCCTCAGCCCATCTGTGCCTTCCCACCCTGTCCCTCTGATGGGGAGACTTCGGTGACCCCCCACTTCTCTAACACCGCGCCTTCGCAGCGTCCCATCTCTGACACGGTAGACGATGTGCTGTTTCTGGCTCAGAACCGCCTTCGAGGGCCTTTTCTTTGATTCCGGTCCACACCTCGGAGCTGCAGAGAGGGAAAACCGGGCCAGCGTGAGTGAACAGTGAATACGTTACGCCTGGTAGGCCATGCAATAAATGTTCCGATAATCCGTAACTGATAAACCCACGTCGGGTCCTTCGGGAACGAGTTGGGAACTGACCTTTTGTGTCGGTCCTGCTGAGCGGGTCCTGTCCCTCCGGACTAGCTGGGCGCTGCTGGTCTCACGTGGCATTTCGAGTTGCCTTACGATACTCACTTCTTCCCCACTGACCGGTCGGTCATGATCAGGCACAGGATGCCTCCGAAAAGCCCAGTGGGTGTTCGGTGCCTTCATGTTTTTCTTCTTTTGCTATTTCACTTCTTTTGAGCGGTGCCGAGGCTTTATAATGTGTCTTAGCAGAAAGAAGGGCATTTATTACACTTGGTGGGAGATACACAGTGAATGTTTCCTCGCCAGGACATACCATGTAAACTAACTGCTCTCTTAGCCATTTCGTAAATGTCAATTTAAAGGAAGCTGTTTTGAGATGTTTCATTTATTGCTGCCAGAGGGCCAGTTGTATTTTCTGGAGGAGACAACAGTATTTGGTATTTAAGAGGTATCAGAAATATTTGAGAAAAGGTGTGAATAGGGCAGGCCAGGAGGAGAGAAGGAGGTGATAGGGAAGCAGGCTGTGAATGGGAGAGCCTGGGGAAGGCGGTGGGAGCCGGTGGTCGCACCCTCACTGACCTCGTCCAGCTCCTGCTCCCTGTCCGGGCCCCTGGGCCGGCAGCCAGGCGGCGATGGTGGCCTGGGCACTTCCCCGCTGCAGCTGCACCGGGCTGTGCGGAGGGCCCGCAGTGAGAGTCGATGGCAGGGAGGGTGCTTCGGCTCCCCCCCCCCGCCCCGGGTACCGGGCAGAGGGCGTGGAAACACTGGAGAGCGTTGTAACAGCGGGTGCGCCCGCGACGCCATTGCTCATCATGTGATGTGCTCTCCTGGAAATGAATACACTTCGGGAATTAAACTTCTGTCACTGTCTCTGCTAGCCCACTTTTGACGGGACAGATTTTGGAGAGAATTGCTACAGAATTTAACCAGTTACAGTTTCACGCTGTTCAAAGCAAAGGCATGCCTCTTCTGGACAAGATAAGACCAGTAAGTGTTGTTTTAGATTTTTACAATCGGGTATTTCGGAATTTTCTAAATAATTTTGGTTTAACCTAGTAATGCCCCTGGTAATTGTTGGTCTACAAGATTTTGAAGCCAGCTTTGAATGTTTGCATTTAGTTTTTGTGTTTTGGACCCTTGCTTCCTACATGTCATGTATTAGAGATTTTGTGTAAAGACACAGGCATATTCTCTGAATTATAAGAGTAAAATTGACTCTGAATTTCATGTAACTCAACACATTATATGATGTAGTCAGAGTTAATTTCTCCACAGCTCTTAACTGGGCTTTAAAGTCGTATGTTTGTCAGATTTGCTCTGTAGCTTAAGAGGAAAATAACTTTTTTTCTAGCTCTGTAATTCTGTCTAAATTCTCTTAGATGATGCAGTTTTACTTATAAAGAGATTGTGGGGAGGAGGAGAAATTCATTGTTATTCTTCAAGAAATGTCGACACTTCCGTTTTCCATGCATTTCCTTCTGTTAGAAGAAAAGATCGGTTGCGCGCGGTGAGTGTTTAGGTGTCGGTGCAGTCGGAGCTTTCCCTTGTCGTTTGTCCCGCAGCGGATCGCAGGCATCACGGCCACGCTGCAGCAGTCCCTGGAGGGCCTCCTGCTGGAGGGGCTGCGGACTGCCGACGTCGACACCGTGCGGCACTGCTTACGGACCTACGCCACCATCGACAAGACCCGGGACGCCGAGGCGCTGGTCGGCCAGGTGCTGGTGAAACCGTACGTGGATCAGGTCTGTGCCTGTCGGACCTCGTCCCACAGACGCCCCTAGAGCATCGGTCTGTCTCCAGCACCACACTGGGGGGCGGGGGCTGACCAGGCCCCTCCCGTAAAGAGGACCACACCCTCTGCAGTGTCAGCTGTGAGAGAGGGAGGGCCCCGGGAGCTCACCATCAGCATGCCCGCGGCCGGGCCTGCTCTCTCCTGTTTTCGAATGATGCTGCAGCCCAGGGGCCCTCTCCATTTAGAGGGCGGGGTCTGGCCTGGGAAGGAGGTGTGTATGGAAACATTTTGGGGTCAGTTTTATGGTTTGTAAATCACACTTTAATGAAGTTGTTAAAAAGCATTTTTAACTACTGGTCTTTTGGGTAGAGTAGAACACGCAGCGGATGGCAATGCTGCCGTGCGCATGCGTGATGGAGGAGCCCGCAGAGAAGTCTGTGAGCGTGGAAACTGGGTTTCGGCCCAAGTCTTCGAAAGTGCGGAGGAGTTGGCCGGGCCAGAAAGGTGGAAGGGAGGGAATATTCAGAGACGAAGGGCTGTTACGGGCAAATGCAGAGCAAGACCTTTAACCCAGAGCTTGGCTGTGCAGTGCCCCTCACCTGGTAGGATGCAGTGAAAACGTAGGGACCGAGTGTATTCTGCCTTTGAGCAGCCGGAAGTAGATTGTACCACGCGAAGATGCCGGTACCCAACAGCTCTCCGACGTGCAGAAACGGCAGCTTCCTGCGGTGCGGACTGCAGGCTGGTGGACGTCACAAAGCCCACGCCCAGCGTGTGCAGACAGCCCTCCGGTCCCCTGTCCAGTGGGAGTTCTTTCTGTCCAGCGAGTGCAGAGCTTCTGTCCCCGTCACCGTGACTTCGGGATGAGTCTTCCACTTTTAACCCGGGAACATTGCGTCCCGTTGATAACGAAATTCAAGAATTGATTTCAGTCATCTTTAGGGTCACTGAAATCTGTGCCCTGTCAGCTGTGCCGCGTTGTGTTTCACAGCTACCCCGATGGGGGTGGAGAAGACGACGACCTACAACTCATCGACGCGTGAAAGTATTTGTTACTGATTTTGCCTTTTTCATTGAACTGGGTCTAATGTGCCAAACGAAAGAAACATGAAGTTTCAGTGGCATATTGAGTAAAGCACGGCCACATTTTTAATTTTATTTAAATTAGCATGCTTATCATCTTGTTCACCTCTTGACTCTCAACCTTACCCCCCAAAATAAAATATAAAGTGAAATAAACTGAATTATTTTCCATCTTTTTCTGTCTCCCCCTCCCCCTAAGCTGAGTGATAGTAGAAGAGAAGGCCAAGGTCAGGGCAGTAAGAAGTTGTCACTTACGTCCCAGCTCAGAAGGAAAGCAGAAGGACGGGCCTGGTTTTTCAGCCTCAGGCCTGTCTCTGTCACCCAGCCTCTGGCTCCACAGGGTCAGAGCTGCGCGCCCCCATCCTGGGGACTAGTTCTGAGTGCAGCTGTTATTTACCTGCTGGTTAGAAAGCACGTCAGGGGGAGGAGGGTGGGTCTTCTTTATTCTCCGAGGTACAGAGTTCATACGTCTCCTTTAGATGCTTCTCCTTTCAATGTTATCCCTTTTAACAGGTGATTACAGAGCAGGTTGTGGAGTCTCATCCAAGCGGCCTTCAGATCATGTATAACAAGCTCCTTGAGTTTGTCCCTCACCACTGCCGCCTTCTGCGAGAAGTCACAGGCGGAGCCATCTCAAGGTACTTGACTGTTGTGCCAGAGCGCACCTCGCTCTCGTGGTGGCACCTTCCAGCTGTCGTGTGCAGCTGCTGTGTGCCGACGCGGCCCAGCTGGGTCTGGGGGCACCGCGGTAAAGTGAGTGTCGCAGTAAAGTGAGTCACGTCAATTTTTTCATTTCCCGGTGCATATAAAAGTTATGTCACACTATCCTGTAGTTTGTTAAGTGTGCAGTGGCCTTATTTCTAAAATAAACAATGTATCTACCTTAATTGAAAAATATTTTATTGCTAAAAAACGCTAACCACCATCTGAGCCTTCAGCAAGTCTTAATCTTTTGGCTGGTGAATGGTCTTGCCTTCAATTTGTAAAAAACATGAAGCGAAGTGAAGTACGACAGAACCCCTGTGATTGAGGTGCGCCTTGTTTCTAGTTCACTGTTACCACGGTACCGTGAGGTGGGCGTCCTGAGCCCCGTTCTGCAGATAAGAAACCAGAGTGATGAAGCTGAGATCGAGGGTCACACCACCTCTCTGAATGCAAAGCCCAGACCCCTTCCTTCTCTACCCTCTCTCCTCCATCAGTTTGAAATCAGTATTGGTTTCTATCTATTAGTCTAATGTCATAATCTGTCTAGCAGTGTTAATTCAGTTAAATTCAGCAAGTTTTATGCTGATTGTGGTTAGGTCGTTTTCAGTTTTCCCTCCTCCTTTTATTTCCATGACTTTCCAGTTCCGTGTCATGAATAGCTCTTCACCGTTCGTCACCGCTGCTGCCGCAGGCTAAGCCTCTGCCCTCCTGTTCCCAGAGTCACAGGATCTCCCCACTGGTCTCCCTGCCTCCCCCTCTTCCTCCCAGTCCAGCCTTTGTCTGTCACGTCCTCCCAGGTTTCTGAGACTCATGTGCTCTGCCATCTTCATAAGTCGTTAGTGGCTTCTCATTGCTCGTCGATGCAGCATCGAGCGTCCACTACACGCTGGCCCCACGGACCTCCATTGAGAGCTCTCCGCAGCAGGACTCTCCCCGCACCACCTGTCCTCTGCCCACACGGTGGCCTTGCCCTTCCCTAACACTCCCTGTGTCCTGCACATCTGTGGTTTTCCTCCTATCCCTTGCCACAGTGAGCTCCAGCTCAGATACCGCTTCCTTCAAGAGCCCACCTTTTGTCCTGATCTCCAGGTTTAACCTCATCCTCTGGATTCTGTTTCCTGTCACTTTCACTGGACTAGTTTCCTGCCACTTTTACTGCTGTTGTGGACTAGTTTCCTGTCACTTTCACTGGACTAGTTTCCTGTCACTTTCACTGGACCAGTTTCCTGTCACTTTCACTGCTCTTGCGGACTAGTTTCCATCTTTGCACATGCTCATCTCCTACACTGTACAGCATTTGCAAAGAACATAGTTTTTATCTTCAGCATTAGAAAGGCAAGAAAGGTCTTCATCTTCATGGAGTAAGCAATATATTTGGTCTCGAACTTTTGTTCTTTGAAGACAAAAGAAGCTAGGGTGAGAAATACACTGCTTGACCTTTAAAGTACTCTCTTTTCACTGCATGATTTCTGATGAAACCCGATTTTGCCACTTCTGTTTAGTGGTCATTTGGATTTGGGGGTACGAATGTAGGGGAAGTTACGATGTAAAATGAAAGAACCTGCAGTTACAAGACAGTTAGTCATAAGATTGGACGAAGCTGGTCTTGTTCCTGAAATGTCAAGTTCTAAAACGTGTAAGTTCTTATACACAGTTGTCGGTGTGGTAGAGTGCACAGGGAAGCCTCAGAAACGTGAGGAATCGATGGTACTTCGGTAGGTCATCCCCCTGTGCTTCGGGCCCCATCCCCGTGCTGCCCTTGACCTTCCTTTGCTCACCTCCTGCCTTTAAGTTTCGAATGCTTCGTGTTTTCCTTCTTCCTGCATCGTCCTCGATGCCCTGTGTAACTGGCAGTGCCAGCGACATTCCGGCTTGATCTTCCAAACCGTGTGGATTGGCTTTTCTAATGAGCCGTCTGTTTCCATTGTTGGTCTTGCAGGTTTCAGTTTTCTCTTGGGGCTTTAATTAGTACTGATGTTGAGTGTGAGACCTTGTCATTTCATAGTGCTTAGATTATGTGCATCTGTAGTTTTAATATCCTCAATTTTATTCTTCCCTTGACCAGACGCCTGAATAGATCTGGATCTCTCATGATTAAAAATATATCACGGGGTATGTGCAGCCCGGCAGTGGGGTCTTCCTTGCCCTGGATCAACACTTAACTGTAGTCACACTGTGCACCTTTCTTGATGCTTTGTCTTGTTTGAAAATTACGAAAACTTTTTTCTGTTTGTCTTTAATGCATATCAGAATGTTAAGCCCCAGTTTGATCGTGATAATTTGACAACTCAGCTACAAAACTCCCAGTTTTGCTAAAATAAGACCTCGTATTGACTTG
Source organism: Trachops cirrhosus (assembly GCA_028533065.1). Taxonomy (NCBI): domain Eukaryota; kingdom Metazoa; phylum Chordata; class Mammalia; order Chiroptera; family Phyllostomidae; genus Trachops; species Trachops cirrhosus. Next base: position 77,478,650 of record CM052546.1, on the reverse strand, counting down.
CTGAACGTTTTAAAAGAAAGTTATCTTAGAGCATATTACTCAACATACCACATCAAAGTGGGTAGATCAATGAGACCGTCTGCCTGGGAGATATTTATGGGTCCTTAAGTTCAAGAGAAACTTAAGAAATCTGCCTTTATTTAATTATTTACGTACGTATTGAATCATCACTAACACAGCACTTACTGTATGCTGGGTACCATCCTAACTGTCTTATGAATATTAACCGATGGGATGGTCCTGTGAGGTAGGTATCACTGCCGTCTGCCTTTTCAAGCTGAAGAAACCAAAGCACAGAGCAGTGAAATGACCCCAGCTTTGAACTCAGGTTCCCGGCCCCTGAGGACCTCCTGTTATCTCGTTGTGGCCTCTCCCCTGCTTGTGAGTTAGAACCCGCAGTCCAGCTGTTCGCTAAAAGATGCAGAATAAAGCGTGTATGCACAGAAATACATCATAGCAAGATTTTACACAAAATAGTTGTAGAACTGTACAACTGGAGGGAAACTTAGAGGTAGTTTAGTAACCACAGAGCTGTCAGCCACTGGTGAACTAGCGTGTTTGCAGCGCTGTAGGGCTCGGTGGTGTTCAGGTCGAATGCGGAGACTGCCCGGTGTGCTGTCGGACCTCTCTGCTGAGGGGGAGAGGGTGGATGTGGTGTCCTGTCTTAGGGGGAAATTGTGCCCCGGCAGTTCCATGTGGCAGTTCTACCCCACGCTTGACACCAGCTCCCTCTGCTGTGTGATAGATTCAGGGGATGCGTCGGGCTTAAGCTGAGACTGAGTTCAAGGAGTGAAATGGAAATTTGGGAACCGAAACGAGCTAATTGACAGGGTTTGTTTGGTTTTTGTTTTTTTTTTAAGGGTTGAAATAAGATTTAGGCTGGGGAACTTTTAGTAAAAGCACCACAGTGGAATTTTGCTCTTTGTAAGTAGGAGACCACGGTGAATTTGACTGCAATTTTGTTCTTACCTTACAGTGAAAAAGGCAACACTGTTCCCGGATATGACTTTTTGGTGAATTCTGTCTGGCCAGAAATCGTACGAGGACTAGAAGAGAACTTGCCCTCACTTTTTAATCCTGGAGATCCTGACGCATTTCACGAGGTACCTTTCCCTCCTACTTGGCTCTGGAAGGTGTTACTCTGAAGCTTTAGAATAACTGTGTTCTTTTCTGCACAGTCCTGGTTCTGTGATTGATTAAAAATAGAAGTTGGAGTTGGCTGAGTGAGCATTTATCTTGAAATACACACATTGGTTTATCCATGTAACAGTCCCTAGTACTTTGGGGAACGAGACTATTTTTTATTTTAGAATATGTAAAGTAAAAAAGTCAGTGTAAATAGCTGTGACTAGATATGCACAGTATTTTCTAAATTTTTAAAAAAGATTCTGGACTCATTAAAAGCTCACCTCTTTGCCGTTGTTTTCCATGAAAACTTCAGTTTGTGTATTTCTACTGTATAATTTTGAAGGAAAACAAAAATTATTGATTGGATTTTGAAATGTGGTATATCGTTGTCCTATATAGTTTAAAAGATGAGGAGGCCCTAGATGTAGTGATTTTTTTTAAAACTCATGTTGTCGTTTAAGGATTTCATGGTTTAGGTTTCAAAAGCGAGTTCGTGTGCTCACTTTTTGTTACGTCCTGTTTCAAAGCAGCACGCAGTGCACAGGGAAGAGCAGGGACCCTCGGCCGGCCCAGCTCTCCTGCCCGCCGGCCCCCCGGTGCCTCTCTGCCTGCCATGTCCCTGGGTTGTGTTTTTTCATTCAGTGTGACAGTCTCTGTCTTTCAGCTGGTGATTTACCACATTTACAGTGACCGTAACTGCTGATGCATTTGGGTCTTTGGACTTCCTGTCTGTCCCCTTTTCTTCCTTTTTCTTCCTCTTTTCTATCCTGCATTTCCACCTTCTGTGAAATTTGGGCTTTCGGGGATTTGTTTTTCTCCTCCATTCTGTGTTTCCTGCTACTGATTTGGAAGTTCTGCCCGCTGTGTGTACGTGACGTAGCCGTAGCAGCTGCAGACTCCGAAGCGTGCGGGGGTCTCCAGCCTCCTGAACGGCACGGCAAGCAGAGCACTCGAACGCTGATCGGCCCCGCTTTGCAGCGCGTTGTCGTGTCCGGGGTCCTGTTTCTCGTCTGATCCCTTTGCGTGACTCGTGTCATCTCACGGGGTCGTCGTCCCCTCACAAGGGTCACTGCTTACCCCCCCAGGCTGTCGTTGCCTCTGCATGCTGCTCCCTCTTGCATGGGAGACCTGCCTCCTTGGGTCCTTTCCCTTCTTCCTGAAATTCACGTTAGAAGGCCTTTTAGCAAGGATCTGTTGATAAACTTCACTTTTTATAATAAACCCTTAGTTTGTGTTTGCAAATAACCTATTGCTTTCACGTTTGAAAAGCAGTTTTGCTGGTAATAGAATTCTCTGCGCTTTGAACATTGTCTTTTGACCTCTGTTTTGAAATGAGCTGTTAACCTAATTTTTGTTTCTTTGCAGTTAATGCCTTTTTCCCTCTGGCTACTTTTAAAATCTCCTCTGTGACTTCGACGTGCTGTTTCATTATACTCCGTCTAATACGAGCTTTTTAAAATGTATTCTATGAGCTTTTAAAAATGTATTCTATGTGGGATTCGTTTGGTTTCCTGAACCTGAGGATTGGCAGCTTTTATAAATTCTGGAACGTTTTTAGCCATTAGCTCTTCAGCTGTGCCTCTCTCCCACTCTTCTGTTATTCCTTCTGGAAGTCTTGATCAGACCTCTTCACTTTACCTTTTATGCTTCCTAGAGGTATCAACACTCTTATATGTGTCATCTGCGTCTCGGTGCTGCATTCTGAATAATTTCCCAGGACCGGTCTCGCAGTTTACTGACTCCTCCTTCAGTCATGTTTAGCCTGTTTTTTCATCTGTACATCGTTTCCAACCTTAATTATCCTAATGTTCATTTCTAGAAGTTCTGTTTGCTTCTTGTCCAGTCTGCCTGGTGAATTTGGTTATTTTTAAAGTGTAGAGAGGCACCGGGTGAGTGCGGTGTGAGCCTGCAGCCGGGGAGACTTCAAAACCAGTAAGGCAGCACATTCGGAGCTTTACTGGCCCAGAAGCATCCGTTATCTGTTCTCATGGCTGAGTGTCCTCTGTTATAGTACGTTCACAGTGATTTTGTGATTTTAAAAGCAGGGTTTTTAAAAACAGGTACTGTAAGTGGAGTGAGATAGTGGCCATCAGCATTTGCGATTTAAGACCTGTTGCGTTTTCCTGGTTCTCCTTCGAGAATCACACTGATTGCACTGGGCCAAGAGCTGTCCCAGCCCAGAGATGAAGCTTTCTGGTAGAACTTTGACTTTGGAATTCTGAAGCAGTCTTAATGTTCGGGGGCATAGTTTCCAGCAAGCATCTATCCATTTCTTTCAAGAGATGCTTTCAGCCTTAATCAGACATGCTTCCAGTGAAGAGAGAAATATTCTTGTCATGTCTTAGCGTCTGCCACCTGCTGAGGTAGAGTGTCACCCCAAAAGAGACGCCTGATACCTTCCTTCGCCTCAGCTCCACACCCCTGACCGACTCAGGAGACGCCGTGCGTGTCGCTCAGAGCGAGCGGACAGGAATTTGAGACCTGCAGTGGCTCCTGCACCGAAGCGCCTGCGGGGGCGCAGACCTCAGCGCGTGCAGTCGAGCCCCTCGTAACTGAGAAGTGCGTGGAGAGTCCCGCAGGGCCCCCCCAGAGCCCGGGACCCCGGGGGCTGGCGCGCCCTTGGCAGCAGCCCCAGTTTCCTCGCTGACCGGGGCTCTGTTCCCTCCGTTTCCTCGCTTGGTCTTTGGGAAAACTCTCCGAGCCTGAACGGAAGAGGAAACGTCATCTGTAACATGGGGGGTGATGGCAATAGCCGTTACCTTACGGGTGGTTTTGTGGGTTAGATTGATTGATATAATTTCAAGCACAGTACGTAGTGGGAAATGTTAAGGGGTGTTGCCGCTGCTCAGAATGGCGCTGTTAGATCCTCAGCAGTCATGTGCCGTCTCCTCTGTAAAAGAGATGCGATTGTTCACACGGTCTGAGTCTTCTGTTTGAAATTCTCCACTTCTCCTCCTCCTGGAGACACGATGAAAGTCACACCACCCGATCGGCCATCTCGTCCAGTTGCCGCGGACGGGGTGAGGGCTGCCCTAGAACGCGAGCACTGACCCTCACAGAGCACTGGATGGAGGATCCCTGGTTTCCGAGCAAACTTGCCACGAAAGACCTGGAGCCGCGCAACCACCTGGGTGCTGCCTGATCTCGGGGTGGGCGCCTTGAAGGACAAGCCCTTAAGGTCCCTGTCGGCTCCAGCAACTGCGATTCTGTGTCGGCCTTCCGTATCGCGATTACAGTTTTTAGTACGTGCTCCTAATTCTGGTTAGTTTGCCTGCCCTGAAAATGCCCTCTGTTTGCTCCCACTGTAGAAATACAGCATGAGCATGGATTTTGTGAGAACGTTTGAACGGCAGTGTGGATCCCAGGCCAGTGTCAGAAGGCTGAGAGCCCATCCTGCCTACCACAGCTTCAACAACAAGTGGAACCTGCCTGTGTACTTTCAGATAAGGTCAGCCATTTATTCCCCTCCCACCTCCTTCCCAAAGTAGAATGCGAACACCAGTAAGGATGTGGTCCCCGGTTAACAGCCTTTTCTCTGTGATCACCGTACAGTTCTTTGGGAAACAAAATGTAAAGTAGAAGTTTACAGGGAATATCATGATTGCCAAAATGATGGCTGCATGACAAAAAGCTAGGGTTCGTTTTCTAGCAGTTGGATGGCTGCGAACACTGCACTCGGAGTGCGCTGACTCCGCCCAGCCTCGCCCCCAGGTCGTCTCCCTCCTCGGGGAGGGAGAGAGTGGGCGTCAGACGGCAGCACTTTCCTCCATGTTCCCTGTCTCGCACCCGCCTCGAGCGTCAGGCCTGTCCCACGTCCACTGTGTTTGCTCCTGTGTGGCACTGTTTTCCCTCAGGGAGGTGGCGGAAGCCTAGCGTCAAGCATTTCTTGCATCTGGTTCTGTGACCCGGCGTACGAGAATCCTCGTTACCTTGGCTTTCTGCATAGTCCTTGTGACACTGCTGTCCTCGCTCCAGACCCTGCTGCCACTTTTCCTCCAGATGTTGCTGACATGGTGGCGTGGCTACCTGAACTACTGAGGAACTTTATGATAAGCCCATATCCACATTTGTTCCACTGGGAAAATGGATAATAGCCATTTTGGCAGATGTTTTTTCTTTCTTTGCAGATTCTTTTGAATGAGGTCATGTAAGTTCCTTGTAGAATGGCATTGACCAGGCCGTCTGAGTTGGAGTGCTTTTTAAAGTTTTTGGACACCTTTGTTAATTACGACGCAGTCCTTCACCCCAGAGTTCTGAAGAAAAATTACAGAGAGGGGAGAATATTAAGAGTCAGGTCCCTTGATTATAATTGCTCACCATGATTGCAAATGCATGTGATCATCTTCGATAATGAAATCAGTTTTCAGAATGTTGGTACGGTGCCCTTTCACGCACATACAATGTGCACTGTGTTTTGTGCTTAATTTTTCTGGGTTATATCGTCATGTAGCTTATCTTTTGGTAGGAAGTTAAGGGTTTGTTCATCTAAGCTACTCGTGGACTGCACCGGAAATGTACAAGAGTCAGGGTCAAGCTGGGGTTGGGAGCCCCTGGGACCCGGGAGCAGAGCTGAAGGTGCGGGAGCATCCCGTCATAGAAGACTGCAGTCGAGACGCAGTGCGCAGGCTTGGCCGTCTCTTTTGTGGTCCAGGTTTGGAGTTAGGGTGCCCTCGATGTCGCCCCAGAACGTCCCCCCTCTGCTGCCTGCAGACTCCTCTTTCCCAGTCATGCCTCCCAGCCCCCCAGCCCCATGCCTAGTGACCCTGCCCTGTCCCCACCCCCGGGGCCCCCCCCCATGCCTGCAGGCCGGGCCCAAGGGTCCTCTCAGAGCTGGTGACTGAGCCGTGAGGTCTGTGGACACTCGGCCTGTTTCCCGACTCCTCTGCCTTCACCAGACTTCAGCCTTAAGCACTGCAGGGGTGGGTCAGCTTCTCCTCATAAACTGTTGGATTTGACATTCATGAAACTCTCAAAAGTTAGGTTTCAGATGTGGGACTTGTTCTCAACGTATTTGTTTTTCCATTTAAAAAGTACACCCGAGCAGTACTTGGTAGGCCTCGCCGATTGATTTCTATCTGGTGTTGGACTGTTTGCCCTGGACTGTGACAAGAAGTTCCGCAAACAGGGCTAGGGTCAGAGTGCACTGTCATCTGAGTCACTGTAGGGTCGCTGAAAGGAGCCAGAAAGCCAGGGGCCGGGAGCTCTGGCACACGCCCCTGAGGAGGAGCGCTGCTGTTGCCCTCTCACTGACAGGTGTGCGTGCCGGGTGTGGCCGTGCACACATCCCCTCCCCGCCACTCGGGGACACACCTGCCTTCCCTGTGCCTGACACCCTGCTGTGCCTGCACTTCAGCTGCTCCTACAGCAGTACTGGGAAGGAGGTTCAGGACGGTGCCCCCTGGGGAGGCGCGCCCTTCGCGAGCCTCACTCGGCGGTGGGAGAGTTTCCCTTCCCTGCAGCACAGGCTGCTGCGGGGGACCCGCTCGGGGTCCCGTCTGGGCTGGGAGGCTGCCGCTCTCGGCCCCCCCGCTGCACCCTCTGAGGGCGGGGCTGCCGCTTTCGGTGGGAAATGCGGTCTCCTTTACTGCTCAGCTTCCTTGAACTCGGTCTCTGAACTGTCTTCTAAAAGCACATGGGTACCATCAAAGAAGCCAAGTTATCGGTTAGGTAAGCTCATCTTAAGCCTGTCTCAGAACTTACTGCCACCTGGGGAAGTAACTAGCAGGTGGCAGAAGGGTGCGAAGATGGGGGAGTCGTGTACTTGGGAAACAGTGCTACGTAAGCAGCTAGTTAAAAAACGAAACATGCAGTCACACGCCGCAGAACGGCACCCTGGGCCGCACGGCCCGCGTGCACCACGGGGCCCCACAGTGTGACAGGGAAGCTGGACGTCCTGTGAGGTGTGGTTCAGGAGGGCTTTCTCGCACTCCGACAGGAGCAAGGTCTGTGTGTCACTCACAGCGCCTCCACCCTGAGGGCCCAGGTGACATCCTCGCTGCAGCCCAGAGGAGCCTGCCCCACCCCCCGCCCTGGCTGCACGCTCAGAGGGCGACAGCCCCACCAGGCCTGCCGGCGGTCTTCAGAGGGCGCCAGGGTGAATCCTCCGTCAGGGGCCTGTGCCCTGTACAAGGACACGGGTCCAAGGAAGCACCTAACGAGGATTGAAGGGCCCCTGTCCTTTTAGCGGGAGCTTCCTGTGGGGTGTAGGGCCAGCGCGAGGCCCCCGGCCCCCCACGCACACGGCCTCCCCCGTACTGGCGGGACACCTCAGACAGTCGATGGTCCTGCGCCACCACATCATCACCGCCCGGCAGCCGATTCGTGCCAAATGGAGTGTATCTGCTGGCGGGGAAGTGGTTGGACCAGCAGCTCCGAATCCCATAGTCTCGCATATCGGGCCCGTTGTCCCTTTGCTAGGGTCGTAGGAATTACTGCAGAAACTAGAGCTCTGACCTTCTCTCCCCATGTCCTGCCTCACATCCCCTCGTGCCTCTCGGTCTCCCATTCTCCCTCTGCCTCCGTCTTACAAGGGACATGTGATTGACAGCACCCAGATGACCCAGGGCCGTGTCCTCACTCAGGGTCTCTCGTTTGGTCCCATCTGCAAAGCCCCCTGTGCCGTGTAAGGTTTGGCCAGAGGCTCTGGGGAGCAGGGCCTGGGCGTCTTCTGGGGCCATCATCCAGCTTCCCACCATGGCCCCCAGCAGGAGGGAAGTTCCTGGTACTTCGGAAGAAGGGAGAATCATTGGGGAAGGGCAACTAGCAGCAGCAAAAACACTAATTTGTGCCCTTGTTTCTATCCTAGATTTAGAGAAATAGCGGGAGATTTAGAAGCAGCGCTTACAGATGTCCTGGAAGACGCTCCAGGTAATTTCCTTAAAGTGAGAAATGGCAGGATGTCACTGAATGAGCTCATTGAGCTCACCATGCCATCTAGACCCTAATCAATGCCCGACACCCGGGGGTGCCTTCCCCCTCTCCTATCTGTCATGCAGGATGGTAGACCTTAAAGGATTACTGTAGAGAGACAGAAAGAAATTGAATTTTTTGGTTTCTACAGTTTCTTGCATTGTAGAGATGATAAGAGGATGCTTTAAGAATATAGGAAGCAGACCTCATTTTGTTCCTGAAAATCACACGTCACATGGTTCCTGGTTGCTGAAGCGACCAGCCCTTTTTATAGCAAAGTGGCTGCGAGCTGCTTTCCTCCAGGACCAGGATGGCCCTTCCGCCCTGGGAGACTCACCCCAGCCAGGGCTTGGGCCTCCGGAGCACTGGGCACCCGTCCTGGGGCATAGGACAGGTGACAGTGGTCCGCTTGCACCTCCCCAGCACGTTAGCCCCCCTTGCAGCCTCGTCGGCCTCGTGGCGCGCTGTGGCCGTTCCTGGGTCTCCAGGCCACTGCGCTTAGATTGCTGCCGCTTTATGTGCAGCTGGGTCCATCTGCACTCCAGAGCCTGAAAGCTAGTTTTCATCTGTCGTGGCCAAAAACGCTCACATGGAATGCACTTCTGTAGATACGCAGTGCACTCAGGTGGGGAAGAGAAGAGCAGACAGATGCAACAGGGCAAATTCAAAACTGAAGTCGAAACCCTCTCAAGTGGCTGCCACTTCGGCTCGTGTTTGTTGACTTGCTGTGAAGTGCCTATTAGCAAATTATTTCTGAATGCTGTATGTGTTCAGTATTCATCAAACACCTGGGAGGTGGGGTGGTCTCAAATGAGAAATGCGTTGCTGCGAGAGACGTAGCAGTGACCTGGGTCACGGCCGCCTGGGCGTTCACGTTACCGACGGCACCCACTGATGGTCTCGCCAGCCACGTGGAGCCCTGGAGAATGCCGCTGGCTTCCCTCTTGCATTATACATGGAAAGTACAGCCAAACCTCAGTCCTTGAATGTCTCCCATCTCAAAAAACTCAGTTCTTGACCAAGTTGTTCCCGGAAGAAATGTCTCCGTTGTCGACCAAACCTTCGGACAGCCCTTTCGTGCTGATACCTGTGTGATCAGGCACCCACCTGTATTATCTGGTTTCCAAGAAATCGCTTCTCGAACAGTTCTCCGGAACGAATGAAGTTCCAGAACCGAGGCTCCGCCGTGGTAGGTGAGGGCCCTGGACTGACGGGTGTGTGTTCTCTCTGCAGCCGGGAGCCCCTACTGCCTGGAGGCTTCCCACCGCACGTGGAGCAGCCTGCAGCGGTGCTGGTCGGCGCGGCTGTTCCTGCCGGCGCTGGCGCCCCGCCTGTGGAGACTCACGCTGCAGGTGTTGGCGCGGTACTCCGTGTTCGTCGGCGAGGTGAGGGCCCGCCCCAGCTCGGCCGCGGTCGAGGCTGATGAGGGTCAGAGACACGTTAGGCTAGGAGCGCTGAGACCCTCAGAGGCCACGGTGCCACGAGAGCTTCGTTTGCGGGGCAGCAGGAGGCTCGCTTCTCAGGCCTGCACCCGCTCTTCCCGTCCCCTGTCCTAGCCCGCCAGTGAGGTGCCTCCCCATCAAAACAGAGATGCTCGTTTTCATGAGAATGTAAATAAAAATACACACACTGTAATAGTTAATATTTGGAAGTTAAGAATTATATAGCCATTGAGATTAGAAGGCAGTAAAATAAGCCTTTCACTCACTTCAGAATGCCCTACATCTTCCCTCCCCAGGTGGTTGACTATTAACGGCCCACGTGCCCGTGGCGAGGTACTGGATCTCAGGCACACGCCCCGGGACCGTCCCACAGTCCATTGCTGAGCACCCGCCTCGCCGGGCCCGGCGCCAGCGTTGTGGTCTCGGAGACGCCTGTCTCCAGGGCAGGCTCAGGGGACAGGCAGGCCTGTGCCCTGGTCGTTGCCATGCGATGAGTGTGTCCACGTTCTAAGGGAAGAGCGTGGAGACCGGCGTCACGGGGCCCGGTCGTCCTCTCGCAGAGGGCTTTCGTGCAGCGAGCACGGACTCTCGAGTCCGACAAAATCCGACTGGACTCTGCCGCCTTCTCAGTTTGTGGCCGTGGGCAAATCAGGCGGTCTCAGGTTCTGCGCTGTAAACTAGGGAAACGGCTCCCTCACCCTCACGTCGTCATGCGGGGTCAGGAGGTGCTTGTTGAACAGCACCTGTCGACCGAGGTGCGTGACACATAAGGGGTCTCAGGCGAAGCTCGTTTCCTCCCCCCCCCGCCCTGCCCAGAGGCCCCCGCAGACCCGCGCGGCTCGATGGGCCGTCCCTGAAGGGCGCCGCCCGGCTGCCCGGACGCAGCGGGCTCCTGCGGGTCTTGGCCTAGGCCTGGGCCTGCCGAACCCCGCGTTCTTTCCTGCTGCCGGCAGTTCTGATATCTCTGATAAGTTCATTTGCCCTGAACGGTCATTATTTCATTCTTTTCCTGCTGCTAGTGCTTCTCTTCAGTTTCCCCTGCTAAACAATACATACTGCAGACACTGCGTATTATTTGAAGCATCATGAAGTTGGGATTTTGATTTTTAATATTAATATTGATAAATTCAGTAAACTCAGTATATTATTTACCTGATATAAATAATTTTTAAAAACCTGTGATGTTCCAGAAATTAATTTGCCTTTGGCTTAGGGACCTGTTATTTCGCGTCTGCCTGTTACTCTTTGGCCCCAGAACTTAGACACAGGTTCAGGGAGGAGAACATCCATGGGCTTGAGGCTTGTGCTTGTTTCCCTGAGTCCTTCACACTTGTTGAGAGAGACGACACGGCGCACTTTCATTTACAGACCTTTACCGAGACTTCCCGGGTGACTGGCTCTTCGTGGTGCCTTGTTGACCCACTGGTGTAAGTGCCCGCGCATCTTGCTGTCTTGCTAGTGGAGAAGTATTTAGTCATTGAATCCTTTTTCAGCTTTCACTCAGGCCCATCTCTAATGAAAGTGCCAAGGATATTAAAAAGCCTCTGGTAGCTGGCAGCAAAGACCCTTCCACCACCCAAGGAAACAGTGAGGACCAAGGAAGCGGCCCTCCCGAAGCGAAGCCGGTGGCTTCCGTCTCCAGCACTCAGCTGGTGTTTGTCGTCGCCGACCTGGACAGGCTTCAGGAACAGGTGGGCCCGTGTCCCAGGCGCCGTGCGCTCAGTGCAGGGTTTTCGTAGGAAGTCTGTGTGGGGACGGGACCCCGTCCGCCTGCGGGCTCAGGCCTGTGGGGCCCCAGGGCAGCTGGAGAGAGCACCCTGTTCGTGTCCCCCGAGCTGTTTCCCTGACAGACGTGCTCTCTTGCCCCTCCTGCCAGTCCGGTCTCACGACGGCTGACCTGGGGCCGCTGCCACTCCCCCAGCAGCGACGGTCCACGCCTGGCGTGAGCCGTGCTGCGTGAGCTCAGCTTACGGTGCAGGCACGGTCTTCCGGGGGTCGGATTGTAATCGCTTCCCAGTCACGTACCCAGACATTTCTCGGCAGCATTTTCTCTTCAGCTGTACTTTGATTTTTTTCATCTGTGTCTGTGTGTTTCCCGTGTCTTTGCTTTTACCACCAAGAGAACACGGGATAAATTGGTGTTGAAGCGCTGTGTTGCATAATTGTGCCCTCCTCAAGTTTTAACAGTTTGTGGTGCTTAAACAAGTATTGTTCCTTTTGAGTAAAGACATGGTCTTTCCCTGAGGTGTCTGGTCCTGGGAGAGCCACAGATTACAAAGTGGTGTTTATTCTCTGGACCTCGTACCAGCCACAAAGCTGCTGTTTCCCAAGGTGGATGCTTTTCTCATGAAGTTTTCATTAAGAATTCTGCTTCCTTCTGATGAAAGTTACCAAAAGTCTGAGTTTAGTTTCCGCGTTCATTAACAATACCGTAGGGATTGTAGATGCAAACAGAACCCCTTCCCTTTGACTTAAAAAAGTGCTGAATGTATCAAGTGTGTGTTTATTTCAGCTTCCAGAGCTCTTGGAAACAATCAAGCCAAAACTTGAGATGATTGGCGTTAAGAATTTTTCTTCTATCTCAGGTAAAAACGATTCTTTAGACTTAGCAAATCTTTGAATAAGAAAGAATTTACAATAAAATTCTAGAGACTGTGGGATTTATTTCCACCACCATTCTCTTTCGCTGTAGATCCTTAGTCGTTCCTATATTCTGCTCTACGATTGTAACTTCACTAAATAAGAGGTTTTGTGTAATTCTGATCATTCAGTCTGATTTGTTGCGCACGCTGTAAGCACCGCGACAGCGTTTCACGCAGCGCTCACTCCCGGACGGGACAGTGACTGAGCCCGTTCTGTGTGTGCCCGCAGCAGCCCTGGAGGACTCCCGGCAGTCCTTGTGCGCCCGCGTGCCCGCCCTCAGCAGCCGGATCGTCCAGGACCTGAGCGAGGCCTGCTTCAGCCACCTGAGAAGTGCCCTGGAGGTCCCCCGGCTCTACCGAAGGACCAACAAGGTCAGCGCCGCTCGCTGAGAAGACCGTGGAGGGGGGAAGAACCGGCAGGGAGGCCACAGGAAGGGAGTCGCGGAGCAGGAGGCAGACGTGGGTGCGCAGGGGCAGGCTGGGGCGGGCCGTGCCGCCCCATTCAGAGAGGTCGTGTCTGAGACGCACCGCACGTGGACGGTCAGGTGCGGGGCAGTCGGGCTGGGACAGCGTGGACTTCTAGGTCCCTCCCTTTGTGGGCTGATTTCATCTACGTGTCGCATATTTGAAAAAATTAGAACTTACCTTGTTCCCTTCATTCTGTCCTTGCAAGTACCTGCTTTCCCCTGTTCTTCTGTGGGCTGCGGTTTGGAAAGCTGCATTAAATGGTGAATTGGGGCTTCGTTTTTACCAGTGTTCTGGCTCTCCGTATTGATCCTCTTTTGCATGCGTGGGCAGTGTGTTCTTGCTAGATCCCACTTCATTCTCCCTCTGATTTTCTTTTTCCCCAGTTGTAGAGTTGGGCATTGGGCAGTTTACAACTAAAACTATTCTCAGGAGTTGTGAAAGTCTGCTAGGACGTTGTACAGTGTGGGAAATCCCTGGGCTTCCTGCAGACCCCCGTGGGGCGGGCCAGCCGCTCGGTTGTGCGGTGCTGCTGTCTCTCCGCCGCCTGACCCGGGGTCCTGGGGGCATGGGTGGCTCTTCACTGCTGAGCTGGGACTGGACTGACCTCCTCTGTGGCTGGTCTCCTTTTCCTTTTAAATCTGCAACGTGCAGCTGAATTATCACTTGTAGGAAAGAACCATGTCACCGGATTTTCTTTCTGGTCTGACTTGAAGCCCCCACTTAGAAGTGGGACAGACCTGTTTTATACAGCCGGGTACAGTTTTCTGTCGGTGATCTACCGACTTTCCCTTCCTGGTCAGTAGGCACTTGTACTCACCGAGTACTGCATTGGGGTCAGACACTGCTAAACACTGCGCATCCTCACTAGGCCTTCTGCCAGGTGGGTGCTAGTGCCCTTCTTTACAGACGAAGAAGCCGAATTAGAAAAGTCCAATTATTCACCTTAGACCCTGCTTCTCGAACAGCAGCCTGTTGACCAGCAGCATTAGCTCAGCCCCCGCCCCCTGTCCACACACACACACACACACACACACACACACGGAATCGCCCGAAATGGAAAGAGATCGCTGGGTGACGGTTGTAGACGGGAAGTGACGGGAAGCAACGCCCTAGGGAATGAAGCCGTTGCGGCTGGCACGGCCCATGGATCCAGTCGGGCTCCAGATGCCACCTCCCTGCTGCCGCTTGCTGAGTCCCTCTTGTCCTCCAGATGGCTTTCTGTAGCCAGCCTCGTGTTGCTTTTCAGAAAGGGCGGAGGTTGTACGCGTCTCAGAACTGGTACATTACTAGTATCCTTTTAAACTAGATGTTTGAATGACTTACTATCTTTTCTTCCTGTACCTCTTCCACCCCTACCAACGGCACTCCAGGAGGTGCCGACGACAGCTTCCTCTTACGTGGACAGTGCCCTGAGGCCGTTTCACCAGCTTCAGAGCGGGCACCAGGACAAGCTGAAGCCCGCCATCGTGCAGCAGTGGTTAGAAGGCGCCCTCTCGGAGAGCACGCACAAGTAAGTGGCCTCAGAAAAGCCCTGAGTCAGGCGTCAGGAGATCATCCGAGGGCGGTGGGTAGACGAGGTGGGAAGAGTGTCAGGTCGCTTCGTCGGGGGCAGGGCAGGGGAGGCACGTGGTCCCCCCGTGTGGACAGGTGAGCTGTGCTCGCCACACTCTGCCCCCCAACCAAGGCTCTACCTGGACGGCAGCCAGCCTGGCCGGGGCTGCCACTGCCCGGCCTCTCCCAGGTCACACACCTCTCAGGGTCCAGGCATGCCCCACCCCTCCCCAGCACACCTGCCTTGTCCTGTCCTCCACACGCTCTCGTGCGGGCACCCTGCTCCAGGTCCGGTCACGTGATTCCTCGAAGACGCTGTCTCTGCTCCGCTCTGTCAGCCCAGAATGGCCTCGGTCACGCGGCGTTATCGGGAGGGGGGAGTCCCTACAGCTGCTCAAGGGTCGGTGTCTAAAACCCCACAGCCCTTGAGAACGTGGGGAGTCTGCAGAATCGCCGGCTGAGTGTCTCTTCACTTCTGATTCGGTCTCGTTTTCCCCAGATGCCAGTATGGAGTTACATCAGAGTCTATTACTCAGTTTTGTCATCAGTTCTGCTTAATTACTCATTTTGCCGTAGTGCCACAGTATGTTATTTATTTTAGTTACTTGTGAGTTAAGTGGCATTTGTGGGTTTAGAACAAAATGAATTACAATATTGTTTCTATGTAAATGCCCAGTAATCAGCTTGTAAACAGTTTTTAAATGTAGTTCATATATAATTTGGACAATATATTGAGAATATTTTGAAGGCAACCAGTTTTATTTAATTTTGAAATGCTTCTACTCTTTAAAAGAAGAACTGTTCCTAGAACTGATTGTAAATGAACTCGTGACTTGCATTGGAGAATGAGCTGCAGATATTCACGCGTGACCTAAGAAAGACAGCCTGGCCCGTGATTTTCCCTGAGTGTCCAGGACTGAAACTATAACCAGAATCCATGTACGTGTTCTTAGGTTCTCAGGGAATGCAGTGCTAGGAAGTCGGGGCCCTATTTTTCTTTCAATCGTAAGAAACGTTAAATATTTACAATGGCTGATTTTTTTATTGGGAGCCAATTTCTATATAAAAACTCTCCCTCTTGTTTTCGGTCCGCGGTGCCCATTAGCGTGTTCAGTGTTCCACACACACGTCTGTCTCACCTGTACATGTGTCTTGTGCCCCAGGTACTACGAGACCGTGTCCGATGTCCTGCATTCTGTGAAGAAGATGGAGGAGAGCCTGAAAAGGCTAAAACAAGCCCGAAAAACCAACCCTGCCAACCCCAGCGGGTCCAGCAGCAGCGGCGGCATGAGTGACGATGACAAAATCCGGCTGCAGCTGGCCTTGGACGTTGAGTACCTAGGGGAACAGGTAACCGCCCTCCGGCATCAGTCCAGGGACTCTGCCGCCGAGTTCTGGGGGCGCCTGGCGGTTCTCGTGAGCCCAGAGGTGCCACTGAGGGGGCCGGGAGGCTGGTCCCCCATGCTGGAAAGGGGGGTCAGGGTCCCAAGATATTGAAGTCCAGATATTTGCATCTGGGAATTTAGAGAAAGAAAAGACAGAAGAATACCGAAAGCCGACTTTCTGAAATCCATTGGCTCCTTTGCGTGGTTACGTCTGCTTGGTCGTGGGTGAAGCCCACTGGAGAGGCACCCACGGAGGTCATGTCCTCCTGGTCCCCTGCCTGACAGTGATCGGCGCCACATCACGGCCTTTGGAAATACTGGCTGGTTTAGGACAACTAGAGCAACTCAGGACAGCTGGCAGAGCACCAGCCCGTTGGCCTCGCCGTGAGGCCACCAGAGCAGTGTCTCCGTAAAACGCAGCTCTGAGCGGCGTAGGGCACGGACGAACACTAACGTGCGTGTTACCACGCAGGGGGCAGGTGAGGATCGCACACAGGCCTTTCCTTGTGAGGCAGAGGTGACCTCCCCGAGTCCTGTAGACCTTTCAGAGGTCAGAAAGCGGCTTCGTCCGCTGCTCGGGCTTCCTGTGTGGAGAGCGGTCCTCGAGGCAGATCCTCAGGGAGGCCTCTTTGCTCGAGAAAATGAACCCGGAACATTTCCATCCGAAGATGCTCTCACTGAGAGCTGCTTCTGCGTATCAGGGTCATCACCGAAAACCCAAATTCTTCTGCTTTGAAGCAGATTCAGGCATCTATCCTGGCAAAAGACCATTGCCGTGTTTCCTCGTTTCACTAGAGAAGCTTAGTCTTCTCATAAGCAGGAAGTTTGTTACGAAAGCAAAGGGAAGAAAGGTGGGCGGGAGGGAAGACGGGAAGGCAGTCCCCTTCCCAGTCCCCAGGACGGACCGCTGCCCCAACAAACCCGACACACGGCTTGTCCAGACCTTACTGTGCGTGCCTGTGTGAGCGTGTTGTCACTGCCACTGCCGTCACACTAAGGCGGGGACACCGTGTGCCATCTCTCGGTTCCCAGCACAGTTCACAGTAGTTGCTACGCCCGAGTATTTTCAATTAATCCGATTCTAGGAAAAGGTTGTTGCTATGTTAAAATATTAAGACAGGCCACTTCTTTTTTGGGAATTCTCCATTTAAAGAGACAGTTCACTTCATTATTTCTTTCAGTGTGAACTTTCTCTGCCAGTCCACAACAGAGGCTCTCGTCCTGTTAGAGGCTGACTTGATGGACCAAGGTCAGTGAAACACACTGACCTCTTAGGAGGGTGAGGGTTTGACCCCAGGAAGGAAAGTTTCACCCTAAGTAAACCCTTTTGCTCTAAAAGGAAAAAATAATCTGCCATTCTTTAAGGAACTGCCTTTTTCTTATTCAGTAGATGCTGGGGGTGAATATTTTCCTTTATTTTTATAAGGGTTTTTTTTTCACATTCAGTAAATCGCAGTAACTTACTCCATTCTCATGGCCTTTGCAGATACAAAAGATGGGCCTGCAGACAAAGGACATAAAAAGCTTCCCGGCGCTGGCACAGCTTGTTGCTGCCGCCAAGGACCAGGCAGCAGCGGAGCAGCCGTAGGCGTCCTGGGGGAGCCCGCGGGGAGCCAGCGCCGGGCCAAGTGCCCCACCGGGAGAGAGCGGCGCTGTCCTCTCCGCAGCCCGAGCCTCCGGAGCGGACGCCGTGTTCCCGAAGGTCCCCAGGACACGCCGGCCCGGCCCAGCCCGCACATTCGGGTCTTCTTTCACCCAGAAAGAACACAAAAGTCTTTTTCCGTTGTATGGAAGATAGTTTTTAAGACATTTGAAACTTTCTACTGTAGTTTACAGAGCAAATTATTTTATTTTTATTGTAAACCTTAGTGAGGAAGAGCTGATTTGTAAAATATGATGAAAGTAAATGTATATACACAAACACAGAAAGGGTTCTCCCTGGCCCGCAGCGGAAGGAGCCGCCTGTCGTGGCGTGACCGTGCCGGGGCGGCGCCCCGTCCGAGACCCGCGTGGATGGACTCCCCAGCGCGTCTGGAGAGCGCCGGCTCCCGCCCTCCCGCCGGGCGCTTGAGGCAGTGCTCTGGGTGCTCTTCGCCCAGCCCAGCCCAGCCCTCTGTCGGGAGCGGGAGCGGGAGCGGGAGCCGGCTGGTAGGATTTATTTTCTGAATAAATGAAGTGTCTGTCCAGAGTGTGCGCGCCTTTTCTTTGTGAACGTGGCACGGGTTGCGTCTCCTCGCTCAGGCTGTGATGACCGGTTTCCATCTGGGGAGGTGCCTCCCCTCGCACCTCCTGGGGGTCTGTCCCCATAGAAGCGCCCTCTGGAAGAGCGGGAGTCCACCCGCGGGAAGACAGCAGCGCGCCTGCCCTGGAAGCCCCAGCCACCAGCCCGGCGAGCTGATCCTGCACGCAGGGGACTGCCGGTCAGGTGGACAGAGGAGTAGGGAAAAGGTGCTCAGAGCACGCGGTTGGCTCGCTACCCTGCACACTGACACGCCCCTGCCCACTTGGGCCTGGCGGGGGGAGGGGCGCCGTCCTTGCAGCGTAAGGACAGCAGGAAAGCAGGTGGCATGTTCCTCTAGCCTCGCCTTTCTTTGCACCTTAGCCTCCTCTCTGTTCAAAGGCTGGTTGTAGGGAGACCAAGCAAAGGGGTGAGTGACAGGCAGATCTGGGAGCTCACCGGGATGACATTGTTTCAGCTCCATGACGAGGCCCAGCTAGAGGAGGGACGGAGTCCTGAAAGACGAGCCCAGGGAGCACCGCGGAGCAGCGGTGTGGGCACCAGGAGCTCCCTGGACCTGGTGCTCACAGCTGGAGCGGCTCCTGCCCCGTCCCGGGGCACGGCACGTGCTCTGGGCTTAGCCGCAGACCCTGCCCCTGGATGGGCGAGTGCTGGACTCGGCAGTTAGGGTTAGGAAGGTGGGTCCGAGAAGCAGAGCCGTGTGAGCGAGGAGTGAGAGGGCAGGAGGGGTGTTTCACAAGGCTTCAGCCTGACTCGGCTGTGGGGGCTGGCTCGCCGGTCTGCGCACGGCTCTTCTCTGTTGGTGCAGCAGAGAGTGGTCAGGAGGGAAAGGTGCATGGACGTAGGGGCCGAGACAGCGGGGACAGGGTGGAACCCGCACCTGTGCCTCACTGCCTCCAGGTGTCCCAGGTTCAGTGCCAGGTGTGCTGTTCTTGAGGCCGTGCACGCACCTGGCCCAGGACTAGGGGAAGCTGGAGGAAGAGGTCCAGCGGGGCCTGCTGCCCCATGTGGACAAGTGCCCTGCAGCCCAGCGTGACCTGAGACCTGCACCACCTGCACCTGCCTGCCCGGCGTGAGCACGCCGTGTCGCTCCACCTGCCAAATCCCACAGACTCCAACCGACAGGAACCTCGAAGGAGCCCAGGGGGGGAGTCTGGGGAGCACAGTCCCCACCACACTGTCCTGGGTGACCCAGGACAGACCTACCCCGGTGGCCACACGGCTGATCTGGCCCCTGCAGCCCAGGCCGTCGGGGACAGACTTAACTGTCATCCCATCTCCCCGACAGCTCTGCCTCCCTCCTTTGCTCACGACGCAGAGGAGGGTGGTATGATTTATTAGCCCTCTCCTCCACTCCCATTTTGTAGATGAGGAAACTGAGGCAGAAATGTAGGTGTTGAGACAAGTAATCAGTGGAATTTAAACCCAGGCAGTAGTTCCAGAGCCCAGTTTGCTCACCACGAGGTAACACTCCCTCCCGGACTTGAGCGTTGGGACAGAGGAGCTGACGACCGGGGACTGGGACCCAGGTTCTTGATTTCTCTTAAAGATTTTATTTATTCTTAGAAGGGAAGGGAGGAGAAAGAGAGGGAGAGAAACATCCACTGGTTGCCTGTCACACACGCCCCATCCAGCAACCAGACCCGCAACTCAGGCACGAGCCTTGACTGGGACTCGAACCAGAGACCTTGTGCTTTACAGGACGATGCCCAGACAACGGAACCACACCAGTCAGGGCCCAGGCTGGGGACTGCTTTGCCTCCCGTGAAGCCCCAGGCTCAGCCCTGACCCCGTGACACCAGTTCCCAGCGTGTTTGACAACGGCGACACCCTTAAAGCTGCAATGTCCGTTTCTAGGCTTAAGAAACAAGGCTTTTGGTTAAAAAGCAGAACGCCCCATACACACTTCCCTGGCTTCCTCAGACGCCTGCCCCGTTTCATGTGTGTGGTTACTAAGCCGTGCTTCGGAGAACTGCGATCAAGTGACATTTAAAGATGAAGTAATACTTCTTGTAAAACTAATTTTTAAAACTTTTTAACATGAAAAGGGGTCCCAAGCACCGGAGCTGGTGTGCTGGTGTCCGCCGGTGCCCAGGTGCCAGGGAATGAGGCGGGCAAGCCCTCGCCATCTCCGACTTGGGAACGGTGACATGGTTTCTGTCCTGCGTGTCCTATGACGTCCCTCGTCTCCAGAACTACACCTGCTGGCCCAACACACACGTCCTGGTGCCCAAATTTAGAACTCTGCCCACCATGAACTGCGATGCAGAGGTGGGGAAGAGCCTGCTGCCAAACGAGAAACAAAAACGTTTTGGTTTTCTAAGCTCGGTGAAGGACTCGGGATCTGATGACTTTCCTCGGTGGGCCGGGGCAGGCCGCCCCTCGCCCCCTTGGCTCCTGGTCTAGTGCCCAGAATCTCGGACTGGAGGTGTTTGTCGTGGCTGAATAATGAACCACCTCGTTACTGGATACACACTTTGCAACCCAGGGAGACTTAGAATGCAGTGAAGAAATGCCTAAGGAAAACAAGCCCATAGAATTAATACTTTTGTGTTAAGTAATCTGCAAGATGTTGGTGCTTTGTGTCTTTGTAGTGTCCTGACCCAATTCCCAGCGATGGACGAGCTTGGGCACAGAGAGCAGCTGCCGGTTGGCAACGGCTTACTCCTAGCAACTGCCCAAGCCTGGCAGCCTGCTAAGCAGAGAAGCCTGTTAGTTAAAAACACAATGTTCTCTCCAGCCAACTCTCATCCTGTGGGCGACCTCAGGATGGCGTCGCAGCTGAGGACTCGGGCTCCCCACGGCCAGCATGAAGCCAGGCAGCACCAGGAACAAACCATAATGTAAAGGATGGACTCTAGGTGATAATAACATGCCAGCTTCCCCATTACCAATGTCCCTCAGCAGGTCGGGATACTTGTTGCAACAGATGGACCTGGGCCACCACATTGTCACCACGCGGCACCCGAACACGTGTTGAATGGAGTGTATTTCCTGTGGGGGAAGTGGTTGGACCAGCAGCTCTGAACCTAATAGTCACACATATCGGGCCCGTTGTCCCTTTGCTGCGGTCGTAGGAATTACTGCAGAAACTAGAGCTCTGACCTTCTCTCCCCATGTCCTGCCTCACATCCCCTCGTGCCTCTCGGTCTCCCATTCTCCCTCTGCCTCCATCTTACAAGGGACACGTGATTGACAGCACCCAGATGACCCAAGGTCCTGTCCTCCCTCAGGGTCTCTCATTTAGTCCCATCTGCAAAGCCCCCTGTGCCATGTAAGGTCACAGCCACAGGCCCCAGGGACCAGGGCCTAGATGTCTTCGGGGGCTGTCACCCAGCCTCCCACTGTGGCCCCCAGGTGAACACCTCTGTTGCTGCTGTGCCCTTTGGAACGGGACTGCCAGGAGGGGCAGAGGTTACGGTCCTGTTAGGGACCGAGTGCCATATGGAGGTTACTACTCATTCATTCAAGTGTTTGCCGTTCCATAAACAAGGGGACGGGGCAGAGAGGCGAAGCCACTCGCTCCACGTCACACAGCTGGGTTTCCTGTCAGCTCGCCTGTGAGCCCCCGCCATGCTGCCCCTGGGCGCCTGGCACACAGACCCCATCACACCCACAGAGGTGGAAAGGACCAGGCGCCCCCCTTGTTGCCAAGGTAGGGAGGTACGTTGCAGGCTAGAGGGGTGCTCGGGAACGTGAGGGGACACGCTGAGATTTGGAGGGTGCCGTTGCTGTTCTGTGTGGGCCTGGGCCACAGTCAGAGGATCAGACCCACCACCTGTCCCCACGCACGCTCCGGCCGGCCTCGGTCCCTTGGAGTGTGGCTCCACGTCCAGCGAGTGGGAGGGGTGGCGAGGCCTGGGTGCAGGGCGGGCACCGCACAAGCAGGACAGGAAAGCACTTGGTCAGCTCTGACACCGGCCATCCCCACTTCCGGCCCGGTGCTCCCAGCCCTGGGCCTGTGGCCACAAGCCCCTCAGCTTTCACGGGCAGCTGCCCTCTCACTTTGCCACTGGGTCTGTCATTTACAGATGGGAGGAGAGCAAGCGTTCTGTCCCTCCGCAGCATCCTCACTAATCAGCGCACAGCCTGGGCCTGCAGGGCACCCACCCCTCTCAGGCTTTGCCAGAGAGTCAGCAGACGGGGGCCTAATCCCACCGAGGACAGGCAGGGACACTCACAGACAGAAAGAAATATGCAGTGCAAAGACCTCTCTGTCTGCTGCTCCCCGGGCACCACGCACGACAGCCTGGCCCTGTGCCCGGGAGTGAAGAAGCACCCATCGTGGGGTGCAGGGCCTCCAGGCCCACCTGCCCGTCCCACAGACAGTCACTGCCACCGAGGAAGGAAGCGTCCGGAAAAACCACCTTCAGCTTCTTCAGAGTCCCAGAAAGCACTTCTGTTTGTACGGTTTGCCCGCTGCACGGCCTGCACTGGGCCCGGCAGAAGTAACGCCTGCCCGAGTGCGGTTGGCAGGGTCATGATATGGGTGCAATAATTTATAGTTTTAATTTGAACATTTCACCTAAAATGTCATACAGTGTGCTTGCATGTGTGAAATTCTGATGTTGCAGAATGACGCGCTTACGATTTTGTAATAAAAAGGGTGTGCTATTTGTGCCAGACCCTGTATTTGCTCTGCTAAGGGAAAGAATTTTTTTCCTTTTTGCTTCCTGTTGTAAGACATTTATTAATAACACAGGGTAATCAGCCACAGGGTTACAGTCTAACACACATCCAGATGCCTGTGCTTTGCAGAAACCACAAGCATCACAGCAAAGAGAAACTCGGACCCCGTGGACACAGCGTGCAGGTCATAACCCCCATTCACTAAGCTGCATGTACACAGTGAAAAACGTGTGTTTTAATTTTAAAACCCAATTTCTGTTTCCAGTTAAAAAGAAAACAATGACTGGTTTCACAAACACGTTGGTCTGTGCGAACTCTTTCTGGGACAAGGACATTTTGAGCTGTGCTGAGCGCTGGTCCTTGCCCCCACCCCACGCTCCCACGATAAAACCTAAGGACCCAAGGGCCTGCTTCCCCCGCAGGGCCTGCTGCTCCACACACAGCCGCGCTGGCCAAGGAGAAGCGGCTTCTTTCCAGCTCGCAGCTGACTCATTGGAAGAAAAAGCAGAAGACAGTGCTGACAAATCAGTGTTGCTGAGTGATGCCGCCCGATGCTGCCCTCGCCCACAGAGGCAGCCGAGTATCAACAGCAGGGCGGCCTCACACCTCGCTCAGCGGGTTGGCCACGCGGCCCAGGAAGTGGAGGGCAGTGGAGTCTTGATCGTAAACGGCAAACAGGAACGGGCGGTTCAGGGTCACCTCCAGGACCTCAGGCCCAGCCAGCTGCTGGTCGGGCTCTGTGGGCTGCTCCCCCTCGTCTGCTTTGAGTTCGAACAGCACACTGTTCAGCACCTGCAAAGTGGCAAGGGTAGGGGTTGCTCCGGAAGCTCTGCGGGGCCCAGGGGCGGCCGTGCAGAGCTGCCTGCAGTGGGGGACAGCCCTGGCCCGTCCAGACAATGCACGGTGTCTGCAGGCCCTCAACAGCTCCCACTCAGCACAGCAAGAGGGCTCCTCCCCAAAGTGCCCTCGGACCTGCCCATCCTCACCTTCCACCTTGCTGTCCTGGGCAGAACCCCTGGCCATCCCACAACCGTGGCCCACCAGAGCGTGAGTCCTCCCACTCACTCACCAGGGCGTGAGTCCTCCCACTCACTTAGCACAGGGGGCTCCTGCCCCCCAACAGAGGTCTCTGAGGCCAGGACTGGGAGTGACCCCATTTCTCCCAGCACTGGCATGGCACCCAGAGCTAGCAAGCCCCTCTCGCTGCAGAGGTGCGTCATCCCAGGTGGCAGCAGGAGAGCCTGCTCTCTGTGGGGTGCTTCTCTGAGGCCAGAGCTATGTGACATGGCCAGCCCTGTGCTTAGTGCCAACTGCTGTCCTGGCCCCAACCCCAGGCTGGGTCAGCTGGGCAGAGCCACTGAACACAGGGGTGGGGCGGGACGGGTGGAATGGGGCGGTTGCGGCTCCCCACCTGTCTCTGGAAAGCCCCAGAAAGCTCTGACATCTCTCCCACCCTAGAATTAATACTAAGGTAGGACACCCACCTGGCCAGGCCCTCTTCTTCCTCCTGCCCAACCCCACCTTCCAGAAGCTTCCTGTGTGTCCCTTTCATGTACATCTCCCACCCTGGGGATGCATAGACCCAACTCAGCAACAGGCCACAGGGTACCTGTCCGACGCGGACGTTGGAGTCGCTGATTTTGCCCAGGTTTGCCTCGGCGCCCAGCAGGGTGGGCAGCTTGGCCCGGGCGAGCAGGTCCTGCAGGTTGTAGGACCCTCGCAGCGCCAGCTGCGGCAGGGTCAGACGCATGGCCCTGCGGAGATGACCCACAGTTAGGAAGGTGCCAGGTGGCTCCCGAGCAAGGCTTGGGCACGCAGAGAAGGCTCTCGGGAGACCCGGGCAGCCAGCTGGCTGACCTATGTCACCACTGGAGGGACCGTTCACCGGGGGTGGGAGAGGAAATTGCCTTGTCACCGTCAGGAAGAAGAGCAAAGGACCAGGGTCTAGAGTCAAGGGTGGCTCCCCGGGAAAGGCCCCCCTGGGGTTCTCAGAGGGGGCCGAGCCCCCTGGGAAGTCAGGCCCCAAGGAGCACTTAGAATACCCAGGTGGCGGGTGTCTGGGCTGGTGCCCAAAAGGCCCCGCTCACTGGGCACACTGGAATGCACTCTGACCCCTCCACACGGGGAAGAGGCGGGCAATCTCCTCTGCTGACCCCCAGACAGACGGTGATTAATAAACCAAGTGCTGGGCCAACAGCTGGTGGAGAGATGAGGGTGGGTGCATGCCTTCCGCTCCCAGAAGCAGAGGCCCCATCCTTGCTCCGTGCCCAGGGCTCGGCGGACAGCGGCGCCCATGCCCCCCATGCTCCCCACACCCCCTCCTGCTCTAAGCAGAAGGACCAGCACAGCTCCCCACTTTCCAGAGGGAGGAGCCAGGAGGTTTCTGGGGATTCCCAGGGGCCATACCGGGGAGCCAGGTTCTTGGTCCACGTCAGGAAGTCATGCTGGAAGGTGAGGGCCTCGACCTCCCGCAGGGCTGAGGCACAGTGGGGCTGAATCAGCAGCAGGCCCACGTTCTGGCTGAGGGGCACCCGGGTCATGGAGAGGTTGTTGTGGGCGTCGCTCCAGTGCTGGAAGGTGCCCGTGGCTGAGAGCATGGGGACCGACACGGAGGTGGTGTTGTCCACCCAGAACTCCTGGGGGCCAGCCAGCAGGGAGAAGCCCTTCATCTGCCCTGGAGACCGAGACCGGACAGAAGGGAATGGTCAGCCAGGCCGCACAGGCAGGCGGGTTCGGGGCGGGGGCCGGGCTGAGAGCCAGGCCTAGGCGGGCGACCCCAGCACTCCCAGGGCCTGCCCAATTATGCCCAGCACCCTGCAGGGCCATTGCATTTTCCCGAGGGCCGGTCAAGCCCTCCTCCTGCCAAATCAGCCATTTCGAGTTCACTACGGTAACACCAACAGCCACCGTGAAGACACGGTTCAGCCAGGCTCCAGCCTAAGACTGTACACTCTCCCCTTACTCAAGGACATCAGAGAGCTTAAAGAACCTACCACACCAGGTGCTGATGGAGCAAACAGACCCCAGGTCTGTCCTGGCCTGAGGCCAGTGGTCCAGCATGCTTCCTTTGTTTTTTGTTTTTAAATAGTTTACTTTTTAGAGCAGTTTTAGGCTCGCAGAAAAATTAAGAGGCAGGTCCAGAGATTTCCCAGGTACCTGCTACCCGCCCCCCCCACGCAGCCTCCCTCACCACCATCCGCACTGCCACCCCTAACGCTGACGAACCTGCTGCCACAGCGTCACCGCCCACAGTCCCCCTCCCACTCAGGCTCGCTCGGGTGTGGTATGTCTGTGGTCTGCATGAGTGTGTGATGGCGTGAACCCACCGCTGCAGTTTCCTACAGGAGAGTCTCACTGCCCACACATGCTCGTGATCACCAGAGGGAAGCGGGTGGGAGGAGGCGGGAGGGAGGGAAGGGGGTTAAGTGGCGATGGAAGGAGAGGACTTGGGGTGCTGAACACCCTGTACTCCTGAAACCGATGCAGTTTTATTAACCAGTGTCACCCCAGTAAATTCAATGAAAAAGAAAGAAAGAAACTTCGGTGACCTTCCTCACACGCTGTCCCTTGGGGACCTCGGCACTGGCCCACCAGGCCTGGCAGGAGGCTTTTTAGTTTAGAGGGAAAAAAGAGATTCTTTCCACCAATAAACTGAACACGAACAGATGCTGGAATGTGAGCCGAGGGGCCGCCCTCTTCCCTCTGCTCATCTGCAAAGCACCATCCTCTCCGGAGGTTCAGTAAATCCCTCAAGGTTAAGTCAACAGGTGTCCCGGGACCTGCCAGGGCGGGCGCCTGGGCTCGAGGTGACAGTAAGTGCCGGGCAAAGGGCGCCCAGGCTCACGGGCTCCCCAGTCCCCAGCCCTTGCTGGTTAGAAACTCCCAGTCGTGCACTGAGGTCGCTGTGACAAGACGTTACTACTAAAAGGGACTCAGAGCCCCCGACAGAGTCCGCTCATTTCATGAATGGCACCTGGTGGGCGGGGAGGGGGTGTGCATCTCCACTTGATGGAAACTGAGGCAAGGAAAGCTCGGGGCGCAAGATCAGAGGACTGCGCCACAGAGGGGCTGGGAGAGCCCCCCAGGACTTTGCCATCCTGAGCGTGGTTTGCCTTTTTCTACGTCTCCCCTACTTTCTCTCTCGCCTTCCTGTCCAGCTGTGTTCTTCGGAATCACGTGGATGGGCACTTTTCCAAAGTGAGGCCCCATTTCTGACCCAGTGGCTTTGCCTTTTTGGGGCACGACTTTCTCGGTGAGCTCTCCCCTGAGGCTGCTCTTAGGGATCGCAGGCCAGCCTCTGGCCTCCTTCCCCCTCCATGGCGTGGCTGGACTCTGCCCCCGTGACCTGTCTGACCTGGGGCCTGAGCAATCGGGCCTGCCTTCTTCCTCTGCCACCCAAGGGCGGCTGGAGGTCCTTTCCAGGTGCGGTCTCATGAGCTTCCTGCAGGTGACCGGAAGTGATCTTGCTCTCTTTAACCTCTTTCCACAGCCCTGTCTTCAGCTGCTGACTTTCTCAGCTCCCTGTCTGCCATGATGCTGCTCATCTTGATCCAGCCTCCTCAGTGTCCCTGAGACGCAGGGCCCCCCAGCCCACCCGGCATCGCAGAGCCACTGGCTTAGAGCGAGTCCCCAGAGAGTTCGCCTGCACTGTTGCAGAACCTTCCGAGGACCCACCGATCTCAGTGACCTCTGGGCAGAGTGCTTGTCCACGTGGACGCCTGCCACCAAAGAACTCTCACCTTCCCGGCGGCACAGTCCAAGTCTCAGAGGCTGGCCCCCACCCATCTTCCCAGCCCCACCTTCCGTGGGTCCCCCTCTCTCATCCTGATTTCCCGATCTCGTCCCTCACCTTGAACTTGGCCGCCTTTGCTGGCAGGCTTCTCTTCACTGAAACCCTGCTCCCCTCGTCACCCCCAGGCCTTCTGTCCACTCCCCGGTGACCCCCTCCTCTGAGTGCTCCAAGCCTCCCAGGGTACCTTCATGGGGGACTTCTGCCTGCAGCTCTGTGGCCAGGGCACCTGCCCCCAGGGTCTGTCCCCCCCACTGAACTTCAACAACCTGGGGTCGGGGCTTGTGCATCCCTCCTACTTGGCGCCTCTGAGACGCCCAGCTCAGCATCTTGCAGCTTCTCCACGATTATTTGTTGAATGAATGAGCAACCTGTGTAGCAGGGATTGCTAGGTAGTCACCCCCCAACGTGAGAGTGATTTAAGCAAACAAAGTGGTTCTTTTTGTATGAGACGGTGACCTTCACAAGAGACAGAAACCCGGCCCTCTGAGCACGGAGCTGGGCCACTGGCGGTCAGGAGATGCGGGTTTGGATTCCAGGCCCCCTGCTCATGGCTGAGCCATCTTGGGCAAATCACTGGGTTTCTCTGAGTCTCTACTTCTTTACCGGTGACAGAGGCAGTGACACCTCTTCACCACATCACAGGGGATCAGAGGACGAGAGTGAAAGAGGCAGGAGAGTCACTGTGGAGACAGGGCAGCGGGCAGGTAGGCAGATGCCCGAGCCGTGCTCACCCGGGAGCCCAGGGGGACAGCCACTCCCATCCTTCCGTACCGGTCATGTCTGCCACCCTGCCCACCTCCAAGGCAAGGCCTGACTCGGCTGAAACGTTGGACATTAGAGCCATAGAGACCCAGAACTGCTGCCTTCGGGCCCCGGCCTGCGGGCGGAGTCCCCCGGAGGCTTTGCCTTACCTTGAAAGTGGACGTAGGCATTGAAGATGAGGGTGCCGTCCGGGCTGACTCCCGTCGGGGCACTGCCCATTTTCCACCCTGTCACAGCCTGCATGAACCTGTCGATCTTCTCAGCCACGAGCTCTGGGTCCGCGGACAGGTCTAGAGACCGAGGGAGGGTGGTGGGGGCGAAGGGGGCTAGGCCCTGCACAAAAGACCTCTTCAGGTGCAGGCCGGGGGCCGTGAACAGGCCCACCACGGTGGACAGCAGCAGTCTGGCCTGGCTGCCCGCCCCGCCCTGCAGGACCAGAAGGCCCTGGATGGCCTGCAGGGTAGCGAGGACCTTGTGGCCATCCAGCCGGGAGGTGCAGCTCTGATCCTCCCCGGGGACGCCCAGGAAGGCCTGCAGTCTGCGGGCCGTGGGGTCCAGGGCCCCCAGGTAGAAGGAGGTCAGGGTGCCGAAGAGAGCCGTCGGGGACAGGACGGCCCCGCTGCCGGCAGTCCACGTCTCGCTCAGCGTCTTGTACATGCGGAAGCCCATGAAGTTGAGCAGCATCCCCACCGTGGCCGCCCTCATCTTGTCTTCGCCCTCCAGCTTCCGAGCAGCCAGCACCAGCTGCTCCTGCAGCGCCTCCTCGTCCACTGCGGACGTCTTGGCCTGAATGGGGACAGGAGCGAAGGTCGGCTCGCTGGGCGTCTCAGCGCTGGGCTTCTCCAGCTGCTCGCAGCTGCTCTTGCTGTAGACGAGGAGGTGGAAGGGGTGTATGTACACCCGGTCGGCGGCGGAGAGGCCGGCCCAGGCCAAGAGACAAAGCAGGGTGGCCCCCAGGCTCACACCGGCGGGGGCCATCTCGCAGGGCGCTCGCTGCTGCTACCCTGAAAAGTGTGGGGAGGGTGAAAGGTGATTATTGAGGGCCAGCTACAGCCAGGCGTGTTCCCATACCCGCTGCAGCCTTTTGCCTGGAGAAACCCACCCAGGTCTGCACATGTCCGCAAGAAGAAATGGACTCCCAGGCCCACAGAAAACATCTCGGGGACCCAGGGGCAGAGCGCCCCGTTGCAGCTGAGGCGTGCTTTGCAGGGCTCTGTTTGGGGGTTCGTTTTGTTGCATTTCTGTCACAGTGGGCCTCTCCCTTCCTGTTTACACCGTCCCCGTATAGAAGGTTGAGTCGCCAGGGGAAACCTGTGGACTGAGCGCTAGCCCAACCCACTTCGCATTCTGAACGGCACGGACCCCCGCTCCAGTGAGGCCATCTCAAGGGTCATGTTCAAGGCAGAGGCAGTTGTTTGCCCTCAGCTGTGATCGGCTCTCCCGCCCCGAGGGTCCTCCGTCAGCAGCCAGCCCTCAACAGGGGGTCCAGGCCTTGTGGGAGCTCCCGGCAGTGTGAGGGGCCTGATGCCCAGCCCCTGCGGGTCTCTCCTCCTCACCCCTTCTTGGTCCCTCTCCACCAGCCCCTCCTCGATGTCCCCACTCCTGGCGGCTCTGTGGCTCAGTGAAAACGGTGAGGGTGGCAGCTCACACAGAATCCTGCTTCCCCTTGCCAGGTGCTGCTGTAGGCTTCGCATCTATCAACTCATCTAATCTCTGCAACAGCCGGCCCCTGGCCGCTGGGGCTCCCTCGACGCCCTATTCCACGTTGCAGCTGTCCCTGCCACGCCTGGCACTCTGAGCTCACCCTGCCCTGCCTTCCTTTTGCGGTGGCCCTGCCCACCTGGCGGCACTGTGCACTGTTTACTGTTTGTCTGTTTGTTTATTGCCCACCTCCTCCCACTGAATGCAGACCCCCTGAGAACAGGGTTCTTGCTCTGTTTTCTTTAGCTGACATACCCCACATTCCCCACCCACCCACCCCCAAAGTGCCTGAGACATAGTAGCTACTTAAAAAGTCGTTGTTAAATAAATTCATTAATGTTGCTTTGCAGAGGAGCAGAGGTTCAAGGTCACACAGCTAGTAAGAGACAGAAGTAGGCTTTCAAACCCAGACCCTTGAATCCACAATCTGCACACACAAGCAACCAATCTGTATTGTGTCTTGAACCAAACAATAAGAATCTGCCTTCGTAGTTTATGCAGAATTTTAGAAAGCATTTCATAGTCTACTGCTGTCCTAGTCCAGGAACAACGGAGTTCCAGGCATTGCTATTTGTCCCATTTATGGATGAGCAGGCAGAGGCTCGGGGAGACAGGATGAGCCTGACTGCACGGACCCAGGCCTCGAGCCCAGAGCCAGAGACAGCTCTGCTCAAGGTGGCTGCAGGGAGACGGGGGCCACCCCTCACCTGCACCCTGCGCCAACTCCACCCTGGGCTCCCCTGCCCCAGCCCCACCACCTGCACAAACCTTGCTGTTCCTTCTGGCCGGAAGAGGACCGGTGGACCCTTGCCACCATGACCCGGGCCTGTGCCAGCCCTAGAGGACGCAGCCCTGCTCCGAGGGAGCGGGGGACCAACCACCAGCCAACTGTGAGAAGGACCGGCCTTCTGGTGGAACCCAGGGTGGGGCTGAGGGGGAACAGCCCAGCTCCGGATGTCTGGCTTGACTGGGGGGGAGCGGCATCTTCTGAGTATTCAGGGGTAACATCCCCAGTGGTGCAGGTCACCACTATCCCCTGGCTCCTGGCTCCTGGATGCTAGTTAGCTCTGCCCCCTCCCCACAGAGCCCCAGCCTTCTAGGCCCAGCAGACAGCTCGGTTGCCCTGGGAGAGCCAGGAGGGGCTGGGGCTGGGAACAGGTGTTTGGAGAGGGGTTCCCAGCTTACCTTCCTATTCAGTCCCCAAGACAGACCAGAGCGGCTCTTCCTCTGGCCGGGCCACGGAGGCCTATTTATATCTGAGGGGTGGGGATGGAGCTGTTCCCAGACCGCTCTGTGCCCAGGCTGGGGAGAGGGGGTTACATCACAGTGGGGGTGGGGGCCTCAGGCAGCCACAGAGGAACGCCAGAGGGACTCACGCTGGGCCGGGCCGGCTTCCAGGAAGTCAGGCCGATCGATGTGAGCTCTGCTGCTGAACAGTGAGCTCGTACGCGGTCAGTTACACATTTACTGGGTTCACCGGAGCCGGGGCCGCAATCATGGGACACAGCAGCGTCCCGTGTGGGTGTGCGAGGTGTGTCTGACCCACTGTGATGTGCTGGCCAAGGGCAGCCACCGAGCCTTCCGACGGAGCTCCCTCGGGGGGTGTGTGTTTCTGAGAGGCCCCGGGTGTGTGCGCGCTCGGGCGGCCTGGGCTGGCTGCTGACCCTGCAGCCTCGAGCGAGCAGCTGCAGCGGCTCAGTGGTTGTCCGCAGCCCCCTGACAGCCAGGGGGAGAAACACCCAACTGAGCAAAAGCATCTTCTAGAGGCTTGCAATTCAGCATCGGTACAGCCAGACAGCAAGGCACCAACAAAAGGCTTCCAGACTGGGGGGAGGCGGAGCACTGTGTTAAAGCCGAGGAAGCTCTTGGGGGGCGGGGGATGTCTTTGGAGCCAAACTTGGAAGGAGAAAGAAAGTGGCTGCTGAAGAACAGAGAGGGGCTTGTACAAGAGGAACAAAGAGCTGGGGCAGAGGGAGCTTGTTTGGGGGACGCCGGGAGGCCCAGGTGCGGGAAGGGGTGAAATCAGGGCAGCACGGCTGCTGCTGCTCCCAGGGCCTGCACAGGATGAACCCTGCTTGCCGCCCCCCGCCCCCCCCCGCCGTCGGGGCGGGTGGAGCGAGTTGTGCAGAAAGGAAAGACGCTGGCTGGAGCCTGAACACCACGCTTGGAGGTCGAAGTTGGGCCGCAGAAGGGAGGGATTGCAGATGTCTGGGCGGGACAGTGACACAATGCTTGCCTCCCGCTTTTAAAGTTTTACTCTAGTGGGGACACTGTGATGGAAGGCTGGAGGAAAGGTGGAGAGAACGTCTCAAATCAGGCACTGAGAGGATGGTGAACCCTTACCAGGGGAGGGACCCGGAAAACACGGAGCTTTGGGGAAGAATGCATGGTTGGATTTTAGACTGTTTCTCTCTTTTTTTTTTTAGATTTTATTTATTTATTTTTAGAGAGAGGGGAAAGGAGGGAGAGAGAGGGGAAAGAGGGAGAAAGAGGGAGAGAAACATCAATGCGTGGTTGCCTCTCACATGCCCCCTACTGGGGACCTGGCCTGCAACCCAGGCATGTGCCCTGACTGGGAACTGAACCAGTAACCCTTTGGTTCACAGGCCAGCACTCAACCCCCTGAGCTAACCACCAGGGCATGGACTGTTTCTTTTGAAGCTTCTATTGGCACCCAGTGCTGAAGACTTGGGAGATAGTTCCGATGGTCGGGAGGAGGTCTGGGCCAGACACACAGATGTGAGAGGCAAACACACCAAGTGTAACTCACGGCCTGTGGGTGGAGACGGTTCACCCAGGGAGGGTTAAAAAGGAGGAGCGAGGCCCTGACCAGTGTGGCTCAGTGGGTTGGGCATCGTCCCACAAAACTGAAGGTCTCGGTTTGGTTCCTGATTAGGGCACATGCCTGGGTTGCAGGTTCAGTTCCCAGTCGGGGGCACGTTAAGGAGGCAACAGATCAATGTTTCTCTCTCACATTGAGGTTCTCACCCTCTCTCTCTCTCTCTCCCCATCCCTTCCCCTCCCTCTGAAAATGAATAATAATTCAACGAAAATGAGGAGAGAAGATACAGGGAAACCCAGAGAGCTGGGGGGCGGGGAAGCAGTCTGGGCAGGGGTCCCAAAGGGCAGTGCAAGAACCAGGAGGCAGCTTTCCAGAAGCCGGGGGCAGAGTTTGGAGAAGTAAGAAGGTAGGAGCTGAAAGAGGCCTTTGGGGCAGAATGTCATAAAGGCTTAAAGGCCTTGGTGCCGAGATGTCTCCATCCAAACAGAGCGATCTTGGGCAATCATTCACCAGCTCTTTGCTGGTCATCAAAGCCCAAGCGGAAGTAGGTAGAGGTGAAGGTTGAGGTGGAGAGTGATGCGGGGAAGGACGAGGGAGGGCCAGGCTGAGAGGGCCTGAGAAGCCAGGGGGAGGGAGAGGGGCAGGTGGACTTGCAAGCTCCACTTTAGGAAATGTAACAAAAGGAAGAGGAAGGATTAGCAAACTCAGCGTTCTCAACTCTAAAACAGAGGACGAAAGATCCCTTTCATGGAACAGCTGCTACATGGCAGTCACACCTGCCGAGGTGGCTGACATGGGCGTTTGGACTGCCAGCCTCTTCCTCCACGTCGACTGAAGGGGATTTCACACCGCATCGCCGGTTCCTTCCTGTCCTCCTGGCTTTCAGTGGGCGCAGGACCCCTGGGCTTGACCCCTTCCATCCATCTTACTCAGGACTCCCGGCTCCCGGGGTCACTCCCACACCACTGCTGCCTGCGGTCGGCAAGCTGGCGCCTGTCGCCCTCGGGCCCTCAGATCAAAAGTTCTCCTCCACCCTCCAGCCTCTGCCATCCTCACCCCCGACCCTCCGCCCTAGACCTAGGTCACCTCTGCCCCGTCCATTATCTGTGCCTTGCGATCTGTGTCCTTCAGTAAGTCACTTCCTCTTTCAGTGCCTTCTGCCCTGAGAGTCCCTGTCACATGTTTGTACATCCTGAAGTATGTTTGAAAACAGCTTCTCAGGGATTACAGCGCAGGTCAGAGTTCATTCAACCCCGGCCTAAGGCAGGAGAGGCTATAAGTAAACACAGAGATTTCCTTCTTGATAACAACATGGGGGAAAAAATAAGAAAATAACCATTGTTAGGTTGGACACAATAAGACGTCTCCTTAAACGTTTCGTGAGGTGCACGTCCCTTATTCAACTCCCAAGGCTGGCCATCAGCTGGATGGGTTTTCTATGTGAGGCTTTTAAGCTCATTAGAATAAATCAGAAAATTGCTAGAGCATGTTACCAAGAACATAAATTATTCCCAGAAGGGGTATCCACTCAAATAGTCCACAGACTTTGACGTGGCTCCAATTTTGGACAATTTTCGTTCCAGTGGGTGCGACTCCTTGTGAGTTCATCCCATCATGGGGCCGTTGGGGCAGCTGGGGACAGTTCATCAGAGTAAAGACTGAGGAAGGGAGAGTAAGGGCCGGCTAGGGAACCCGAGTACCGTATTTTGCCATGGATATTGCGCACCCATGATTTTCTGTGCATTATACACGGGATTATTATACCCATCATTAAACCCCATGTTATTTAATTGTTAAACCCATGTATAATGCACATCCCCATTTATCCCTCAAAAATTTGGGCAAAAAGGTGCACATTATACAAACCGTGCTCAGAGTCTGGTCCAGGAACCAACCATGGGCAGTTGGCAGACCTGGTGACGTATCAGCCAGCGTGCCCTTCGAGCTGATGACCTTTGAAGGCCGAGTCTGCTCTGTGGTTCCAGAGACGAGGCTTGGTCTAAACCAGAACCTGCTTCCTCATCTCCTGACCAGCCAGGAAGTCGTGGACAAAAACACACAAACTCTTACTCTAAAGCAAAACAAAGACAAACCAGGAAGGCAGGAGTAGCTCTGTTTATGTAGGTGATGCAACCTGACTTGGAACCAGCTAGGATGAGGCAAGGGAAGAACGAGGGGGAGACACAGCAGCCGAGTTTCCAGTTCTGCTTCTGGGACAAAACTTGTCTCACGGGGGACTGCTTTCTGCCTGGATCAGAACTGTCAGTCCCCAAACATGCCTGGTGCGAGTCACGTGACCGCCAGGCATCATTTACTGGAACCGGGAGCAGGAGGAGCTCGCTGCCCTACTTCCAGGTTTTCCTTTTTATGACGAGGACACTTCCCACCACTCTAAGTCCTCATCACTGCTCATCTGAGAGCTCAACAGGCCCCGCGGGGTTCTCGATTGTAAAATGGGCTCCTTAAAAAAGTCAGTTTCTTTCTTTATTTTAATCCTCACTGAGGATAAGCTTATTGATTTGAGAGAGAGACAGAAACATTGAAATGAGAGAGAAATATCGATTGATTGCCTCCTGTATGCGCCCCAACCAGGGATCGAACCTGCAGTGTAGGCAGGTGCCCTGAGTGGGAATTGAACTCACAGCCTTGTGGTGTATAGGAGAATGCTCCAACCAACTGAGCCACCCAGCCAGGGCCCATTTCCTTCTAATAAAAAGCACTCTCTCCCTGGCTGATGTGGCTCAGTGGAGTGAATGCGGGCCTGCGAACCAAAGGGTTGCTGGTTCGATTCCCAGTCAGGGCGCATGCCTGGGTTGCAGGCCAGGTCCCCAGTAGGGGGCAGGCAAGAGGCAACCACACATTGATGTTTATCTCCCTCTCTTTCTCCCTCCCTTCCCCTCTCTCTAAAAATAAATAAATAAAATCTAAAAAAAAAAAAGAAGCACTCTCATTTGGGTCACCTAGGCTTCAGACTCTTGGTAAATAAAACAAAATAGTTCCAGCTGCCCCATGTCCCTAGGAAGAATCTGCCCCCCCCACACACACACACTTTTAGCCCTTTCAAACATCACAGATGCCCCGGGCAGAGCCCTGCGGACTGCTGGACGTGAACTTCGCCTGAAGAAGGTATGGCTGCCCATTCAGACGAAGCAAACCGTGGGCTGGAGGGGTTGGTGATTTGAAATAACAAAGTTCTAGGAAATGTTGTGATTGGAGCGTGTTTCAGAAGCTATAGTCAAACTGAAGAATTTTCTTGGTCACCAGTTACAATTGTGCAAATAAGAAGTGATGTGTGTGTGTTTCTATCAATTTCAACATTAGATGGTAGGATTAGGGAATCCAATTTCAGGTTCTTATGATGAGTGACAATAAACTTTATACCAAACACTGTTGGGTGCTGATCCCTCATCTCTCCCTATACTTTTCTCCTTTGTCAGTGGCCATGTAGAAATTGAGTGAAAAGTTATATTCACTTTCCTAGCCTCCTCTGTGACCATTAGTGGTCAGGTAAGCTGGTTCTGACCAATGAGACAGAAACAGAAATCTGTTGATGGTTCTCAGAGTGCTTTTGCTTTCCTTTTATAAAAAGAGTCAATGGCTCAGCTTCTACGTGTTCTTCCACCCTCAAATGTTGATGTAATGTCTGGAGATAGAGCAGCCACTTTGTAAACATGAGACAACAAATGATGAAACAGAATGATTTTTTTAAAAACTGGACTTTTGCTTGCAAGGTGCCAGCAATTGCATATCTCTGGACTTTTACCTGTTTGAGCATCATTAGTGACATTTTCAGACAGTTACATGCCGCTGAAAACATCCCAAAATAACACACCTTTTATTCCCACCCAGAAGCCAGGAGAGTGTTCTTCAAAAATGCAATTCCTTTGAGTAGAGTTTACCGCCAAATGGCAGCCTCTTTGTAGTGGGTTTCCCGCTTTACATCTATTGCAGTTCGTTTCGTTTTCAAGTGAGCAGTCAAAGCATGAAGTTTAGTGATTTCCCAGTTAAGTTCACGGCTCTAAGCCTGGAGTGAGTAGCCAGGTTAGAGCCAGGCCTTGCTGCTAGTTGCTGTGCTCCCTCCGAAACTAACCCTGTGATGAGGCTCTGGGCGAAGGGTCTGCCTCTATTTCCAATGAGATGAAAATAGGTTACCCCCCCTTTCTCCATCCCCAGGAGGTTTCATGGCTCTTCACTGACGTCTGCAGTGTGTTGAGTTCCTCTGAGAAAACTGTATGACCCTGACAATAGACACGTTGCCGGTGCACAGGGCTTTTCACGACAGCCGTGATCCGAAAGACAGGGGGAAGGAAGCATATAATGTGCATCCCAGAAGCTCCGTATCTACAGTAGTCTATGGCCAATCCTGGCCAGTGAAGGAAGCGTTTA
This sequence comes from Trachops cirrhosus, assembly GCA_028533065.1. NCBI lineage: Eukaryota > Metazoa > Chordata > Mammalia > Chiroptera > Phyllostomidae > Trachops > Trachops cirrhosus. Next base: position 77,441,834 of record CM052546.1, on the reverse strand, counting down.
AAAAACAGAGCAGAAGGAGCCTTCATCTATTCCAGGAATTGCAAACTACAGCGCCTGGGCCAAATCTGGACCGCCATCTGCGGAAGGGAAGTTTTGCGGGAACACGGCCACACTCTCAGTCTGCACCGAGTCTCTGGCCCTTTGCAGGCTGCAAGAGCAGAGCTGGGAGTCGCAACAGAGAATGCGGGGCCTGCGAAGCCTGAAACGGCCATTAGCTGGCCCTTTCCAGGAGAAGCTTGCTGACCCTCAGTCTGCTCTGCCAACGAGAGAGGCAATAAAGCCACATTTGTATGTTGTCCTTTTATTTAAAAATTGCCTTTGGGAACATCTGCTGCATTTTGCACTTATTTCAGTATAATTTTATTATTTTATTCCTATGTGAAGAGGTGACTGACTATCCAGGCAGCTATGAACATAATGACACGCTAAAAATCAGATATATTTTCTCTGATCCATAATGAATATAACACATTGAAATAGTCCACACCACCACCTATGTAAGCCAGTGGCTAGAACTGCCCATTACAAACTTGGTCAGTGACTGAAACTCGATTTTTAAAAATATTTTGGGAAAATTTAGATCTGCAAAATTTAACCTGGGACATTGGACTTGACTATAGGGCATAAGAAAGAAAGAAAAAAGAAAACTTTTGACCTCGCCACTTAAAAAAAAACACTCTCACCAGCAGAAGCTCTAATCACGAGCATTCGATACAAACGGACCCTAATGGATAAATCAGTTCCTCATCATAAACGTCAAGTGGAAGAATTTATCCTGATGAAAAGAGCTTCTAAAAATGGAAAATGTTTCAACAATAAACCTTTAGAGAAATAAAAATGATTTAACGTTACTACATAGAAATTGATCAAGCAATTAAGTTGGCTTAAGGGATTTTATTCCAGAAAAGACTTTGTCAGTGAAAATTCATCAGTAGTCATATAAATCCGAATTCGGTGTTCTTATTTAAAATGGCACATTCTCACCCGGGCAGGGTGGCTCGGCTGGCTGGGGCATCGTCCCTACGCCAAAGGACTGAGGTTTCAGTTCCTGCGCAGAGCAAATGCCTGCGTTGTGGGTTCCATCCCCGGTAAGGGAAGCAGCTGATAGATGTGTCTCTCTCACATCGGTGTTGCCCCCACTCTCTTCCCCTGCCTCTCTCTCTAAAATCAATAAACACCCCCTCCTCGGGTAAGGATTAAAATGAATAAAATGATAAATATAAGGTAAGTTTTAAAATAATAATAAAAATAAAAGTAAAATGAAACAGCACATTCTCAGATGTTCCCAGTGTGTTTTGTGGTTCTTTCCTAGTTCAGGCATGACCGTGGGCAGGTCTGGGAGCCATTTCTGTGCCAATAAATCATACACAGAGAGTACAATTTCCAAATCTCTTTCTCCATTCAGATGTTCTTGCGTTTACACCTCTGCAGCCAAGGGGCCGAACTCCATGTTTACTCTGGCGCTCGGCGTAGCCGGGAGAAGTCTAGAGGGGAGCGGCCCGCTCACCCGGTCGTGAGTAAGCTCAGATACGGGCCGGCCGGCTGTCCGGTGGAAAATGTGGTCAGCCTTTCCCGCTGGAGCCCTGACGCTGTGATGATGGCACTGCCATCCCCGTGCGCCTGAGGTGCTAGCTCTTGCAAAAGCTGAGTTCCAGGAAAAAAAATATTTATTCAATGATCAGTTCTTCCCCTGTGGAAAATATTGCAAAGAACCTTAGAGAAGAAAATATTAGTGAGTGCCTCCCTACCGCAAACGCGGAGGAGAGGAGATTTCAGAGTGCAGTTTTGGGAGTGCAGCCGGGGAGCCTGGGAAAGGCTGCCAGCCCAGCGGAGCCACCGGAGCCTCCGTGCACGGAGCTGAATGCCTCCCGCTGTGCGAGCATCCGCGTGAGAGGCACCGGAGACAGTTGCTTTGCTCATCTTAACGAAGACCAGCTGCCCTAAAATTGGCCCAGTGGCAAAGAGTCACATTAACCGAACATAAGGACGTGACCTTCAATGTGACATTACGAGCCAAGGTGGGAGAGGGCTCTATTTGGTTTGCATTCACAACGTTTCACAAAAACAAAGCAAAGTACAGACATGTAGCTTGATTGACCTCTCGCGTTACTTTACTTCATCCTTAGCCAGCAGCCGGGAGTCTGACAAGGGAACGAGTCTCTCCAAGCACCCTTCGCAAACAGCGCTGTGCGGTAATTCACTCCAAACCCATCCGTGTATGTTCTTCAGACCGAAAGGATCACCAAGCTCCAGACGACCCCCGGGGTCAGTCGTCACTCTCCCTCCCGTCTTCAGGTTTGTCTCAACCCCATCCCCTTCCCCGGGGCCTCACGAAGGGAACCCAGGCTCCATCCTACCCAGCCCTGCCTTTCCAACTCATGCCATTCCTTTGGATCTCGAAGCATTTTCCAAGAAGAACCTGGACTGCCTGAGGAAGGAATAAGGAATTCTGGTAAACAATCCGAGGTCCTCCCTTCTCACTCTCTCCCAGATGGCCATGTCAACGATAACCTTCCGGGTCAAGGTTCCTGCCTCCATTGTCTACACGGTGGGTAATAAATTGTGGAACTTTCTGGCAAGGACTTTCCCATGAACTGGCACCCCAGTGGGCCTTGGAGAGCCCTAAAACCCCACCAGTGGTGTTCAGGTATGACCCTTCAGCCAGAAGGACTCTGTCCTCCTAAAGCTTCGAGGCAAGAGATAAATGCAACACCCCTCAGCTCCTCTGTGCTGGGAACTGCTTCTCATCCCTGAACCCATCTGGGTGGCCCCCCGGTGCAGGGCAGGGAGACCGTCTCATGGCATCGAGCACCCGGTGTTGAACCCAGATGCTTCCCCAGGAGGCAAATGTCCTGCCGCACCTGTCGGGTGAGTCCCCGACTGTAACCTAACACTGTCCATCGACTGTCAACAAATATTTACCGAGCACATGTTAACAGACTGCAGTTACAGAGGACATTAGAAAACGGAGGGAGTGGACCACACATAGCTTTGTGCCACGAAGTGTGAAAATCTAAGTGACGTGGCAATTCCCTAGCAAAATGTGAATAACCAATGCAGGCTCTAGATGAAGTAGAAACCAAGGAGAACATCTCAAGTTCAAAGATCTATCCCCCAAAGACACAATGTCTGCGCCAGAAAATGACAAGCTAGCTACTTCTCAGGAACCATCATTCTCATCTTTCCTGAATAATATTGAGCATCTACTCCGTCTAAGGCTCGGCCTAGGTGTGCTGGGAGAAACGCAGTTCAGGGCGTTCTGCAGCCTTCGAGGGTTACGCTCAGCTGGAGACGCAACCACCTATGCACAGGAAGACAGAACCAGCTGCCGCTTACTAAGCACTCTCAATGCCTTGTGGCCACTTCGGGTCTGCTGCTCCAAGTTTGTTCTCCCTTGCACCGTGTGAGGCCACCAGAGGGAGGGCAGCGGGCGCTGTTTGCCCCCATCACTGTCAGCACAGGCATCATTCATTCATCGTATGCTCTTTAATGGGGGGCAGGGAACGTAGCTGGTGCGTTTTTGTATTCCCTGCCGCCCCCAGTAGAAAATCCCCTTTCTCGCAGTTGTTGTGAGGATTCAGTGATTTCACCTACAGTGTTTGGAACAGAGCCTTGGGCGCCCTGAGCTCCATGCAGACACCAGCTGAGGTCACTTCCAGAAAGGCCTGCTGATCGGCGATGGGTTTTCCGCCTGTAGGTGGGGCAAGAGGTTGGGTACTCATGGAACTCACTGGTCCAGGCTAACAGCCAACAGAAATGCAAAGGCACCCTGACCTTCCAGGCCGACCCGGATCCTGCACCTCTGCCTCCTGCAGTTTCCTCACCGGCTGCCTCCCCAGGGTCCCCCGAGGCCCTTGGGCCTCCTTTCTCTCCCTCTCTCTCTCTCCCTCTCTCCCTCTCTGAATCATAGGAGCTTATGGCACCCAAAAGTCTCCAGCTGTGACTGCTGCTCTGCGCTCCCAGGCCGTGTCTCCAACTCTCTGTGGGCTCCACACGGACCGACAAATGAAAAACAAGAGATCTCAGCCCTGGCCGGGTGGTTCAGTTGGCTGCAACATCGTCCCGTGCACCAAAATGTTGTGAGTTTGAGCCCTGGTTAGGGCATGCGATTGATGGTTTTCTCCCTCTTTTCCTCCCCCCTGCTCTCTCAAAATAAATAGATAAAACCTTATAAAATATACAAGAAGCGCTGTTCCTGTCATACATACTGCTATTACCCTTCCAGCTACAAAAACAGGAAGGAAATTCCAGCACACGCTATGACATGACTGGACCTTAAGGACCTTATGCTGCGTGAAATACGCCAGTCACGAAAGGACACACAGTACACAATTCCACTTCCAGAAGGTCCCTAGAGAAGGGTGGGGGGCAGGGGCCGGGGTGAGGGGTGAGGGGTGAGGGCAGCGGGAACCTGGAGTTAGTGTTAAGGAGAACAGAGCTTCAGTTTGCAAAGGTAAAGCGTTCCAGAGATGGGTGGTGATGGATGCACTCCACTGTAAATGCACTTAGAGCCACTGAGTGCCTCACTTAAAAGTCAAGGTGGAACTTTTATGTTGTTTGTATTTTACAACAATTCATGTGTATGAACCGTCCCTATGTCAGGGCAAAACCCTGTGGGCCTCCAAGATGGGAAACCCTGAAGTCCTTTCCGCTACTTCCAGAGAAGAATTTAACTTAAAATCCCTTGGAAAATAGTCTGTGCTCATCATCTTAACAAAAATCAGAGCCAGAGGCACTCTGGGGGAGAGGGTGGGTGATCAGACAGATAATCAATAATGACTGTCCTCAGAGAGCTCCTCACAGAGGGCCGGGGGGCTCGGGGACCTAGGGACCTCCTGCCATTTTGTGGGAGAGGTTGACAACGTCACTGCTGGCCTGCAGGACCCCCTCCTTAAACAAGTGACAGAGACTTCTCTGAATGCTCCTGCCCACCCGCCCGGTATGGGGACCCGCCCTCACTGACTTTGGGGCCACAGCGCTGTGTCTTATTCCTGGAGCAAAGGGACAACCTGGCATCGCAGACCCAGGGGCCACCAGGTCCCCCGCATCAGGGGTCAGAGCCACCAAACTTCAGCGGGACAAAATCCAGCCCCGCGGGCGTGCGGCCACACGAGTTCATGTGCATGGCACCTGGGGCCGCTTGGACACCACGGGCAGACAGCCGAGTGGCGGCAACACAGGCTGCAAGGCCCTCACAGCCGAATACACTCTCTGCCAGGCCTTTACAGGGAGTCTGCTGTGCCTGTGATATATGCTGTCAATGAGCTCCCTTCCAACTACCAGACTGCTGTCCTCGATTGAAGACGGGCACTCTCCCCAGGGCAAAGCTGGTCCTGGCTACCACGTCCCGGACCTGGTGCGGGGGTATGTGTGTGTGTGGGGGGGGGCGGTTCTTGCCCTGTTTCCGTAAAGCAACCCTCTCTCCCACTGGGTCTGCCCCTGCTGGGGACGGCCCAGCCTCCCAGCTCCCTGTGGGTCCACAGGCGCCCTGGGAGGGCACCGGGCTCTCTCTACAGTTTGCCTTCGGGGCGTGTCCCGTCTCAGTCTACAGGGAGGTTCCCAGGTAAATAGGAAGAGCCGAGCGCCGCTCAGCCCAGGTGCCCCCGGACTGGCACTGGCATCTCGCTCCTTCCCACCCTTCGCCGACCCGAGCCCTCTGGCTGGGGAGCAGCCATGCCTTACCTGTACCGGGCCGCGGGGCCCCAGGAGCACCCGGCTCCCAGGGACGCCCGCAGCACCCACTCCTCCAGGCAGAGCTTCGAGCAGCTGAGGCAGGAGTGCCTGCAGAAGGGCATCCTGTTTGAGGATGCCGACTTCCCAGCCGACAGCTCCTCTCTGTTCTACAGCGAGAGGCCCCAGATCCCCTTCGTGTGGAAACGGCCAGGGGTGAGTGCAGGGCGAGGGGTGGGGTGGCAGGGGGAGTAGATCTGGGGAGAGGGCAGCAAGGAGGGGAGGGCCTGGAGGGCGACTGCGCACACCTGATTTGAGCTCACCTGCTGAGGCCACTGTGGAGATGCTGTGCAGTTTGTGGGCAGGAATGGGGTGCAGGGGACACACACCAGCAATGGGGGTGCGGGGATGGCACCCAGGGCGTCTGCCTGAGCCCCACCCCCAGCTCTCTGACTCCCACCGAATCTGGACCGGAGTCAGAGAGGGTCCTGTGGGGAGCGGTGAGGGAGCCGGGTCCAAGCTTCCTCCTGGGCAGGTCTCAGGAGACTTGCAGAGACGGTGGGAGGCGTTTCAGAACTACCCCCACCTCCCCACGGTGCTAACGCTGAGGCGACCCATGCAAGGCGCTCGGTGGCTTCTGGCCGTGCTTCACCTGCGTGCTCTGTGGGGCGAACACTCAGTCAGCGGGTGCCCAGCACAGGTGCGATGCCGGGAACACCAGGGGGCAGGGGCCTTCCCCCAAACCACGAGTCTCCCTCCTGGGAGGGAGCCCTCATCACGCCGCCCCGCCCGACAGTCTGGAGGCCCCAGGAGACCCCAGCTGGTGCCTGGGATGAGGAGGCAATGCTTGCCACACTGGCTTAGTCAGGGCCCGACCTCTGCCTGGCTCGCCAGCTCTCATTCCTGCGGGGTGGGTGCTGGTTGGGAGCGGTCCTGTGGGGTAGGAGAGAGCTGAGAGTGCCCGGCCCAAAGGTGAGGCTGCGTGTGGTCCCGCCCTGCTACTGAGGTGTCCTGGGACTGCGGTCACGTCACTGAACTGCCCGAGCCTCAGTCTCCTCACCTGCCGAGTGGGTCAGCGATGACCCAGGTGGGTCCAAAGTCCAGTTTACAGACGTTCTTAGTGAATGGCGGCTATTATCCTCTTACTCTCACGGGTACCACCACCGTCATCATCATCTTCATCATCCGCCCCAGGTGTCATCTTACAGATGAGACTTGGGTGCGTCATGTCTACCTATATTCTCTGTCTCCCTGCATTCCAATGCTGTCAACATTTTACACGAACACCCCTGGGCTCTCAGGCCCGGCCCAGAGTACACACAGCTATCGATGCTGAGTGAGTTCTTTATTGCTAGTTCCTGTTGGCGGCTGTGCGTGCATGTGTGTGCATGTGCATGCATGTGTGTGTGCATGCCTCTGTGTACACGTGCACCTACATGCCATCCTGCCCTGGCCCACATGTAAGCTGCTTCTGGTTCTCTAGTGTTTCCCTGTGTCTGCCAAGGCTGTCTCGGGATGGCTAAGTCTTCCTTCGGAGAAATTCCAGTAGCCTCCTCCCTCCTAACTGGTCTCCCTGCCTCCAGTCTTATCTACCCACCTCCGGAGCTCATGTACCTTCCCAGCACCCTGGGGGTGGGGGGCTGGCGTTGCCTAGCAATAAGGTGGGGCTCCCCCTGCTGTCTGTTGCCTTGGGCCAGTGCCCCATCTTCCTAGTCTCTGCTCTCACAGCAGCCCGTCCAGTCCGGCTCTCATGCTCCCTCGGCCTGGAGGGTCTTTCTCTGCTGGGAAACTTGGACCCCTGCTCAGTGGCCCCCCCGCATCCTGAGGGCCATGGTGGTCCCATTGCAGCACTGATGCTATTTTAACGTGAGAGTCTGTGCAGCCGCCTGTGCTCTGCTCTCAGTCCTGTTCTGTGAGCCCCACTGTGCCCTCAGCTGCGTGCGCCATCTGGCTCTTTCAAAAGGATGGTAACAGCCAACAGTCACCATGGCAACAGCCAACAGTCACTACAGCCCCCAGGGAACATTTGCTGTTGACCAGGATTATCTCCCTTAATCCAAACAACCCTGAGAGCGGGGCGATGTTCTGTCCCTGACCTACGGAAGAGGGGACCGACCCGGAGGAGCACATGGGGCTGGGACGTGGCGGCCCAGGGGTGCTGGTCTCCACACTCACTAGCACACTGCTTCCTGAAGGAGTGGGGACGCCGCGTTGGCCAGGAAGCACAGTGTGTCTGTGGCAGAGCCGGGCAGGGGTGCGCCCCGCCTGGGCAGCCATTCAAGGCCCTCTGCCTCTGTTCTTCCAGGCTGAACGCGCCACCTCCGCCCACCAGACACAACACCTCTTACAGCGAGATGAGCTTCTCTCTGACCCCCGACGAAATTAGCCTGTGGGGCGCTCCATTGTCTTTTTGTCTTGTCAGGGGAGCTCTTAGGATCAGCACCTGGGGAAGGGAAGGGCCAGAATCGGGCAGAAGGAGCCACGGGGTGTGGGGTGGCCCCAGGAAAGCATCGGCTGAGCACACAGGCGCTCTGCAGCTGGGAGTGTCCCTCGAGTCCGCAGAGGGGTGACAGGCCCCCCGGTGTCTATAAACCAGCCCCAGCCTCTTCCCATCCAGGGGCCCCCACCCTTGCCTTCCACACTGCGGCCCCTGGCTCCTCGCACCAGCCCGCAGCCTGCAGCTCCCCTCTTTGTCAAAACTGGAACTTCTCTGAGACCACAGCCTGACACGCACAGCTGCTTCCCAGACACCCAGCTCTGTTTCCTGTTCGGGAAGTAGGGGGGTGCAGGGGCTTTGCGTTATATCTCACAGACTTCTGGGGCCTGGGGGCAAGGGGTGGGGGTGGAGACTGAGGTTCCACTTGCAGGATGGACCTCCAGGTCGCTGGTTTGGGGACACAGAACTGGCAGGGAATTGGTCAGTTTCCAGGGCCCTCCCCACCGCCCAGGCCTGTGGCTGGAGCGCTGTCTGCATTCCAGCTCAGCACGTCAGTGGCCACGTTCCGGCAGCAGCTGTGGGCCACCCAGTGAGACTCGGGGCAGGGTGCCCGCCCCAGCACCACCTTCTTGTCAAACACAGCTGTGCTCGGTGGCAGGGGAGTGGCACGCAAGAGCAGCCGGAACCAGAAAAATCAAGGGGGCATCACAGGGCAAGGGTCAGCCAGGAGGGCCAGGAGTCACTGCAGTAGATGTCCTGAGGCCTGCCGACCTGCCGTAGGGGTGGGGTGACAGACTCACTGGGAAGGAAGGTGAGGGGCGTGGTCTCCATCAGGCCTTGTGGCGGGGGCTGTGGGTCTGAGTGAGTGGAGCTGGTCTGGGACAGGGTCTCTCTCCCAGCCTGAAGGGGGTCGACAGCCAGGTGGGTGAAGGGCGGTCCACCCACAGCCTGCCCTCCCGGGCCAGCAGCCTGACGTGCTCGGCTCACAGTGCCTCGGTTTTCTCCCCGATTCCCTGTCTGCCTGAAACCATCTGCTTTCTTCCATGCGACCCCCTCCCCCACTTCTCAGCCTCAGCCCGGCACACCCGGTCCCTGAAGGCGCCGCCGTAACCTTCTGGCCCCATGCCAGCCTCCTGCGCGCACCATGGCACATGGCCACGACCTCCCCTCACGGCAGGCTCGCCCCCAGAGGCTGTCGCCCGCTCCGAGACACCCCCGAGTCCCCGCCACCGCTCCAGGACAGGCCAGGACCAGCGCACAGCTGCTGGCAGCAGGGCACAGCCGCTCCACCGTGTTAGAAACGTGGCTTTTCCCTTGTCAGATGAATCACTTAGAGAGAAGTCTGTGCTGGCTGAGCCCTTGACGACGATGCACAACCTGAACAGAGCAGGCCCTGAAAGCCACCATTCCGGGACCTGGACGCTGCTGGGTCCTCGGTCCCCCAGGACCGCCACTTGGTGGCGCCCAGGCCCACCCCCCTCCGGGTACCCGGCTGCAGGCTGGGCTCCCTTCGGGTTTGTCAAGACCCCTCTGATCTTCCTGTCGCAGGGCTGCAATTTCAGGTGACCCCTGTCCCCAAGCTCCCACACAGCATTTCACACGATCAGCCATTCCTCTGGGCCCGCACATGTATGCACGGCCTGGGCACACAGGCAACCTCATGGGACACACAAGTGGGCACAGGTGTCCCAGAGGCCTACACAAGTCGCACATGCTTAGCACACAGCACAGCTGACCCTCAGCACACACGAGCACAGAATGCCCGATGGGCACATGCACGCTCTGTGTCATGCAAATGCTGGGCACACGGGGCCCCCACACACCCGGGACCTCGCCGGTGGACACCTGACGGGTAATCTGTGTTCGCCCGGCGGGGAGTTGCTAGTTCTCTCCTTCGCATTTTCCCCGTCCAACCGCCATTGGATGCTGTCTGATAAAACTCTCCGGGATAAAGACAGCCCACTGGAAGGCTGGAGCTGGGAGGCGGTGACCACTGTGGCGCAGGTGGCCAGGCCAGGCCTGCAGAAGGTGGGGAGGGCAGCAAGACAGAAGGTGGGGCCTGCACAACCACAGCTGGGGAAGCTCAGAGCCTGGCACGGGCTTTGGGGTGGGGTGGGGGGTGCCAGCCTCAGAGCCCGGTTCACATCCCCTCTAGGGCTGAGTAGCCGCTGCAGTGCGAGCACCGCTTGTTCGGGCCTTGGAGTGGGGCTGGGGAGCTGTGGGGAACCTTGGGTGCCCTTGGAGGCAGAGGCTCCCATACAGATTCTGGGAGGGGCCCAGAAAGTCCAAGCTGGAGGAGGGTGGCCTGTGCATCACGTGAGAGAGGAGAGCAAAACCTGGACAATGTGGATGACCTGCCCAGAGCTCCGCTGCTGGGACCTCACACATTCCTGCCTCACACCTTCCCCTGGGCCGGTCGGAGCCACCCCAGCACCCCTGGGAGCTGAGGCCAGGGAGGAGAGAGTACCCCCATGCCACACTGCACAGGGGGGAGAGCTCTGCACAGGCAAGCCAGGAGGCCTGCCCTGGGGAGGAGCTGCCTCCCGACCTTCTGCTGCCCTCCCCACAATGCTGGAGACTGGGTGATGTAATAACAGGACCCCAAATTCCCGGGCTGGAAGGCGAGGGGCTGCGTGCCGGATGTCAGGGGACCTCTGCCAGGCCTGGCTCCCTGGTGCCCGGAGCACTGGCATTCTCCGTAAACTCTCCTGGCTGAGTCTACTGGGACCTGTTAAGAACTGACAGCCCCACCTAGTGCTCCCCGAGCAGACAGATGCCCCAGGAGCCCACCCCCACGTGGCTGAACGCCCTGCAGCCTGCGTAGGCGGCACAGCATTTCACACTGGAGCGCCTGGTCCTGGGGAAGCCCCCGTCCTTCAGAGAACTGGCCACCCCCACCTCCTGATTCTCTGGGCCCAGACCACAGGGGAAGCGGGTGCTGGTGAGCTTGAGGAAGGCAGTTCAGGGCAGAGCCCTCCCCAGGCCTCGTCCATGTATTGCAGGGTGGTGGAGGGTGGCGGGGAGCAGCTGCTGTCCCCAGTTTCTGGAAATGGGTAGGGAAGTCCCTTCCTCACCCTGCATTCCGATCCAGTTGAAATGATCAGGCATCCGCCATGACCAGGCGTCCTCTGCCTGGACCTTCAGGGGACTCCCCTAACAGCTGGCCGCCTCCCCAGAGGCTGCCTCCCCGAGAGGCCCCCTGGCCACTCCCACTAAACCAGCCTGGCCCACTCCACTCTTCTCGGACCTGGCGCTCACCCCTCCGAACCTGCGTGTCCATCCGTCGGCCTAGGCCCTGATCCCCAGCCACTCGGCGGGGACTTTCTCTCCTGTTCTTTGCTGTAGTCCATGCCAGGGATGGAGCCTGGTGCCTCGAACAGTGGAGAGAATATGTAATTTGTATAATTGTTGTTAAATGCTTTCGTGTTGGTGTTTTATACTTATCCCTCCATGTAATCTATATATTCATATACACGAATGATTTTATTATATACACATAATGGACATGATTGTGTGTAATATATAATAAAATGTATCTAATGCACTTGGTAATATTATGAGACATACACGTACATATCTGTCACTATAGTATAGATATAATTAAAACCTAAAAAAACTACACTTAAATGCATGTTTTGGAAAAGGAGGAAGCTGGGTAGCCTGTGTGGGGACTTGTGTTTAAGCCCGGGCACCAGGCTGTATGTGTGACTCCCTCTGACATGGGTTTGGAGCCCACAGAGGCACATAAGTGGGGAGCTGGGATTCGAACCTGGGGCGCCTGACACCTGGCCCAGGGCCTGGTGATGTCCTGCTTTGGCCAGAGGAATGAGCTGAATGAAGGGCTCAGAAGGCAGGACCTCTCCCCAGGGAGGTGATCTACCGCAGAAGGCCTGGGATTGTGGGGTACAGAGCTACGGCCACCTTTCACCTCCTCGTGCCCCCCCCACACACACAGGAAAGAAAATGCAATACCAGGAAACAGCCCTCTGTTCTAAGAAAGGACAGGGACCCTGAGCCTCCCCTTGGCAGGCCTTACTTGAATAATCATCTCATTCTTCCAGGAAATAGTGAAAAATCCAGAATTCATTCTTGGAGGGGCCACCAGGACTGACATCTGCCAGGGGGAGCTTGGTAAGTGTGAGCGGAGGGAGCGTGCGGGGACAGCTGGACAGAGGATCGCGCGGGGCCAGCGGGGCCCAGCCTCTGAGCCGTGGCCACAGCAAGAGCAGCACTGGCCGTGGGGCTAGGGGACCCACACCGCCACCACCTCGGCTCCTCCCTCCGCACCCCACCCCCCAGCACCCTGCTGCCCCGGGACTGGAGCGCAGTGACCCTGGAGCATCCCAGGGCTTCCCCTGGGAGCCGGAGTCAGAAGTCAGGAGTCGCGAATGACACACACAAGACACTGCCTGAAACCTGACTCACGTTCGCATTGCCCTGTCGTTGTGTGCTAACACGACACGCAGCTGAAGAAGTCGGTACATTATGAATCCACAAGTCTTGAAAGCCCACGATAACCGAAAGCCAGTGATCCCGGAGCTGCCATTACCTGTAACTGGGCCTGGGCGGGGGGCGGCATCGGTCCTGGAAAGGTGCCCGCAGACACCGCAGGGGCTGTTTCTGAGGCGCCCAGGGGCTGACGCTGGGGTCTGAGCCTTGGTCCCCTGGAAGGGGTGTCACAGGAACATCGCACAGCTGACGCTTGTGGAGCGTAGTCTGACACCTGAGTCAGCCTGTGCCAGGACACCGCCACGGCAGGGACAGCTGTGCCCGGTGACCGGGGCAGGAGAGCAGGGAGGGAGGCAGAGGGGGGCCCGAGGTATCTGCTGGTATCTGTCCACTCTCTTCATGCACAACAGACGCGGCCCCACCCGGCACGCCCCCATCTTCTGCCGCAGAGTTTTCCCGTTCCCCGAGTGTGAGCAATGAAAGCCATGGTTTCCCACTTGCATCTTGCAGGTGACTGCTGGCTGCTGGCCGCCATCGCCTCCCTCACGCTTAACGAAAAAGCGCTGGCGAGAGTCGTCCCCCCAGATCAGAGCTTTGGCCCTGGCTATGCCGGGATATTCCACTTCCAGGTAAGCAGGGCCTGGCCGTGCACATGCCTCTTGGGGTCCAGCATGATGCCAAGGATGTCCTTAGCAGCTGGGAAACCCTGAAGGAAGGCCACCCTAGCTGGGTGACAGCGGCATCCCAAAGGGCACGGTCACGGATGACCTCCCCATGCACTGGATGAGGCGAGTCCTCTCGGGAGCCGGCAGCCAAGCTGGCGGCGACCTTCTGGCAAACCTGGAGGTCCGTTTGTTAAGGGCTTTGGTATTTGGAAATTCTTGTGCTTTAGGCATAAGTGGCCTAAAGCTACTATACCTGTTAGGAACTGGATTCTTTCTCATAAACCGGGAGTCTCCTCATTGAGGAAATGCAGATGCGGAGACCCGAGTGAGCTTAAAAACTGGAAACTCAGAGCAGCAGAGACGCCATCTGCTGGGACCCCGTAGAGGACAGAGCCCTGCTTGTCCCCCGCACAAACGCACATGCACGTGTGTGTGAGCATGTCAGCACATGCACACGCACCTGTGCATGCACACACTCTGGAGTCTGCACCTGGCACAAGTGTCCGCCTGTCTCACCACGGCCTCTCTCTGAAGGAGAACGGCCAAAACACCAGGGTAGAGGCTCCACCCCCAAGCAAGGAGGGAACTCGGGGTGCAGGGGCAGCTGAGACACAGCCTGAGTGTGCGTGGGAGCGGGGAACGGACCAGACCCTGCAGTGCCGGGTTGGAGACAGAGGGCCCACCAGGGCACGGTGCAATGTCCGCATACCGCCCTGTCCTGCTTCCCCTGGCCGTGAGGGGTCTGCTCCAAATCTTAAAGCCAATGTCAAGGGCAGGGTCGGATGCCCTCACTGCATCCAGGGGTCCCCATCACGGAGCCCACGTGCGATGTCCCTCAGGGCCGTTTTATCCAATGGAGGAAAAGCAAAGTAATGCGCATTTGCAAATGGGGCTGGGCCTGCTGTGTGACTCCCCATAATTTCTGCCCCCCACCCCGCACTGCAGTTCTGGCAGCACAGTGAGTGGCTGGACGTGGTGGTGGATGACCGACTGCCCACCTTCAGGGACCGCTTGATCTTCCTCCACTCCGCGGACCACAACGAGTTCTGGAGCGCCTTGCTGGAGAAAGCCTACGCCAAGTGAGTGCCGGCCGCGGGAGCGCAGGTGCCAGCTCCGGAGCCGGCTCCGCCCCCGGGGCCTTTTCACGCACTTTCTGTGGAGGGAAGACGGAGCTCCGGGTTTACCGGTGTGGCTCCCTCGGCTCTGGAGGTGGGGAGCGAGCGATTGCCCTGTCGTAGTGTCGGTGTGCCCAGCCTCGTGCACAGCAGTGCCATGCGCTCCCTTCCTCTCCCTGCATCACGAATGCAGCCGTGGGCAGAGCTGGGAGGCCAGCAGAGGGGAATGCGGGTGGGCTGAGAACACCAGGTCCTCCGGGCCCCCGCCAGACCCTGTCGCCGCTGAAACACCCGGGCTGCTACCCCTGTGGGGAGACATCACATTATTTTCCTTTCAGAATGCTCCTTTCTTTCCATTAAACAAACTGTGGTAAAATGCACCATTTTGACCATTTTCGAGCGCACAGCTCAGCGGTGTTAAGTGCATTCACACCCCTGTGTGACCATCACCGCCATCCGTCTCTAGAACAGCAGAGCTACCAGTCTGAACCCTTACAGGCTAACGCCCCACCCCCACCCCAGCCCAGCCCTGCCCTTCCACTTTCTGTCTCCACGGATCCGATGGTCCAGATGCCTCGCAGAAGTGGAATCAGGACCCCCATTCTTGGCCTCATTGCCCTCGGTGGCTGGATTTCCAGCCCTTCAGCTTGTCGGCAAGGGGCCACAGCAGCCTGAGCTCTGTGCTCCGTTGGCAGCTGGGCTCCCCCCACCCCCGTGGTGGGGGAGGGTCCCTCGCAAGCTCCCCTGGGACGTTCAAGCTGGGGGAATCCCATTTTAGGAGATGAAAACTGAGAGCCACGCCCCTGCCTCCGGGTGGGGTGCACAGTGGCTAAAATGAAATGAGATTCCACTCACTGGATTCTGCTCACCCTGAAGTCAACAGGACAGAATTTAGGGCCTCGAAGAAGCACCGGAGGGGTTCCCTTTGCCCTCCTGCCTCACTTGGCTCTGTGGACGCCTTCAGTGCCACCGGACAGGCGTGAGGCAGGCCAAGGGGCACTCCTTCCAGCCACAGAGGGAGGGCCCCAGCTTTGGCTCTTTCCTTGGGGACCCCCGTCAGGGCACTTCCACGGGATCCTCTCCAAGGGCTGCTCTGGTGGGTCCCCAGGGCTGGGTCGGCCCAGCTTCCTTCTCAGTGAGGCCAGCACGGGGAAATCGCTGTGGGAAAGACGGGGCCAGGGACTCCAGCTAGTGGGAGTCAGCGGGATGTGAAGGCTAAGGCTTTTCCCTCAGAGAGAAAAGAACAGCTTTCCTGCAGAGAAAAATCTGTGTTTATTTTTTGATCATTAAAAGTGGCCAAAAATGGTGGGGAGAGGACACCTCACTCAAAGGGATGGACAGATGGCAAACAAGATCGTGGAAAGACGCTCGATGTCATTGGGAAACTGCAAATTAAAGCCAGCATCAGGACACTCCTGTAGCAGCAGCGCCGACAAGGACGCAGAGTAGCAGGAGCCCCCATCCATTGCTGGCGAGGATGCAGAATGGCTCCGCCCTCTTGGCAGACACCTTGACGGTTTCTTTCAAAGCTAAATACAGTCTTACCAAATAATCCGGCCACTGCATTCCTTGGCAAATGAGTCAGGTTAAGACTTGTGTCCGCACAACAACCGTCACACAGGTGTTTAGAGCAGCTTTATTCATCGTCACCCAGAACTGAAGCCAGCAAGAGGTCCTTCAGTAGGCGAAGGGATACACAAACCATGGCCCATCCAGACAACGGAATACTATTCAGTGACACCAAGAAATGAGCTAACGAGCCGTGAAAAGACACGTATGAATCTTAAATGCATATTTACTAAGTGACAGATGCCAACTGAGAAGGCCACCTACTGTATGATTCCAACTCCGTGACATCTGGAAGAAGGGAAACTATGGAGACAGCTCTGGAAACTATGATCAGCGGTTGCCAGCAGCTCCAGGGAGGGAGGGAGGGATGAGCAGGCGGAACGCAGGGGATTTCTCTAGGGCAGGGAGACTATTCTGCAGGATACTGGAATGGTGAGTACCGGATGCCATGCATTTATCAAACCCACGGGCCTCGACAGCACAGAACAACCCATCTAGGGGGACGGGGGTCCCGGGAGTAAATGCAGACTGACAGCACCTAGCTGTGTCTATGAGGCCGGCTCACTGGAGGGGGAGGAGAGAGGTGCCGGCCCAGTGACGTCGGAAATGAATGGCGCACGTGACACCAAAAGACAGAACGTTCCTACACTCCCGTCTGCATGGTTGGGCCCTGGTGTCTGTGAGCAGAGACAGAGAGAGAGACTCTCATTTAAACCTCACAGCAGCCCTGGGAGGGAGAACACAGCCATCATCTTGCTCTGTGAATTAGGGAAGCCAGTTGCCCAAGATTACCGCTTGTAAGTGGTGGGGCTGGAACTCGAACCGGCAGCCAGCCAGGGACCAGAGTCCCTGCCCTTTACCAACACACCCTGCTGTCTCTTTGAGGAGCGCTCTGAGTGTCTTGTTCCGTTAGAGCTCCATTTGATCCCTGCTTCCCGTCCTCCCGCAGCAGCACCCAGCCCCGCCGGCAGAGGCAGAGAGTTAGGGAAAGACTGGCTGGGGGCGCCATCTGGTGGCCGCGCTCCCGGCCGCAGTCCCCACACTTTCCTGCGTCCTTCCAGGCTGAACGGGAGCTATGAGGCTCTGAAGGGGGGCAGCACCATCGAGGCCATGGAAGACTTTACGGGGGGCGTGGCGGAAACCTTCGCAACCAGAGAGGCTCCAGAGAACTTCTATGAGATTCTGGAGAAGGCCTTGAAGAGGGGCTCCCTGGTGGGCTGCTCCATTGACGTAAGTGGCTCCTGTTCGGGCACTGGGCTGCGGCCAGCGGTCTGAGCCAGGCGCCCTGACCACACGCCAGGAGAGACAGGGCTTTCGGTGGGGGGAGAGGATATTCATTTTAAGTAAATGTTTATTTATTTAATTAAAACAAAAGCTGTCATTTGATGTTTTTCAAATTACAAAGGTAAGATATACTCGCTGTATCAGGTGAAACAATCCTGAGATCGCCCTGCGGGCACAGTTCTGCCTCCTCCTCCCCCCCCTTGTGAGGCCTGACACGCGCCCTCGCCCCTCCCCCTTGCTCGTACAAATGGGCACACGCACTTATATGCACAAACAGGGGCGGGTCTACTCGGTTTCACTACATTGGACCTTCCTGTATGCTTTCTAGACACCCGTTTATTTTGCTTCACCTATCATGAAAAAACATATCAGCAGATAGAAATCTAACAGCTTTTTAAGAATTTTTCTAGGTACACGCACATAGATGCTTTTACCTCGTGCGTTTCTGAAACCTACTCGAGTTTCTGTTTCCTCTCGGGACCTCGTTCTCGCTGGTAAACAATCTGTTTCCTCTGCGCCTGCGAGCGCGCAACACGGAGTCGTAGTAACGCTGGCGTGGGCTTCCCGCCGCCTCTCGTGTGTGCCGTGGCGCTTCTCTCGCGCGCTGCCACGTGACGGGTCAGCCAAGTTGTTCTTTTTGGAGGCGGAAAAGTAAACTGACTGGTAGGGTCTCCTCATCTGGAAGAGACTGGGAGTTGCTGAATGTCACTGCTGACCACCTCGGCGTGTCCTGGGTGCCCACTTCACGTGCCCTGGACACAGGGCACGGGAGAGTCCGGGCAGGCCTGGAGCGCCCTCTAGTGGGTTAGCGCGGGCCTGACTTACCCCTGGAGCGCCCTCCATTGGGTTAGCGCGGGCCTGACTTACGCGACGGGCCCAACGCTGCTCTTCTGTGTTTTAGATCAGAAACTCCGCAGAATCCGAAGCCCGGACGCCTTTTGGTCTTATTAAGGGCCACGCCTATACTGTGACGGGAATTGACCAGGTAGGTGACAGGAACCCCTGTGGACAGGGCACAAGGACAGATCCAGCAATGCCTGTCCCCTGTGCTCACTTAGCGCCGGACAGCTCAAGCCCACTTCTGGACATTACAGAGCACGGCTCATTGAAAGAGCCAAGCCGGGGCGCGGAACAGCAAGGCAGCACGAGAGAAGCGAGTGCCTCCGCCACCGCGCCAGACTCGCTTCACCGGTGTGGGAGCCTGGCCTTTGGTTTTTATTTTCTTCCCAGTTCCAGTCCTGTAAGAGTCTGGGTTCTCCAGAGAAACAGAACCAATAGGAGACAGGGCTAGAGGAAGAGAGAGACAGACAGACAGAGAGACAGAGAGAGAAAAAGAAATGGAGGGAGAGAGAAATGGAGAGAGAGAGACTGAGATTTATTATGAGGAGTTGGCTTATGTGCTCATGCAGGCTGAGAAGTCCTGTCATCCACCATCTGTTAGCTGGCAAGTAGTGTAGTTCTATCCAAGTGCAAAGAAAGGCCCAAGAACCAGCAGAAGCAATGCTGTAAGTCCTAGTGCAACAGCAGAAGGGGACCAAGGTCCCAGCCTGCACTCAGGCAGAGAGCGCACATTCTTCCTTTTTCCACTTTTTTGTTCTATTCTGACCTTCAGCTGATTGCACAGGCCCCAGCAACACTGGGGATGGCCGTCTGCTTCACTGAATCAAATGCTAACCTCACCCTCAAACACCCTCACAGACGCACCGAGAATCGTGTCTAACCAAACACCTGGGTCCCCCACGACCCAGTCAGGGTGACACATACAACCAGTCATCACGAGGACTCTCCTCCGCAGCTGTTGTCCGGGGTGGGACCCATCCCTGGGCCCACCTGGTGAGGGCTCGGGTTCGGAAGGGAGCCCCTTGCGGGACACGTGGGAACGAGAAGGGCAGAGGACAGAGAGAGAGGAAGACCAGGTGCTGCCGCTGCACCCCCTCAGGCTGCAGTCCAGTGAGGCCCAAAGGCCTGTGGCGGCCCGCTCAGCCTGCGGGCAAGTCTCAGACCAGCTTGTGGAGGGCACAGGCACTGTGGGCCTCCGCCTGTCTCGGCCCACACTTCGAGCACTCTCCACGTGAGCGGGAGCGAAGCGTGCAGCGGGAAGCACCGGTCCCCCCTTGTCCCCGGGACCCTGAGCAGAGCTATCGAGGTGGGCGATGCCCCGGGGGCATTTAGGATCTCGGGTACTTGCGTAGGCTCCTCTCCTCCACCTTCTCCCCGGGCCTCGCCAGTCACTCGGTGGAAGAGGCTACGATTTTTTTATGTTAGACCTAAATACTGTTCAAGTAACCGAAGAAACTCTCCGTCTCCTATGACGCTCTGTCCAAGTGCTCTTTCTTCTCTCCACCTGCAAGGACTTTACCCCCCTGCTCGTTTTAGTTAGTGACCCTCTGGAACAGTGCACTGGAGAGGGCGTGCCGACAAAGGACACTTTCTTGTCAAAAATGCAGCTGGTGCTTCGTGTACAAGGACTCGCTGTTCTGAGAGCTCGGGTGTGTGGTACCTGGTGAATTACTTCCACCCTCCTCCCTCCAGAATCTTTGCACAGTGCACGCACCAGAGCGGGACATAAGTCACGACGGACGCGTCTTCTTTTACCAGCTCAAGGGTTCTCCGCGTGGACAGCAGCGACCCTCCCGTCACACCTGATCGGGGGGCCTAATTGGAGTTAGAGGACTGGGAAGTGACTTTAGCTTGTTGTTGCGTGAACTCCCAGTATGTGTTTATGTTCTTATCATTCGTCTGTGAGGAAGATGCTAAGGGTGGAGAAAATTCAGTACAGCCCTGAGATGCCTACGTTCTGAGCATTCTGTGGTACATTCTCAGGGAGACACGTTCTCAGATGGGTGTAGTGAGGCATCTTTGTCGCTGTGTGAACATCATAGAGCGAGCACACTCACACCAGCCTGGGTGGTACAGGCTGCTGCACACCTAGGCCCTCGGGTGTGCCACCTGGTACGTGCGGTTCGTCAGTGACTGAAAGGTCATTATGTGCACGTGACTAATAGTTCATGAGATCTCTCCAGTCGCTATGCTGGGTGCTGGGGACACACAGGCAAGTAAGGCCTGGCCCCACCTCTAGGGAGAGACCAGTCTAGAGAGAAAGCTCATTCATTTGAAGACTCACGTGGACTAATTACTTGCTAACCACAATTCTACTTTATTTCCCAGATTCGGCATCACTGGTCTGGGGTGACTAATATAACGTCACTGGTAACACAAGCCATTCAGTTCAACAGGAATTAGAAAGTCCCCAGGGCCCGTGAAGAAGTGATGAGTTTTGACACGTTTCCAATGTGTCACCGCAGTCAAGGGGCTCTCGGCAGCGCCAGGCCTGGCATGAGCTCGTGGGCGAATTTGCCATTCCACCGTAGTCCGGTGCTTTCTCTTCCAGGTGAACTTCCGAGGCCGGAGAACCCAGCTCATCAGAGTGCGGAACCCGTGGGGCCAGGTGGAGTGGAACGGGTCCTGGAGTGACAGGTCGGTCCCCGCCCCCTCTCTCGGGCAGATTGCCCCGTCTTACCGTTCATGGGTCCCCGGGGCCAGGCTGGCCTGTGCAGGGCTCGAAGGGGGAGCCTTTGGCTGCAGCTCTCCCCTGGCTCTTATTCAGGGCCCTGCCCTGCCTCCCAGCACCCTACCTCCGCCTTCAGGTCCCCCTTGCTGTCCGACGTGATTCTCAAGGACGATTCTCTTCTCTCTAACTTCCTGTGAGGATGTTTCTCTCAGTGAGAGCGCACACCGCCGTGGGGACTTTCCACGCCCCGGTGCTGCCCTGAAAGGTGTATCCCCGGCTGAGGGGCTCCAGGAAGCAGCGTCTGTGGGTGTGCATGCACACGCGTGCTGTGGGTGGGGGTGGCAGGGAGTGTGTTTGGTGTGAGAATCCCTGAAATATTGCCACGCAGGTCACCAAGGTCTTCTTTCTAACGGTCACTGTCCCCAGCAGTCCAGCAGAGAGACCGGGGAGTGGAACAGGGAATTCGTCCACTACTGAGCAGTTAGCCAGGGCTATGCATTTGGCCCTCAGTGGAAAGAAGGGTCTGCCTTCCTGGCTGTGTCCCCTCCTTGTCCCTTAGGAAGTGGCCCAGGTGACAGGGATCAGGGGGTTCCCCTGTGCTGGGACAGCGCCCACCTGGAGCAGTCTGTCTCTCTGCCATTCCCTATTCCCTCCTCCCTCCTCCAGGGCCTCTGCTGCCCCCTTCCCACCCACTGACTGTTTGAGGGGCCCCGGGGAGCCCTGGGGAGCCCTGCAGCAAGTCTAGGACTCAAGTGACACTGAGCTGACATTTGTCCTCGGCTCAGACAAAGCCGCCAGGTCACCAACCATCCTGGTGTCAGAGGCATGCAGGCAAGAATCAAGCTTGCCAGCCACTGCCACGCAGCCTCGGGGTGACAGGCCCACCCTGATCCCTGGCTCTGATCCTGCCTGTCTCGAGCACAGGGCCAAAGGCACAGCTTAGCCCACCGGCCCCTTCTCCGCATGTGGGCACCCGGAAGATGGTGGCTCAGACAGGGAGTTATGGCTGTCAGTCCTGCTGTCACAGCCCTGGCACAAGGGACTTGGAGAGATGTTCCTCCCCAGCACCCACACCTCAGGTCAAAATCTCCAGGGGTGGGTGAGGCGGCCACGATGGCTACAGTGCCGGTGACTCAGTCTGACCTGACAGCACCACAGTGCCAGTGACTCAGGCTGACCCGTTTGGAGGCGGTCATGGGGTCGCAGACACTCAGCGGACTTGGAGGCTGCTCTCCTGAGCCCTCTCTGCATAGGACGGGCGTCAATCCTCGCTGGCTGCCTCGAGAGGCCAGGCAAAGGAGGTACTTGGTACATTAAACGCCCATTGAGGGTGAACATAAGGCATTATGATCACCTCTCAAAGGGTCAGCTTATAAACGAAGAGGAGGGGTCAGACCCGTGCTCCAGGCCACGCCTTTCAATCCCCTGGGCGCGTCCAGTCGGGCTGTCTGTGCTGCACTGTGACGGTCCCATGATCGTGGTCCACGAGGGGGGCAGTGGTCTTGAGGGCCTTTCCCCACCAGTGGCTGGCCAGCCTGTGGATCCCCGGCCCGTCTCTGGGGCCCAATTAGTAGCCACTGACCAGGATCTGCTCCCTCCGAACGCACACTCGGCTCCCAGGGCGGGGCCGCTCCTCCACCCGAAGCTGCTGCGGTTTGGCTGCTGCCCGTGACCAGCACCTGACACTGACACTGACTGTGTTCGCTCCCAGCTCCCCCGAGTGGCGTGCCGTCCGCCCAGCTGAGCAACAGCGCCTGCGCCACACCACTCTCGACGACGGAGAGTTCTGGTACAGTGCTGCCCCTGTGTTCTTTTCCGTGTTAACTGCACCCCCCCCGTGAGTGCACCCCACAGCCCTCGGGCGCAAGGGGCCCGACCTTCCTCCCTTCCTTCCTTCCTTCCTTCCTTCTTTTTATTTATTTATCTAGTGTAAATCAAACAATTCTGTCTCAAACCCCTTCTGTGCACCCAGGTGGGCAGAGAACATAATCTGTTATGTTTTGGGGAGCTCACCCCACCTCCAGGCTTGTTTGGGTCTCAGGAACCTACAGTGACCCAGAGAACGGGGGGCAGGGCCTCCGGCCTCCAGCACCCCTCCCCGAGCCCTCCGACTGCGCATGGGGAGTGTGAAGACCGGTGGCTGAGGGTTCACAGGCTCCTCCCTGCACACGCACCTTGAGGACAGGGACCCAGAAGGCGGTTACCTCGAGCACATCTAAAAACATAGGCCTAAGTGAGAAGGAACTATGCCTAACCTAGACTGAAACTCTTCCTTTAATGAGAACATTTTTTTAGTTTATTGTTTACAAAAAATTACATTTTATTGTTTACAGTTGTCCCAATGGTCCCCCGTGGCCCCCCGGCGCCCATCCCCGCCCCCACTCCTTCGAGCCTGGGTCACGCACAGAGATGTTCTCTGTCTAATCCCTTCACCTTCTTCCAGTCGGGCCCCACCTTCGCCCTCCCTCGTCCAGCTGTCAGTCTGTGCCTCTGTGCCACGTTTCTGTGCTCTGATTCCAGTTTGCTCAAGTTAAACAAAAAATGTTTAGTGGGCCTTTGTTCCAGAAGGTTTTTTTCAATCTCAGTTCTTCCCGCGGGGTCCAGAAACCGCAGGCTCTCCAGACCCTGCAAGGCCACGCTCTCTGACCTCTGGCTCTCTTCGCTGTCATGTGCTTAAACCAGTCTATTCCTGCCGAGGGTTGTCTCTTTCTTGTAGCACCATATCAAATGCAACTAGCGGAAACCAGCAGACATGAGTATTTCGGCTCTTTCCATTCTTTCCCCAGAGCACAGCCCAGTGGGCACTTACCTGCTCTGTCTTCCGTACAGTTACAGACAACAGAGTTAGCAACTCTTTTGCCATCCACAGCATGGATATCTGTTTTCCAGCTCCAATATTTCCTTGCGACCTCCTGCCCAATGGCT
Organism: Trachops cirrhosus; assembly: GCA_028533065.1. Classification (NCBI taxonomy): domain Eukaryota; kingdom Metazoa; phylum Chordata; class Mammalia; order Chiroptera; family Phyllostomidae; genus Trachops; species Trachops cirrhosus. The sequence continues at coordinate 77,418,209 of CM052546.1, read as the reverse complement.
AAGCGGGTATCACCTATTTAGAACTGTTATGGTGGCTCCATACTTCGAGGGCCGAGGGTAACACCAGCTGCTGTAACAAATAGGCTCAAAAGGTATGAAGACACAAATGCAATCCAGCTGATTTCTCACTGGTCGTAACGGTCCAGGAAGCCATTCATATTCTGTGGTAGCTGCCTCCAGGCAGTGATTCAGGGACCCAAGCCCCTCTCGCCGTGTGGCTCCACCACCCCTGGGGTCACAGTGTCATCCGCAGGAAGCCAGCAGCAGATAAGAAGAGGGGAAGATTGGAGAAGACATCCTCACTTCCTAAAAGCCTTGACCCATCACTGCTCACCTCCCACCCTAGACAGGGGGCGGGGTGCAGTCCCCAACCCTGTTCTGGTGGGTGGCTTTGCCATCTCTGCCTCAGGAGCCTGAAAGTAGAAAAAAAATGTGGAGACCAAGCAGAGTATTTGAGAGATTGACAAGCTGTGGAACTGGACATTAGAGACAAATGGACCTTAAATTTCGGGTACAGAGGCTCTGGGTGAAGGGTTACATGAAAAGAGCAAAACTTGCAGAAAAAAGTGCAGAGGCCGGAAGGAGCGCCCTCACACACTGTCGAGTAGGAGCAGGAGGTAGGAGCCAGAGTCTGAGAGGCCACCTGTGTCCCTCGCACCTGGCCGAAAGGAGGAATGCGGCAGGGGACGCGAGGGACCCACTGCAGGAGGCCCGCAGAGACAAATGTCCCCGCTCTGCAGGTCTGGTCAGCGAGGCCTCCCCGACTCACTCCCCGTTGGCACCCCACCCCGCACCCTCCTCCCTCACCGGACTTGATTGTCTCTGTAGCACTCAGATAATCAGCCTATATTTTTACCTTTTTTGGAATTACTTTTCTAATCCGTTTCTTAACTTTTTCGGTGTATTTTCGGTCTCCCCACACTTGCAGTCTCCCCACTCCGGGAGGACGGGGCGGGCATGGTCTACAAGGTGAGCGGGCGGATGACGGCGTCGCACCATCGCCGTCACCGCGGCCGCACTGTGTCCCTTTGTTTCGTGCAGGATGGCTTTCGGTGACTTTACGGCCCATTTTGACAAAGTGGAGGTCTGCAACCTCACGCCCGACGCCCTGGAGGAGGACACTCCGCACCGGTGGGAGGTCACGGTCCACCAAGGAAGCTGGGTGCGGGGCTCCACGGCCGGGGGCTGCCGCAACTTCCTGGGTTGGTAGCCCGCCCGCCACACTCTCTGGCATTCCCGAGGGTCCAGTCCAACCGGGGGACGGCAGTGGGTCAGGGCCCCTGACCACGGGCGGGGTTGGACAGTGGGACGTCAGGCATGATCGGGAAAGAGGGCTGGGGAGACTTGGGAGGAAGCTGGGCCGGAATGGCTCGGGGAAACGCCCTTGTTTTACCACTGAGGCTATTTGCCATCGCAAGTTGCAGAAAACACAGCGCACACTTGTGCTGCAGGGAAAAGGGCCACTGTGCTGCGTAGCCGAGAAGTTCAGAGGAGTAGGGGCCTTCGACCCGTTTGCAATGCTCTGCTCTGCGCTCTTTCCTCTGTTCACCTCCCCCTGCGCCTGGCTTTCCTTAGAACCACAGCAAGCGCTCCTCAATGTCATTAAACAATGGTCCTCAACTTCCTTCTCATTGGGAGTTCCTCGAACCAGCGCTGCCTGGTGACGGGCTGGTTCGCTGTGTCCCAGTTCCGGTGGCCAGAGCAGGGCTGGCCTAGATTAACCAGAGCTCTCACCCTCGGGGCTGGGAGGGAGGCTGATTCGGCTCAACCTGCACAGCGCTGGGTGGGTGCCGGCCACAGACGCAGGTGCCCTGCTGTCCCCTCTGAAGGGCCGCAGGGGAGAAGTCAGATGGCACAGACGTACAACTAGACCCCCGAGAAGGGGCGTGGTTCCCAAGAAGGGGGAAGTGAGCAGAAGAACACGGCTTGCTCGCAGGGGGTCTAGAGAGCAGGGCAAGAGGGCGACCAGAACAGGCAGAGAAGAAACTTTCTGCCCGGGTTTGGGAGGACCGCGTGAGCTGCTTGGGGTGTGTGTGTGTGTGTGTGTGTGTGTGTGTGTGTGGCCTTCACGTCGTCTTAGAAGGAGGAAGAGTAATCTGCCTCTTTCACGTGGCAGATACGTTTTGGACCAACCCGCAAATAAAGCTGTCCCTGACGGAGAAGGACGAGGGGCAGGAGGAGTGCACGCTGCTGGTGGCCCTGATGCAGAAGGACCGAAGGAAGCTCAAGAGGCTGGGCGCCGACGTGCTGACCATCGGCTACGCCATTTACCAGGTGGGGGGCGGCCAGCTGCTTCTCGGAGTTCGCCCTCTGGGTCCTCAATTCTCGGACCCTCCATGGGTCCAGGCCTGAGACCCCACGGCCTGGCCGCAGCCCGCGCCTTTCCCGTTGCAGTGCCCGGGCAAAGAGGAGCACCTGAGCAAAGACTTCTTCCGGTACCACGCTTCCCGGGCCAGAAGCAAAACCTTCGTCAACCTGAGAGAAGTCTCCAACAGGTTCAAGCTGCCCCCCGGGGAGTACATCCTGATTCCCAGCACCTTCGAGCCCCATCAGGAAGCCGATTTCTGCCTGAGGATCTTTTCGGAGAAGAAGGCCATCACCCGGTGAGTACCAGGTGCAAGAATCCGTCTCGCTCAATGGCTCATTCCCAAGAGGCCATGAGGAGACGGCTGGGGCCGTGAGCCCACGCTGCCCGTGTCCGCGATGCAGCCAGAGACCAGGCAGGAGGGTTCCTGCATTTGCAAAGCAGGATACGTTTCCACTTGAGTTCTGCGCCTCCTCCCTTCAAACAAGCCATTGACAAGTTCCTGTGTCCAACTGCTCCCGGGAAGGGGCTCACGGACCCTCTTGGCGGGGGGGGGGGGGTCCTTCGTTTTCCAGATCTTTGTACCCAGACACTTCTGGAGGGGGCGCCACAGGTAGGGAGGGATGCTGGACTGAGTTCTGTGCACAGTGACGGGGTGGCTGTTGCACGTTTCGAGAATGACAGGTTCTTGCAGCCCCACTTGGAATAACTTGTTGGTGACTCTGCTCCCATTGGACACTCCTGGCATTCTCCACCTCCTGGGTGGCATCTTAACAGAGTTACTTTGTATCACGCACTTCTATGAAAAAAAATTCCCGTTACTGCCCATTCCCCACTGGATGCTCTGCAGCAGAGGGGGCAAATGGTTCCAGATAGGAGAATCCGCTTCTTTTTCCAAGGCAGACATGGCAGAGATGACAGAGAATGGCAAAATCAACGAATTCTGTGTTTAACCAGATCACTCCCCAACAAAGGACGACCTCCGCTAACAGGGCAGAGACGACCGTGGCTGCACCGCCTGCCCTGGGTTCAGCTTCCGTGTGGTGGGATGGAACCGGATGGACGGTGCACGCGCAGAACACTTCCAGTTATAAAGTCTGGTTGGGCTTCCCAGGCTGATTACAAAAGGCGTGGCTCGTTCTCACCAGCTAAATGGAAGCAATGGCGTCTTTAATCTTTAGAAACTGCTAGAAAACCGTCCTCCAGCCTCTCCCAGACACTAGTACAGGCTGAGGATGCGTTTCCCCAGAGGGGATCCGTGCAGATGGGCAACTTCCGTGGGTGGCAAGAACGAGCGAGAGCGCTAGGCTGTGCAATCCTGCACTCGGCGTTCCCTGTCCCGTTAGTGGGTCCGGCACTGTCCTGGCCTCTACAGGCAGCCGACGAATGACGGGGCTAACTCCCCACTCACGCTTCCCGGACGAGTCACTTTCACCTGCTGTGATACTGAGCATGGAGTCAGCCCATCCCACAATAAAAGCGTTCTGAAAGGCGCTGTTGTGTGCTCAAGGGTGCGCAGGACGGGAGGTTCACCCTGCCTCTGCCCCTGCGTTTGCTCACTTGTGCTCCCTTCGAGTTGTTTTTTAAGATTTTATTTATTTACTTTTAGAGAGAGAGGGAGGAAGAGTGGGAGAGAAACATCGATGTGTGGTTGCCTCTCGCTCTGGCCGCACCCAGGACCTGGCCCGCAACCCAGGCACGTGCCTTGACTGGGAATCGAACTGGCGACCTTTTGGTTTGCAGGCCGGCACTCAGCCCACTGAGCCGCACCAGCCAGGTCTTGCCTTCGAGTTTCTAGCAGACTTTCTCTGGGCGTGCTCCAGGGTTTGCTCTGCAAGACTGGATTCCTCCAAACGTGTTCAGGACCAACAAACGCTGAAGCCTGTTCATCCTCTCAGCACCCCTGCTTTCCATAGCTGCGTTCCCCTGAACGTGTGAGCAGCAAACAAAGGCGTCCCAGCAATTCCCCAGGCAGAGCACACCCACACACGCACCGCACCCCACCCCACCCCGCAGCGGGGTCAGGGATCTACTGCCTGTGGGGGGGGGCATTGCAGACACACTCACTGCTTTTCATTTCCACCCAGTTTGCTGTATAATCTGTAAAATCCCCCCACGGATGTTTATCTGTCAGTGGCTGCGTGGCCGTCTCCAACGACCACGGGTCTCCTTGGGCAACGTACAGCTTATGGGGACCTGGATGACACTGCTCGGCTCCCGGGGCCTCGGGGACTCTGCTGTCGTCCTACATAAATGCTCCCGTTAAAGCGCACCCAGGAACCCGGAATGACTGCGGCTTAGCTTTTCCTCCCAGAAACCCAGAATGTGCATGTTCTCCTTCGGGGGAGGCCCGGCTGCCACCCTGTCTTCCTGCTGGGCAGGCTCTGAGTGCCGGGGGGAGGGCTCAGACCCTGTGAAGTGTCAACGCGCCGTAAAGCAGGGCTCCGTGGGACGGAACCGGCCACACCTCCGGGCCCTTCAGCACCGCAGACCCTAGTGGGGAAGCCGGTGCACCCTTGAGTCAGCCTGTTTTCCGCCCCGCAGGGACCTGGACGGAGACGTGGACGTTGAGCTTCCTGAGGTGAGCCTTCTCACGGTGCGCTGGAGGGTGGGGCTCAGTGGCTGTCCGGGAGCCTGTCCTTGCAACCGAAGCGTCACACAAAACTCAGAAGTTCAGGGAGTGGTTACCTGGGATCAGGTAGGCACCATGATCCTCCCCTCCTAACCTCGCATCATCTCCCAGCAGGACCCAGTAGGTGCCCAGCAGGAAGCTGTTGGGCATGAGCTGTGCACTGTGCACTCGCTCTGCTCCCTGAGAGGCGGCTGCTGCTTCCAGAGGGGACGGGGTAGCTTTAAAATATAGCCAATTTAAGAGAAACAGTTAATAAAAAGGAAATGAGAGAGGCCAGCGATTCTTTCACTGTGGACGGGGGGAACATGTTACTCCTTCCCTGTGTTGCGTGTTGGGGGGTGGGGACTGGTTTTCTACTTGTCCCAGGGAGCTCAGGTGTAGCCGGAACAGCCCAACGCCCCCCGAGTAGCAGTCATCTGCTCTTAGAGGGTCACCTGCTGCCCTGGCTGCCCTCTCTGGGCTGCAGCTTACTAATGGGCCCCGAAATGAAACAAGACAAACTCCCAAAACACTTGCTGGCCTTTTCCTCCCTCCACGCACCCGCCGCGTGCCCGATGCTGGGAGCAGACTCCTGCCCTCAAAGACTTGCCCCTCAGCGCCAATGACTGAGCAGCGAATTCAGATGAGGGTGCTGAGTGGGGAGAGAGAGCAAGCGCAGGGAGCAGAGACAGCCCCGGCTGGGTCCTGACTCGGTCAGGCGCCCGCTGCCTTCAGCGCTGTCCTCTGTGTGGCCAGGAGGGCCCAGCCGGGCCACTGACAAGTCCTTCCGAAGGTCCTTCCAAGGAGCCCACACAAGGAATCGTGGGGGGGGGTGCTGCTACCCCACCCACAAGGCCAGGTCCGAGCTCCTCTGGGCAGCGCACGCGTCCCCTGGCTGGGAGGTCCCCGCTCCTCCCTCGGTGGCAGCCGTCTGCCCGGGCCTCTCTCTTCTCTCCGGCTCCTTCTGTGGGAGAGCAGGTGCCAGTGCCTTTTCCGTGGCTCCGTGCAAGCTCCTCTGTTTCCTTCTCAGCCTCCGAAGCCGACCCCACCGGGCCAGGAGACGGAGGAGCACCGGCAGTTCAGGGCCCTGTTCGAACGCATCGCCGGGGAGGTGAGGTGCACGGGGGCTGCCCAGGCCTCGGTCCCGGGATGCCCCCAACCCAGGGTCCCGGCGACAGGGGTGTTTGTCAGCAGCACTTCCCAGAGGCTGGTGCGGAGGCGTGGGGTGGGGAGCTAGTCACAAAGGGAGAGGACCCGCCCGGTGAGGGAGCTGGGGCGCCCGCAGGACCGAGGACCTCGAGGACCGGTGCAGGGAACCTTCCCAAGGCAGCTCCTCTGAACTCTGCCCAGAAATCACGGCTCTCTCCGCACTCTGCTTAAAGGCGGTGTTCTGGCCACTGTTAAATTCCAAACACATGCAGCATTTTGTTCCTTAACCCCTGGGCCGTAGGGGCCACCAGGGAAGAAGAAAATCTGTCCCTTTGCTCCCCAGCCCCATTCCCGCCCTCTCTGTCACTCAGCTTGCCTGCTGGGTTTTCCCTGTCTCTGCCCCATGTCCCCCCCTCCATGTCCCCGTCAGGCCTCTCCGTTGGTAGCCATAAATAAATGCAGCCTGGGAGTCAATTCACGGCAACAAGCTAATGACTGCATTAGCTCCCCATCCCTGACCGGGCGCCTGATTTGTCAGAGACAGACACCTAAACCTGGGGGACACGGGCCTAACGTGACAAGTCACGGAGACTTGGGGACCATGGTCTGGGGTGGAGAAATGTGGAGACCCGTGGGGCTTTGTCTAAACCACAACAGGCAGGGGCCAGGGAGCAGGTGAGGGCGGCAGGGTGGGGGAAAGTCCCAGCCTCTGGCGCATCTGGAGGACTGGGCTGGTGAGTGAGTGCCTCCCCTCCCAGGAGGGGAGGGGGTTGTGGGGAGGGACAGAGGTACCAGGAATAGAGACCTGGGTTTGGATGGGAAGGGGGACTGAGAATTCAGACTCTCGCCCTGCTCCTCTTCCCACCAGCCAGACAGACACTGGGTGCTTGGCTCTTCTGTTCAATAGGGGGTTTGGCTGGATCTGAGGTTCTTCCCCAGGACTTCACATCCCCAACCCCCAACCGCCCAGCCCTCAGGCCTCAGAAGCCTGGGGGAGGAGCCTGGGCAGACTTTTGTGAAAATAACTCCACCGGTTACTTGCTGGTTCACTGGTTCAAAACCCTGGGCTAAAGGAGGCCTAAGTCCCTGCTACTCGGACTGTCTGGGCCTCCGGGAAGTGTGGGAGGTGGGGGCAGGCCTAGGACTCTGCATTTCTAACCAGCTCCTCAGGGCTGTGGGTGCTGAGATTTAGCAGAATTTCAAGAAGCGCCCGAGGTCAATGGTTCTGAAGTTCACCCCCAGAGGTTTTGAAAATAAGAGCCATACTGCCAGGCCTCCCAACGGAACTGGTCCCAGGTAGCCCCCCCATGTGGGCGTTTCAGGGTTCTCCAGGCGCTGCGGCACACAGGGAACTGGGGGCTCAGACCCACGTGGCCTCCAGTGTAAGAGTCTTGTGGGAGCTTTAGCTCAGTGGCCGGGATGCCCCGGGCCTGGCCCAGTTTTCTCCGCCTTCTCTGGGTGGGGCCTCGGGTCGCTGAGAAGTGACACAGCCACAGGGGACACTCATCTGGGCCTGCCACAGGCTCCTGAGGGCCCCTCTGTCACTTGAGCCCAATCAAGGTCAGAGTTTAAAAAAAACTCCCTGCTGAGGGCCACAGAAAGCAACTGTCTCCACTCTAACGACAGGACATGGAGGTGACCGCAGAAGAACTCGAGTACGTTTTGAATGCTGTGCTGCGGAAGAGTGAGTGCTCACCCCACCCCCTCCACCCCCATCAGAACCCGGGCTCCTGGGGGCAGCCTGGGACGGCTCACCGCCTGGGTCTCCGCTCCCCAGGCCCCTGCTCCCCCGAGCCCCACCTGCTTTTCAGGGCTGACGTCGGAGTCCGACTTAGGAGAGCTTCCTCCTTTATTTCCCGATGCCAGAAGTGATGCAGGTTCATGTCAGCAAATCCTAAAAGTGCAGAAAAGCCTAATGACACAGATCAAATCGCCCATAATCTCGCCACGCATCATCGATGTCCACGTGTGTGTGTGTCTTTGTGTGTGGCCCTCATGTATGTAGTCTGTGTGCCCGTGTACACACACACACTTAGTACTGAGTCACAGACACAGTTTGTGTGTTTCCATGTCAGCTCCAAGGTACAATTCCCAGGCTGTACACTTCCCCCATGTACAGCGTCCTGTCCGGCGGTTTCTGCCGCGCTCACGGAGGTGCACCGCCGTCACCACAGCCAGTCTAGAACATTCCGTCCTGTTCCAGAAAGAGACCCCGCACCCCGCTGCCGCTACCCCCAGCCCCTGGCACACACTCGTCTCCTGTCTGTTTCTGTAGATCTGCCTGTCGGGGCTTTTGCTCTGAAAGGACCGACACGATATGTGAAATGTTACGGCTGGCTCCTTTCACTCGGCATAGCGCACAGGTGGCAAACACAGGGCCCGCGGGCCGAATGCGGCCTCCACCTTGTTTTATCTGCCCGGCACCTTGTTTCTACCCGGCGGCCGCACCCAGCTCCGTGCCCCTAGTTAGGGAGGAGGTACATTTACGCAGTCCTCAAATGACACCGGCCCTTTGAAGGCCACGGCGAGGCTGCCGTGGCCCCGGTGAAAGTGCGTCTGACACCCGGACTGACAGGTTCAGGGGTGGCCCGCGCTGCGGCGTTGGCTCTTCGTCTCTCTTTGCAACAGCCGGGGAACAGCCGGGGAACAGCCGGGGACCGTGCGGCACTGAGTCTGCCGCCGCTGATGGACGCTCAGGTGGCTGCCGCTCTGCTGCCGCGAACACCCGGGTGCGGGTCATTTTGTGGTGTGCATTCCCCTTCCTGTGGGGAACGGTGCAGCTGAGGGCACCGCTGGCTCGTGGGGCAACCGTGCGTCCAATGTTCCGAGGCCATGCCCTACTGTTGCCCCGGCACTTCCACACGTCCCCGCTGGCGGGGGTGGGTGTTCCAATCTCTCCTATTTCCCAGGTCGTCGATGTGCTTCACAAACGTGACCCTTCGGAAGTGCGTGGCACTGTACTAACGTATCGAGCGGACATAACTTACTGCCCTTCCATTGGTCACTTATATCATGTCTAAATCTTTGCCATTATAAATAATCGGAGGAGAATATTTTACCTGGTAGTTCTTTGCTTGGGATTCTTAAGACTAAATAATGGATGGAAGGATCTTTCCATTTGCAAGGGGTTTTTCATATTTTGCATATTTTCCCCGAAAAGGCCACGTCAACTTCCACTCCTAAGGGACGCCGAGGGAGTGAGCACGTCAGCATCCCCGCCCCGTCCCCTGCCAGCAGCCCCAGATCTACCCGCACCGTCGGACTTGCCACAGAGGGAAATAGGCACGTTTTCAGGGGTGATCTGAACTCTGTTTTCACGTGTCATTTCAGAAAAGGGCATCAGATTCAAGCAGCTCAGCCTGGTTTCCTGTAAAAACATCATTTCGCTAATGGACGTATCCTTCCCAGCACCTGGGCAGAAGTAGGTGCTGAGTGTGTCCTGGAGGGTGGCGCCCACCCGGCAGGGCGGTCTCCTCCACAGGAGTGACCAAGCCAGGGAGTCCCCTGGCTAGAACCGCGGGCAGTTTCTGAGTGGGCTTGGGGATCTTGCTGTTATTTTGGGGTGCCGTGCAAGGGAATGAAGGGGGTTTTGTGTGTTTTTTTGAACCTTTTGATGTTACTGCCATCTCACCCCTGCCAGGCCCCCTCTTCAGAGACTCACGGTGTCATCACTAAACTACCCCCCTCGAAGCCCTGAACCTGTGTCCCCCTGGCCACCCTCGCCAGCCCCTTGCCCCTCCCTGCTGCAGTGGCAGCCACAGGTCCCAGGGGGAGCCTCAGGCTGAAATGTACTCACGTTTCCCTTAACGCACTCGGAACAGACCAGTGGCAACGGGAAGCTGGAGTTCGATGAATTCAAGGTGTTCTGGGACAAACTGAAGACGTGGACAGTATGTAGCCTGGCGAGCGCATGGCCTCTAGGGCCCGTGCAAGCCCAGCGTGGATGGGGGCAAAGGGAGGACACCGGGGTGGGATTCCAGCACTCGCTGCTGCTGTCACGGAAGCATCTCAGGGCAACTGCCCCAATGAAGGGAAATCAAAAGGGACCACCTTCCTCTGGGGGGCCTCCCAACCACTGCCTCCCCTCCTGCGCTGGCCGTCCCCCAGTGGCCACCATGGGGCGCCTTCCAGGACTCCGGAGTCCTCACTGCCACTGCCGCCCTCCTGCAGGACCTTTTCCTTCGGTTCGACGCCGACAAGTCCGGCACCATGTCCTCCTACGAGCTGCGCACCGCCCTGAGAGCCGCAGGTAAAGCAACACCCCTGCTCTGTGTCCGTGAGTCTGTTCTGTTTTGCTTGTCCGTGTATTTCATTCTTTAGATCCCACATACGAGTGAGATCATGTGGTATTTGTCTTTCTCTGTCTGACTCATTGCATGGAGCTTAATGCCCCCTAGGTCCATCCAAGCTGTTACATTCTTTGAGAAATGCTATTCCTAGAGCCCCCCAACACCTTTGAGCTAAAATGCCCTTGAGACATTGCCACTCACTGCAGGTGTCACGGCCAGAGTCCCCGGCAGGAGCCCACCATGCAGCTGGGCGTGGGCTCAGACACAGAACTGGAGGGAAGGCTGGCAAGGGTGGGAGCGGGGCTCAGACACTGCCCAGGGTTCAGTTCCCCCAAATGAGGCCTCCTGGACAGTCAGCAAGGCACGATGGGCGAGGCTGGCGTCAAAGCCAAGACCCTGAACTCGTCAAACTCAGAAGGTGCAGCTGTGACTTCACCTGCACCAGCCCCCACAACAACGACACGGTCATGCTACATTCGGACCGGGTCCGGGCTGCCTTTCGCCGGCTCACCCCTCAGCTGACCACTGCTCCCAGACACTGCACCCGCGGGGCTCAGCCAGGCTGTCCCCTCTCTGTTCCCCACAGGCTTTCAGCTGAGCAGTCACCTCCTGCAGCTGATCGTCCTCAGGTACGCGGACGAGGAGCTCCAGCTGGGCTTCGATGACTTCCTCAACTGCCTGGTCCGGCTGGAGAACGCCAGCCGTGAGTGTGCGGGGAGTGCATGTCCTCGACCGGAGAGGGGAGGCCACCTCCCCTCAGTCCCCTTCTGGAGCGTGCAGGGAGGGACCTGCCAACAGTTACGGCAAAGACAGGCCTCGGAGACGCATGGCCTGGTGTCTGTGACTGGGGGTCGGTGGGGGGTGCACCAGAGTCTTCTCTGCAGTGCATTCGTCCCAACGGCCCCCCTCCACGCACACGCAGTGTCTTTGCGGAGAGGGACGGGGTGGTCCTGCCGCATATCTGATTTCAGGTCACCTCCCACCCTGGTCCATAGAGTCAGAGGGGTCTCTCTCCCCCGATTTCCACCTGTCTTTGCATTTTGTAAGCCCCGAACGCTGTCCCAGTTACCTCAAGCAAGATGTGTTGCCCCAGCAAAGGAGAGGGATCAGGTGTAGGTGGTCCTTGGAGCTCGCGGTTTACTGTCACAGGGTCACAAAGCTGAAGCTGAATGAAGTGGGTCCCGGGGCCTGTAACTCGGTGCCAGGACGGCCCCCAGGGGGCGCCTTCTGCGCAGGTGCAGGGGGCCCCGTGCCCCAGTGAGCGTCCTCTCGTGGTTTAACTCTCCGCAGTCACCATCTCGACTCTTCACAATGTTTGCACGAAGAGCCTGTACTTGTGGTTTGCGCTGGGGGCCTTGAATGATGAGGCCAGTCCTGTTGGCACTTTCTAAAGTGGGTCTGCCCACTGCCTTCAGGGCATGTGCTAAGCCAAGGCAGGCTCTGGGCTCCTCGAGTCCACCGGGCTGGAGCTCTCTCTGCTTCTTCCGTGTCATTGGAACACATGTGTGACTGTTTGGGGCCTGTCTTCATGGACTGTACACTCCAGGAGGGCCGCACGTAGTGGGCAGTACAGCACACGCATTGACTGGTGATGCTGATTTGAGAGAGGCCAGCGGAGGCGGGGCTTTCTCCAGGCAGCCCAGCCGTTAGCGAGAGGCGGGCTTTGCAAAGACCCCCCTGAGAGAGAGTCACTTAAGAGACCTGAGACCTACGGAGTGGTCAAAAACCACCTGGAGATGATGCGACTTGATGGTTTCTCTCCCTCCACTGCGCTTTTCCTCCCTAAAGCCCCTGGGGTGCTCAGCTTGTTGTTATCCTGGGGGAATATTAGGGAGCAGGCCCTTCAGGCTTCACATCACCTGCAGGGATCTGCAGGTTAGGGATCTGGGGAACGTGTAAAAGAACCAAGGCTAGGGCTAGTAACCCAGGGTTACTTTAACTTTTTTTCTACAAAGTTGTAATCAAACATTACAGTATAAAAAATAATCTTGGGCCCCATGAGCCCTCCAGCTGAGCTTCTCAAACTTGGCCGCACACTACAATCCCCGGGGAAGCTCCAACATTTCGACGACCAGGCAGCTCAGTAGAGCAGCTAAATCAGGAGAATATGGGGCGGGGGGTGGCACGCAGTGTCAGTACTTGTAAAAATTCCCCAGGTGGTCCCAGCACTTTATACCCGGCCTCGATGATTATCACCTTGTAACCTTTTCCGAACATTCCCCAACACGTACTTCTTTTTCTGAATTACTTAATAACAGATCTCAGAAATGCGTTCCTTTCATCTGTAATTATCTCTAGCAGATAGGCTTGTTTTCGGCATCATCACCGTGCAATTTGCACCCCCTAAAAAGTCTCTGCAGGTCCTCCGCATCCCCTAAGACTGGGTCCACGCTGAAATTCCCCGGGTCCGCTTTTTACGTTTGCCTGGCTGTCTCAGGATCCACTCACCGCATTTGGCTGTTGGGCTCCGTCTCTTTTGTTCTATGACAGCCTCTTCCCCCAGTTTGTTGTATTTCTAAAGGTCCCAGGTGGCTGTCAGGCAAAGCCAGGGTTGACTGGCTTGACCGCTTGGACTAAACAGGAGCCGAGGCTGAGAGAGCGAAGCCACTGTCTCGGTTATTGCAGTAGACGGAGCATCCAGCTCGGAGGGGGCTCTCCCTCCTCCACCCCCCCCCCCACCTGCAGGAGCACTCGCTGAGCTCCCTTCTCGTAAACTTCCAAGTCTCACGCAAAATTTCATGTACATGTGCTTTTATTCTGGAAGTAGGACCACAGATTGCAAGGGATCTTAGCCCCCAAAAGCTTAAGACGGGAAGATGTTTTGGATCCAGGAGCTGGCTGGGTATTGTAGATGACAACACGTCCCACCCAATGCCAAGGCCAGGTCTTCCTCCACACCTCTCAGAGAAGCCCCACAGCCGGCCTGAGTCGGGCCTGTGCTATGGAAGACCACCACCAGGTGGCGCAGCTCCTCCGCAGGCTTCACAGAAGGCCCCTGGTACTGGGGGAAAACAGCCTGTGGAAGGACCAGTCCCGCAATGATGCCTTTCTCGTTTCTCTCCCATCAGGGGTGTTCCAGGCCCTCAGTACGAAGAACAAGGACTTCATTCATCTCAACATAAACGAGGTATGACCAAGACTTCCGCTCAGGGATGCAGCCAGGGCTAGGCCCACAGTCCACATTCCATAAACAAACGTTTGCCGAAGGCATGCGTGGGTGAATGTTTAGCTTTGGGGGTAAAACAACAAAAATATTACTAATATTTTATTTATTTTTTTAAAGATTTTATTTATTTATATTCAGAGGGGAAGGGAAGGAGAGAGGGAGAGAAATATCAATGTATGGTTGCTTCCTGTGCATTCCCTGCTGGGAATTGGCCTGCAACCCAGGCATGTGCCCTGACTGGGAATCGAACCGGGATCTCTTGGTTCACAGGCCCGCGCTCAATCCACTAAGCTACACCAGCCAGGGCAAAAATATTACTAATATTTTAAAGGTATCATGCATTTAGTGGTCAATATAATTGATACAATAATCCTATGAGCTGAGGACTAATAGTATCCCCATTTTGCAGACCTGGAAACTGAGGCGTGGAGAGATTAGCCACCCTGAGCAGAGTGAGCTAGCAAACCCTGCCCCCTTCTTCTCCTTCTGCCAGACGGGCTCCTCAGCCGGCCTGCCTTCTAGGTTCTGACTTGTTCACTCCCCCTTGCTCCCGTCATCCTGCGGGATTCTCGGTGTGTGTGTGTGTGTATGTGTGTGTGTGTGTGTGCGCGTTCATGTGAATGGACACACACGTGCAGACTCCTCAAAACCCCCAGAAAGACACAGCTGCGACCAGTCACGGGGACTGGTGACAGCCACAGTGGTGGAGGGGGAGCCTGATGGAGTTTCAGAGGCGGGGAAGAGGCGTCCGAGGCGTGGCTTGCCTTCTCCCCGGGCCCTGTGTGGTCCCGCACCAGCTGCCTGGGCTCCACCCAGGGGGCCCAGTAGAAACGCAAAGTGACTACAGGCAGCAACTCTCTGTCGTGAACGTCAGAGTGGCTCAGTCTTGACCTTCATTGTTTTCAGTACAAAAAAGACATGATGAGTACCATCACGTTAGCAGTGCTAGCTAACCCTGCGGTGGCAATCACGTTGGCGTATGTAAATGTTTCATAGGAACACATGGCACACCTTAAATCTGTGCAGTTGTTCTGTGTCCATTCCATCTCAATGAGACAAACAAGTGCGGGGCACCAGCCCCGCCCCAGGCCTGCTGACCCAGGTCTCACTGGGCGGGGTCCCCAGGGACTGCTCAACACACTGAAGTCTGAGAGCTCTGCTGAATCCTTCCCCTGCCCACAGGCCGGGGACAGGCCACGGGACGCTTTCCTTCCACGGCCCCCGTGATTTCTGCGGCCCCTGCTTTCCTTTCTCTGTGTGTGTTATTCTGTCCAGCTCTGCTTTCCTGGGACCTAAGGGTGTGAAGCCAGCCTGTGTCTCCAGCCCAGAGCTGTTTCTCCTGTGCCCACACTGCCCGCTCGGCTCCCTTCCAAATTCACCTGCGACTGTGGATTCGGGCACCACTTACTGACTGTTCCGAGACACGGAGGTGGCTGACAGCCTGTCCTGGACAGGGGGTGGTGTCTCCCCCTCCCTGTGCTCCGATTTGGGTCAATCGGCCTGCTCTGTGCCTCAGTCTCACCACTTGCAGAAAGAGATCTAGGCCTCAAACTTATACCCAAAGTTTGGTTAACGCCATATTGTATAATTTAGCAATTTATCATGTTGATTCATCACTAATGTTCCCGTGTGCCTAGCCCAGACCCCTGGGTACACTGTAAGTACGCTAGGACTAGAAACTGGGCGTTTTTCTTCCCTGGAATTCTCTTTCCCCTTTCCCATGGACAGCATGTTCATACACAAAACTCCTCTGATGGATGACTGTAAAAAACACCCAGGATTCCCACGATGGGTGTGCAAACCCACACTGGTCTCCAATGGAAACAAGAGGAACTGCTGGGCCCACCATAATTTCTCCTTCACTTTTCAAGGCCTCGCCGCTAATAAGTGTGAAGCGAGTGTGACAGTGGCTGCCCGTCCACAGTGCGAGGGGAGCGGATTGGCTTGGTAGTCAGTGGCCCGTTGGCCAAAGACCCAAAGGGCCAGAAGCGTGGAGGAAGCATTCCATCGCTTCAGGTTCAAGGTGTCACTTCTCACCTAAGTCTCCACAGGTGTGGGGGCTGGAATGAGCTCTCTCCTGTCCCCCTGACTCAGGGGGCCCGAGTCATTCCGTGTGAGTTCTTGCCCCTGGCCCAGAGTTAACCGCCCTCCCAGACCACAAGACAAATCTGCGTCCCCTCCCTCCCCCGTTTCAACCTGCTCCACTCCGGCTGCATTTTAGCATCTCCTGGGGAGATTTTAAACCCCGGTGCCCTGGCCGTGTCCCAGACCCATTCAATCCAGATCTCAGGGGCTGGGACCCAAGCACTGACGTGGTTTAAATTCCCTGTGCAGTCCAGTGTGTGGCCACATTCCAGAGCCACCTCGAATGCCTCTTCCTTCCACCCAGGGCACAGAGACCCTCTCTGCCTGAGTCAGCCTCACTGGCACCTTCCCTGCTGAAAGAGTCTGGGTGGCTGCCTTCCATGACCCTGGCCTTGGCTCATCTGTGCCCAGGGTGGGGGGTGGGAGGAGAGTGGGGGGCGGCAGAGAGGAGAGAAAAAACACATTTACTGGAAACCTGTTCCCCCCAGGCACCACCTGGTGATGAGAAAGCTGGCAGGAAGGGGGACACGAGGGAGGTTGGGAATAGCTCCCCTCTCCCGCAGCCCCTCTGCGATGGGTCCTCTCAAGGTGAGGGGACCCCTCATCAGAAGGAAAATGCTCCTTAGGCGGCCCTCCTCATGCCTCGGGGAGGCTGCTGGAATCCATGGGGAGAAAGCACAGTTCACTCTGTCTCTCTCACCACCTGCACTTGACCTAAGCTTGCTCAGAAAGGGCTCAGGAGCTCTGGGAAATGCAAAGGCTGAGAATCCACTTCTCAAATGTTTCCCGTTGAGGCAGAAGTCCGCGTCTGCGGGCGGAGGGGTCAGCGAGGCAGTCCCGTGGCAGGAAGGAACCGGGGCCATTCCCGAGGCTGAGCAGGAGATGGAGGCTTACCCACCTTCTCTCTCTCCTTCTCTCTCCGTTTCTTTTCGCTCCCAGTTCATCACCCTGACGATGAACATCTGAGGCCTCCCCGGTGAGAGCAGCCGGTCCAGCTGGGACTCGACTTTTGGGCTGTGAACTTCAGTACGTCTCCTGGTGCAGAGCCCCCATGCCCCCTTCCGTTGTCGACCCCCTTCCTCCCCTACGACCCCCCTCTTCGTCCTGACCTCAGAAGACCAAAGTGGACTCCGCAGTGCTGACTCTGCTGCCTCTTCATGAGGTCACCTCCCCGAGATGGCTGAGGCCACCCACCATGCCCTATGTTGGGGTCCAGGCATCTCTGCCAGCCCATTCCGCACCTCCCCCACCTCCTCCCATGACTAAGTACTCGAAGGTCCAGCGCACAGAGCCCCGGCTTTCATCAGCTTCGGTCACCGGCTGGCCTGACACGGGAAGGGAAGGCGTGGGGCCATACCTGTACCTGAGCATTTCCTCCACCACGGGGCTGCTTCCTCCCTGGGGCCAACATCAGGGCATCCTGGGTGCTAACTGGTAAGAGTGGGGCAATGCGAAACTCTCCGCCCCCTCCCCTGAGAGCTGGACAGTCTCTGTCTGCTCCAGACAGTCTGCTCCAGACAGTCTGTCCCCAAAGCTCTTGGGACAGGAAAGCCCGCCCAGTGCTACTTCTCCCCGGGGAGTCCAGTTCCAGGTCAGACTGGACTTCATCCCTCTCCTCCACGGTGGGAAGAAGCAGGGAGGAGGCTGGCTCTGGCTCCCGACCCGCACAGGAAACCCCACCCAGCTGGAGGAATGCCAAATAAAGGAGAAGATACTGGCTCAATAAATGCCGGCCTCGGGCTCTTATTAGCATCCTTGTGGTGGATGAGGGGGCGTGGAGGGGCGTGCAGAGAGGGAAGGAGGCAGGGTGGATGGCATGAAGACCAAGTTCAAAGCGGAGCTTCATCAGAACCCTGTCCACCAACTCGGCTAAAGACGGGAGAGCAGCAAGTCTCCCCCTCACTTCCTGACGCTTCCCCGAGCTCCCCGGCAATGGACGCAGGGTTATTGTAAATGTTGTAGAATCAGCCGCTGATAGGTGCTCATTCCATCCTCCATTTACACCGAACGCCTAGAAAAGGCCAATCAGAGGAGACAAAAAGCAGGCCGTTGTCCCTGGGGCCGACGTGGGGGTGGGGCAAACAGCCGAGGGCACGTCCTGGGTCGATGGGAAAGGCCTGAAAGCAGCTTGTGGTGACGGCTGCACACCCCCCTGTGCGGTGATGAAAAGCCATGAAAAGCGTTTGTTTGAGCACTTGGCGGGGGGAGCGTTTTGACTATTTAAATGATCCCTTAATACAGCCATTAATGAAAAGTACCTGATCCATGAGGTGAGACAGGGACAGGCAGCAGAGAGAAAACAGGTGAATGACACTAAATCAATGTCGACCTCAGCGACGGGTTTGTTAAGTGGGTCACAATGACGACCACGTCTGTGTTTCCCGGTTTCAAGGTGAAGGGCAGCCGTCGCCCATCTTCTGCGGGATGGGGGTTCTCACCCGGGGCGCCGGCCGTCACCCCACAAAGCACAGTCTGGGCTCCGCGGGCGCGCGTCTAAGTAGGTTCCTCTGTGTTGTGTTCATGTCTAACTTCTCAGTCCCAGAGGCCTCGGCTGGGTTCGTCTGTGTGTGAATTTCCAACTTTTTAGTAACAGAGCATTTTCTCATACTTATAAAAGCCTACTTGCAACTTTTTTTGCCATTTCTTCTCTTCAAATTGAAATCCATTTCCTGAGAAACTGCCATGTAGAGTCTTTGATTTCTTGTTATTGCATCTTGATCGGGATTCTCCAGAAGGTTCTTGCCTCCTGTTCCTGAAGGTGGGAATGCGGGTCGCTGGGTGAGTCCCCTCTGCTTAAGAATGGCTGGAGCTGTCGAGCTATTTGCATTTCAGCAAGATCGTGGGCAGATTTGGAAGTCAAGGCCAAGTCTGAGCAGAGCCTCTTCCCGGACACACCACTGAGGTGGAACTTCAGACTCTTTCCAAGATTCCTCGGTGTTCCTGCCTGAATCCGGAGACTAGGGCCCCCCAGGACATCCTAAGCATTTGTCTCTGGTCTAGGACCAGGGCTCTGAAACCTGTGGAAACACTGCTTTTTAAACATAAATAACAAAGCTGTAGAGTCAAACCTCCTTATAGACAAAGAGTCTCTCCTTGACCAAACTCTAATGAGGCTCCTTGGGATCTCCCGCCCAGCCAGGTTTCCTCTGTGAACTTGTGCGTTCTTTTCCAATTTTAGCAAGAATCCTGCTCAGCCAGTTTAGCCAGAATCCTCCATCCTCAATATCCGGGTCACGTCAATACCTGACCAGGTGCCTCGACCCCGCCTTCCCCAGGTGATGTCTGATGGCCCTCGCCTGCCTCCAGCAGGAACCCCGTTAGGCCGGTGGAGCCGGAAGGACCCCTGATGGTTCCTCTTAGTGATTTTCCAGCCTCTGACCTCCCTGCCCTGCTCCTTGGCTACAAATTCCCGCTTTTCCCAGTTGCATTCAGAGTTCATCCCAACCCCCTCCCACGGCAGAACCCCATCACCGGGGACCTACACCCATTGCCATCCGTGGGCCTGAAGGAAGTCTGCCTTACCGTCTCCGTCTTCACCAAGAGTAGGACGTGATTTTCCTTTAACTCGATCTCCCACCCAGAGCCCCTCCCACCCACAGCTGACTCCGCCTGCAAGGCAGGGCACAGAATCACTGCTGTACAACCCTCCCTCTCAGCCCCCCGCCCCCCCCCAAGTCACAGGGCATTGACTTCCCAGACGAAAACTTGCCTAAAACAAGCCAGACCACAGGCACACCCTCTCCAATGTGTTTCTCTGTCCATAGCACTGAGAGAAATGTGCAGAGATTTATGGACTTGAGCGTATGAATCGGAACAATACATACAGCCGCCCTGCCTGAGGCCACTTAGTAAGAGGCTGTAGGCATGATGTGTCTATTAAATAATGGAAAATGAAATGTGCACTTGAAAAGTAAGCCTTTCACTGAGATCAAAGTGATCGTTTTCTTGGAAAGAACTAGGCTGGGAGTGCAGGAGTTAAAAGTAACATGTGAGGATGTTACAAGGCCAAGGCCAAGTCTTTGTACATTCACCAGGGTGTGGGGATGCTTTTCACGCTAAAGGAGGAAGAAAGAGGATTTGGTTCCTCTGTCTGTCTGTGTGTCTCTCTCTCCCCACCTCACATCCTAACTATCTGGACACTGCCCATAGCCTTGCTGGCGACGTACACCAGGCAAATACAAACCTCCCGGTGCCCCGTTTCCTCGCTCCACAAACCCAGAAATTGTAACGGTATCTTTGCAAAAGGGTGGAAGTGGCACAGAGAAGGATGACTTGTTCGTGTCTCCACGACCTTCTGGAGTACAGTGGCGGGCCAGGCCCGGCTCGACGGAGGAGAAAGGGGGACGAGCGCCACGGCACCAGGAGGCGGAGGGGCTGACGTCTGGAATGTGGGACAGAGCCGGCAATGGGGCCGCCGGCAAAGACGCACCGAGTGGGACGAGGAGCCTGTTCCCACCTGAGAGTCAAGGTCGTCGTGGACAGTCAGTGTGAATCGCCCTGACAGGAAAGGGAGGTGGGTCCTCAGTGGCACTGCAGAGCTGGTGGCTTAGAAGGTACTGATTCAGACACGCCGCTGGAAATTCAGGCGTTTACAAGAAAAGGAGTTTGAAAAGAGAGCACCTAGGGGGACAGGGCCTTCAAGGGGCCTGGTGTTAGGGCACAGAAGAAGAAATTAGACGGGGGGAGGGGAGAGAGAGATGAGAAGGCTTTGCTGGGGTGGAAAAGAGAGACATCTGAATCTTGTCCATTTGAATCTAAAGTCTGCGTTTCCCGCCACGACTTCCAGAACGAGCTGCAGCCCCTCCACCAGGAAACGTGGCAGAGGGCTGAGGAGCCGGCCCATTGAACGACGGCAAGCCAGAGGGTCTGCACAGAGCTGAGTGGGCATGGGCCAGGGGACAGGGCCGCTGTCAGCCCCTCCCCCGCCAGGCCTGCCCAGGGGACAGCAGACACCGCCCGCCCAGCACACTCCCTCTGAGGACCTCAAGGACCTCCCCTGGTCAGGTGACTCCAGGCACCGAGACACTAGCGATGTGTCTCTTCAGCATCTGTGTAAGATGTTTTGCAGTGAGGGAGACGAGACAATCCCCCGGAAATCTAACAGTGTCCATGTGGAGAGGAAGAAGCCCTTCTACTCCTTTCCTCTGAAACGTGGCTTGTCCTCCTCACTCCCCGGGACGTGGCCAGGCCAGGTGGGGCTGACAGAGAGGCCAGTGGCAGCGATGCAGGGGGCGTTGGTGGCACAGAGCTCAGGAGCTGGGACCTTACTGGAGAAGCTCTTCTTGCTCACCCTGTCCCGGGAAAACATTACCTCTGTGCTGCCTGAGAGCCAGGTTCTGGCTGGTGAAGCATTCGCTGGCAGGCACTTCGGCGGAAAAGTAAAAATCACCACCTCTCCTGCCAAAAGGATGTTCAAACTGGCAGAATGCTCAAACCTGCTTCCAAATTTGCAGGGAGGGGGGAAGGGGAGAGAGGGAGGGGAAGAGTGGGAGTGTGAGGGCAGAATGCACACCAAAGACAAGCCATCAATAACAGCAGGGAGCACCGCGGGTCGGAAGGCCAGCCCGCGGCCAGCCCGGGTGCTCAGGGACAGTCAGGCCTGGGTTTCCAGAAACAGTCTGTGGTGAGGCCCATGAGTGGCACCTTTTTCCCCCAAGAAGCCCAAGGAAATCACACCTCGGATCATTTGCTTCTAGAGATTCAAGTCTTTTTCTGCCTCCACATTCTGGTGGCTGCCCGGGTGCTGAGCTTGGCGAGGGCTCTCCCCACGGAGGGGTGGAGGTGTGTGTGGGGGGGGGGGCCTGAGAAGCCTCACGCCCTTGGAAACTGCTGGTCCCCCTCGCCCACTTTGTGCACTGAACCCCCCGGGCCCCAAACTGCCCCGTTTACGGGCTTCTGCTCTGTTCTAAAGACAACAGGGAAAAAGCTTTTTGTAGAGAAAACTGACAACCGGCTTCTGTGTGTCTGGAAGCTAGAGTGACTTCAGGGGCTGTGAGAGGCCACAGGTAGCATTTTCTTCCTCCGGCAAGGGGCCCTGGGCCCTCCTCCCTGCATCTGCTGCCAAAGCCGCACCAGCTCAGATCCAGAAAACAGGAGGGCGGGGGTGGGCGCCGGGGCCTGCTGTCTGCCCCAAGATGCCCCAGGAGACACCCCAGAGCCAGGAGATGAGGAACAGCAGGAGCCAGTTCGAACAGGAGCATCTGTGTCCGATTACCCGGGAAGAACACAGCACTCTGGTGATGCGCATGCGGGGAAGAAATACAAGTGTGATTCAACCGACCCGCAGGCCCCAGCTTCCCCTCAGAGCCACAGCCTCCCGGCCCCTGAGAGTCACTCTGTTACCTGGGTCCCCTCAGCAAACACCCCAGGGACCCTGAGTCATACTGCCGGAGGGCTGGACTTTGACAACACCCCGGTCAGTGTGGGAAGCCTGCAGACAGGACTGAGAGTATAGAATAAACCCGATCCCGATTGGTCACTTGTAGTTCAAGGTGAGAGTAAGCCTGAAGCAATTGGAAAATATTCAAATGTTACATTGCAAAGTACCTGACATTGCTTCCTCAATGGTCTCCCTCTGACTCAGCTCCATCCCTGGAGCTGCTGGAACATTCTGTCCCTGAACACTCTCCTGCTGAAAGTAGAGACAGATTGAGAAGCTGCACAGACCAAAGTGACAGCCCTGGGTGTCATAAACCACATCGCTATGCCCCCAGCCCGGTGGATTCGGGGAACATTGAAGGCAGCTGGCCCAAGCTGGCTCATCTCTTCTCTATTTTGTATGTAAGGTGCATTTCTTACAGACTCCTTATAGTAGGGGCCTCTTTTAAATTTAGTCTGACAATTTCTGCTTTCTAATCGAAGCATTTAGGCCACTTGCATTTAACATAACTAGCAAGATAGTTGTGCATGCACCCACCATCTTGGTCTTTATTTTATATTTGTCCCTTTTTTGTTTTCCTCCCTTCCCGCTTTCTTGCTAAATTTTAGCATTCCATCTTATTTGCACGATTAGCATATTACTCATACATCTTTGCTTTACTTTTTAGTGGTCACTATACCGTTCACAACTGGTGCGTTTGACGCGTCACAGCCTGCCTTTCAATACCATGTCACTTCATGTGCAACACAGGAGCTCGACAAGAGAACACGTCCATTTCTCCCTCCCGTCTTTCCAGGGGTCGTGCATTTTATTTCTACGTGTGACGGAGGCCACACACAGCGTTATTATGTTTTGCTTTAAACAATTACCTTTCTAAATGTTTTTAAAGCTGAAAGATGGCGTGTACATTTACTCCCGCAGTTACCATCCCCGCACCCCTTCCCCCTTTGTGCAGATGCAAGCTTCCGTCGTATCATTTCCCTTTTGCCTGAAGAACTTTGCTTAATGTTTCTCGTGACGCAGGCCAACTGAGGACACATTTTCTCAGCTTTCGTGTATGTGTACGAAGCTTTTATTTTGCCTTTGGTTTTTAAGGATGTTTGTTGTTGTTGTTGGATATCGAACTCGAGGCTAACAGTTCCACTTTTTCCAGCACTTTAGCGATGTCATTCCATTTGCTTCAAGCTTGCATATTTTGAGATGAGAAGTCTGCAGTCATGCGGTCATTCTCTCCACCCCCACCCTCCCCACTTCCTAACATGTCTTTTTTAACTCGGGCTGTTGGTATAGATTTTCTGTTTATTACTGACTTTCAGCCACTTGCAGCATGGTGTGTGTGTGTGTGTGTGTGTGCGCGCGTGAGTTCATTTTACTGGAAATTCATTGAACTTCTGGAATCTGTGCATTTACTCTTATCAAATTTGGGGAAATGTGGCCATTTTTTCTTCAAATACTCGTTTCATCAGCCTCCCTCTCTTCTCCTTCCAGGACTTTGATCACTCACATATTGAATCACTTCATGCTTTCCCACATGACACTGAGGCCCTGTTCACTCCCCCTCTACATTTTTGCTTCATTCTGAACAGATTCTACTGCTGTCTTCACATTTACTTATCTCCGAAGTACATCATCTAATTTTAGTACGCTCCAGTGGAATTCTCATTTCAGATATTGTTTTATCTTTGAAAGTTCTGTTTCTTTCTTTGCAACATTTTACGTTGCATCTTTGGGCAGATGGATCATATGAATAAGAGCTGTTCTAAAATCTGATTTCCATCATCTCTCTCATTTCTGGGCTGGTCTCCTGATTGACTTTTCTCCTGTTCGTGAATCACATTTCCCTGCTTGTTCACGTGTCTAGTAATTCTGATTAGCTGCTGAACGTCGTGAATTTTAGGTTTCTTGCTAATTTTGTAATATTTGTATAAAGAACGGAGGACATATTCTGGCAGGCAGCTAAGTTCTTTGTGAATTGGTTTGATTCTTCTATGTCTTCTTTTAAAGCTCTTTTACGACAGATCTAAAGTACCCATTATTTTAAGGCTAACTGAGCCCCACTTCCAGTGCATGGTCCCCCAGGATCTCTGATGGGAGCCCCACATGTTCAACATGATCTGCGCTCCACCTGCGGGGAAACTGCACGAACCCGGCCTTGTGTGAACCCTGGGACTTGTTTATCTGACAGCTCCCTGATTACTGCCCTCTCCTTGGAGGCTGCTCCTGCCCAGCCCATTAGGGTTTCACCTGACACTCGAAACAGTTTGGTCTTTGGCCAAAGATTTAAGGGAACCTCCACGCAGATTTCTGGAACTCTTCCTCTCTGGAGCTCTGCCCCTTCCTACTCCAAATGCATTCTCCTCGCCTCAGCGAGATTGCCAGGCTCCATTGGGACTGCCCACCCCCCTGCACTGCAGTCCGGAAACTGCCCCCAACAGACTCAAGGAGAATTCTGTGCACACTTCTGGAGCTCCTTCTCTGCGTACGTCCCTCCTACAAACCCCAGCTACCTTTTCCTCCCAAACTCATTCTTCTCAGCTCAGCAAGACCTCCTGCGACACAGTCTAGAAAGTGCCTATGTCAGAAAGCCAGGACAGTCTTACGGCACGTCTGGCTTCTCTCAGGATCACAGTCCTGCACTTCCTATATAAGGTGTAGCAAAAACACATTTACAGCTGTTTGTATGGAAAATAATACAATAATCAGTAAATAATACAAGAATAAACTGTTTCCCACACTCACAACTGGGAACCTGACTTTTGCCCCTCTTGTATTTTCTCCAATTTTGTGGTCGTTTGTAACAAGAGGGTAAGTCTACTCCCAATTACTCTGCCATGGCCAGAGTCAGCATCTTGTTCACTTTTAACAATTTTCAATTATAAATTTGTTTGCACCGTCCTTTGTTCAGTCTGCCTCCTCCCCTACAGCGTAAGCCCATGAGGGTAGCATCTATGTGTTACACACTCCCGAGCCTCCGGGCCCGGCACAGGCTGCAACACAGTAAGAACTCGAAAGGAAAATAGGGCGCCGTGATCCTGAGGCCACATGCGGGCGTGAATCGATGGACAGGGACCAGCTGGGGGGTGTGGGCCCAGAGGGAGCACCTGGCACCGAGCACACGGCCACAGCCCATGTGTTGCCAGGGTTACATGTGGATCTCATTTCCAGGCTGCACCGTCCCTGTGACACATGCTTTCCACTTGGACCTGGACACTTTCACACACACAAGCCAAAGACTGGCAGTAAATGCTTCGGAATGCCGGTACTGAGTTAAAGCAGTAGATGGTGTTTCCCACACTTCTGTGATGTGGTTAGAAAATTTTAGATAACTCTGAAAGATCTTCACATATGTTACGGTACACGAGTTTGTCACGTGACAGATCCTCAGGTGGGGCAGACCGGTTTGCTGCGGTAAAGGCACTGGCCAACTGAGGAAATCGTCTCCTCTGCCCCACCCCAAACAGCTGGTGTGATTTCATCTGCACAGATTACAGCCAGAGATGAACCTCAGAAGATCTGAGCAATGCTGGCCACCGGCCACCTCCAACCCGACACACCAGAGAAACCAGTGAGCCTCCTGTCCGATGAGAGAGATCAGTAGCAGACACAGGTTACAAGAAATACCGACTTCCTGTGCAAGCAGGCGCCCGCTGGCACGTCACCATGGGTCCACCCAGGTCTGTTCTTCTTTCCTGCCTCCCTTATTTCTGCCTCTGCCACCTCCACGGGGCCAGCATTCCACTGTTGAGTCTGTCTTGTGTTACGTGCATGTTTTTAATTTATGCAGATGGTGTATTGTTCCATATTACATTTTGTCTGCTGCTTTTCTTCAGAGTAACACATTTGTTCAGATCCACCCATGCTGCCACGTGGACACCTCATATGCTGCTTTTAGGTGTCACCGAATGACCCCTGGTGAGGGCGTTCCACTTCATACAACAACCTTCCCCTGACATACGTCAGCTTGCCCCCAATTCTCACAAACAGCACTGCAGTGAACAGCCGTGCGCGCACCCCCGTAAGTACCTGGGTAAGATTTCCTTTCAGACTTATGGCAAAACGCTGCCACATTACTCTCTACACTGTACCCGCACAGTTCCTCTCTCCCGGGGTTTCTGAAGCTCAGCACTACCGACGTTTGGGACCAGACCCTTTGCTGTGGGGCCTGAACCAGGCACTGAAGGACATTTGGCAGCGTCCCTGGCCTCCACCCACCAGACGCTTATAGTGGGCTCTCCCCACCCTCAGCAGTGTGGACACAAATGACTACCAAGTGTCCGGGGTGGGGGCAAAATTGCCCCGGGTTGAGAACCGCCATTACTGGCATTATCCAACTCTCTCTCTTTCTCTCCGATAACCAGTTACTCGGCGCACCTTTTCAATGCTTTACAGTTTTTAAGGATTTTTCCCAACTGTTCACTCTCTGTTGCAGTTGCTGGCCTCCTGTTGCTTTGCAGGAGTGCCCTCTGGATCCCCCATGCTTGTCCTTTACTGCCAAGAATGTAGAAAATGTGCTCTTCCATCTTTTCAGCTCATTAGCTCTATCCATGCTCACTCCACTGACAAAACCCTTCATGTTCATGTACAAGATGCAGTAGGCTGTGCTGTGGTCTGCACTTTTGAACTTTTATGGAAGAAGCCCTTCCTTGCCCTCGGTCACGAGATAGGCCCCCTATTAGCTTTACACCTTACCTTCTTTCATTTGGTCTGGACTCCATGTGGAGCCCCCTAGTGCACGGTGTTGGGTGTTTCTGTCTCCATGCAATGAACCCTGCCACTTGATTTCTGTGGTGCCACTGACTGTAAACTAAGCTTCCACGCATGGAAGTGTGCACCTGGGCTCTCCCTCCGCTCTGATGGAACCGTCCGCCCCTGCAGCAATGCCCACAGACATGCTTCTGCGGCTCCGTGATGTGCTTCCATGACTGAGAGTCAGACCCCTCATCCTTCGGTGAACAATTAGTCTGCAGGTTCATGTAAATTTGTCAGATTTCTCAGAATAGCCAATTGTGATTTTTGTTGAGGTTGCACTGACTTTATAAAATGATCTGGGGGGAAATGACATTGTTAGAATACTGTTACCCCACCCGGGATCATCGCATCGTCTTCTAGTCCTGCTATTTCATTTTTGTAGTTTTCTTTAAAGAAGCCCTCACATACCTGTCAGAGTCGAGTCCTGGACACTTTGTATCTCTGGCTGCCATTAGGAGTTGGTACCTTTTGATTCATGTTTCCAGTTGGAACTGCTGCCTGTCCTTGATTTTTAAGTTGATCTTATATCAGAACTGCCTGAGTTTGGGGCGTTCAGCGTCACTGATTTCCCTTCTGGGGGCCCCCATCTTCGTATCAACGCACTCACTGGAAGGCTGCTAAGTCAGTTCGAAGACTGCACATGCGCATGGAACCAGACCGACCCCATGGCCAGAAGAGCCCTATAAATACCCCGCCCGCAGCAGAGCACCGTCTTGCCCCCAGATTCTGTCTTCCCTCCTGGCTGCGAAGTGTAAACAGGCCCGGCATATTTTATCTTTATGTGGATGGCTCCCCCTTGCAAAGAAACACTTAAAAAATATATTAGGACCACATGCTGAGCTACCATACAACTTGCCAAGCCTACGGGCTCGGCAGCCATTGCGCCTCCTCTCATCACGGGCAGATGTACTAATGCAAGGCGTGCGGCCACCCACCTCCCCACGGTCGCTGTACAGCACAAGTCAGCAGGTACAGTCACCTGCTCACCCAGAAATCCTTGCTCCCAAGAGGGCAAGGCCCCACTGGCCACCGGAGTCACCGTTTTCCTGAATGCACTATTTGGAAGTGCACTCGCCTGCATGTTAATGAAACAGATCGACTGGCCAGGTTTGATGTCGCTTCTTCCGAGGAAGACCAGCCCAGCCAGGTTCAGTGTGAAGGGTCTCTGGGAGACAGCACCTGCCCTGCCTAGTCAGTCACTTGCTGTGATAAGCATGTCGCCCAAGGGCGTACTCGAGCCCTCCAGGACACAGCCCACCACATCTGCTGGGGACCTGTGCACCTCCACACTGCTTCCCACCGACCTTCGGGGGGCCCGGGTCAGGACTGAGCATGGGGGGCCTCCTGAAGCAGTTTCGCGCTGGTTTAACTAGTAAGAATCTGCTTCTTCTCCTCTCTGTTCATCCTCACCCCAGCAGGGGCCCAAACAGACACATCTAGGATACTTTAAACGGCTTTATTAAAGGTTATTAATATAAAATACAACCAAGTTACAAGTAGCCAGTAGGAATTTTCATTTCTGAAAATATGTATCAAAGAAAGACAGGCGCCAAGAAAGGGAGGCCGCTGGGACATCCATGCGGGGGCTGCAACCCCCAGCTGTTCCCAAAGTGGGCAGCGCTCCCAGGCCCGGGGGACGGCGGGTGGCAGGGGACGGACCCCCAGGGGAAAGAACTGAGACTAGTTTCTGACTTCTTGGGAGAGATTCTGCAAATACAATCACCCAAAGCAAGACGCTGACTCCTCGAGCTGAGTCCCAGGTGCAGGGGGTGGAGGGGGGAGAAATCCAAAAACTGAAGCTGCAGCTGAAAAGTATTTTTAAAATAATAAATGGAAACTCCGGATACACAAAGGGGGAAAGGTGGTGGATATAAGAGCTTAATTTTCCCTTATTTGGATGCACTGAACGTAGATTCCCAAGAGGACGGGAAAGGAACCATCTTTGTATATAGGTTGCCATGGTTATGAGGAGCCCCCCCTCGCCCCCCCGCCAAGGTCAGGCAGGATGCAGACCAGGAGCCGGCATCCTCCAAGCCTTCGCTTCTCTCTCTCATGTTTCTGTACTTCTGAAAGCAGAGCAAAACAACTCGACCTCAGGACTCCCTCTAGGATTTCTGGGCTTGAAGGGGATATTGGGCTTGATGGGAAAGTGGGAAAGAAATTAGAATGGTCTCTCAAAAGAACAGACAGATCATGTTGGCCTACTCGTCCCAGGGCACAGATCTTCTCTGCTATCAACGCCAAGGAACACAAACGCACGTCTGCACATCTCGTTGTTTTGAAGGGACCCTGCTTTCAGGCCTGGGTTCTAAGACCACTCACTGCCCCCACTGAGGCAGGGGTAAGCCGGGCCCCAGCCTCTGCAGCTGGCCCAAGGGGCCGGCCCCCTGCTGTGCTGCCCCAGATGGGATTTCCAGGCTCCTTTCCCTCACCACCACTCTAGAAACCTGTTTTCCCTTTCAGAGTTCAACTACACTTAAATGGTGCAGGAAAGAAAAACCCCTGCATTTGCCATAATAGAGTCACCAGAGGAGGAAGGTCAACTCCAGTGCCCCAAGGAGCCAAACGAGGTTTCGGAACATTAAGCAATTGGCAGGAACCAAACCACACATTGGCTAAGCCACAGCTTTGGCAGAAACTTTTCTGGAAAAAATAAGAACATTGCCATGTGCTTCACCTTGGAGCCAGATAAAATATTCTGGAAATCATTTCAGATTTGTCCTATGAAACAAAGAGGCATTTTTTAAAAAGACACACTTTGATATCGAGACCAGGCGCACGCTGGCAGGACGCACTGGGATTAAGGCGTCGGGTGAGGAGAACACAGTGAGAGGTGCCGGGCAGACCACGCTTGGGCGTGTCCTGCAGGTTCCCGCAGCTCAGGGGCCAGGGGCCGCCCCCACCGGAGCAGCAGTGGACAGGAGGTCCCACTCCAGGAGATGCCGTTGCTATGACCACGAAGGTCTCCAGGAGGCGCTGCTGGGCCCATGCAGGAGTGGGACTCTTCTACTTCCGCCGGCAGTCAGGGTTGGGGGAGGGGCCACGGTGACACAGCTGGACCAGTCCTTGGGACGAAGGTACCCCTGCCAGGCCCTCGCTGGGAGGTCTAACGCACCTAGTCAGAAAAGCCCTGTCCACCAGCGACACCTGCCATCAGCCCTTCCTCCCGCAGGTGCCCAGCACAGAGGACACCCACAGGCCACAGGAGCAGCAAAGAACTTCTAAAAGTGGTAGCCCTACAACCGCTAAATCTAGATACAAAATAATGCAAAGTTAATACAAAACTTTGAAACATGCAACTCTTAAACAAGGATAGTTTGAATAAGTATCAGGGCCGCTTAAAGACGCCCTCTGCCTGGTGTCAAGTCTGTCTCCTGCAAACGACACAGGGCGGAGGGTGGCACTCGATTCGAGAAGCAGGGCTTCAGCGAGGGAAGCCCTGGACACCTGGGAGCATGGGGTGGGGTGGGGTGGGGTGCGTGGGGAGCAAACCTTTCCGTGGTCACAGCCAGCATGCTGATGTCACTGTCGCTGAGCACATCACTAACAACCACCCATCAGAGGTGACCCCACACATTCAAAAAATGGGGGGGGAATAAAGGAGGGCAGGGTGGAAATCCCTTTTGCAATTTTGGTGACATGGTGGAGAAAACCCTTTCTCCGAGGAGGGGGGGACCTGGGTGCAGCTGGAACAGAAGATTTATTTGCAAGATTGACTGGACTCCTAACAGTCTTAAAAAATTCCAGATGTAAAACTTGTTATCAAATCATTGAAAATAGCATGTATCTCTGGTCTTACCAAAAGGGGAAACTGTGGAAATCTGGACAAGGCAATATTTACCAGTTTCCAAAAGACTAAGAAATTTGCGTACAGAAACCGGAAAACGACCCAGGAAATGCTGCGCTTGGCATCCTCCGCCACACCACTCTGGAAAACATCTGGGGGGGTCCTTGGTTTTTGGTGGAGGTTTTTTCTTGGTCTAACACACTTTACCAGTTGTCCAGAAAATCAAACCCCGTCTTCAAGATGGCACTGCTTGAGCTGACCTGCCGGAGAGACAAAAACACCGAAGTAAGGCGTGAGGGCTTTTTTAGTTCGGCGTAATCTAAAAACAGCATCTCATTTAAAATGACCCAAATGAAACAGACCGCCTCTGTCTCAGACGCTCCCTGACCTGAGTTTAACTCGGAGCCTGGGACCAGAAAATCAAATAAAATTCAATGCAAGCTACTGTCCCCAGGCACGTCTGTGAGCAGCTTCTAGATCCGCCTACAGAGAAAAGGAGAAAAGTGTGTCTTTTCTCCTTCTGAAAGACGGGCATGTTTAAATTTAGTCGTCGTGGAATAAGAGAACATGGTACACATGTAGTCTTTCTAATGCAACACACACAACTTGCACAGTTGAGGGAATAAAAACTACGGGGAGAGGATGTAAAGCTTCTTTCAGATTATGTGGAAGGTTCTGGAGTGTTTTCCCTAACCCAGGGACAATTTTTCAGGTCAAGGATCTACCACGTGAATGACATGGGTAAGTTCGGGCTGTCACAAGCTGCTGCGACATTCAGACACGTCCCAACAGGCTCCCGCCAGCCCTGTGACTAAGGTGCCCCTTTCTTCCGGTCCAGTGCAGCAGATAGCCCCGGGCGGCCAGCAGCCTTCCTGGGCAAGGACACTTTGACAACCCTCCCTCCACGCAGCTGGCAAATGCAAAGTGCGTCCGTGGCAGCAATGGGCCACGCAACTTCCCGGGGAGCCTGGCTCTACCCCAGTCCTGCTGCATCCGCGCTGGAGAGTGAGCGAGCCAAAATGGAAAAAACTAAGGAGTTCAATCAAGTTTTCCTTTTTCTGGTTGCCTAGCAATTTCTTCAACGTGGGAGCATCTCGCTCTGGGCTTTGCGCTCAGAGGGCTGTCCTTCCAGAGGATTTCTGATGCCTGACTCCCGGCTCCCCGAACACGGTCCTGCATCTCTTACAATGGAGACTCTCAGCTATGCTAGGCAAGCGCTTCCTCTGGAGGAAGAGCCAACTGCAGAAGATCAGAGAAAGATGTCCAGTCAGCGAGAGAGGCAAGCTGAGCCCGTCTGAGAAGGAGCTGAGGGCAGGAAGATTAGAGACAGAGAGGAGATGGGCAGGAAAGGGAGGGGCCCAAAGCCCTGGCTGAGACCCTGGGGTAACTCAAAGGAGGGTAAACCCATCAGCTGGAGGGTGGCCTGCAGCTGATGGGAGGTGGGCGGGGCGCTCACCACTCCATTTGGGAAACACCAGAGGATGACCAGAGCCCAGCCACGAAACACCCAGCCACGAAAACTGGGCAAGGTACTTGAAGAGACATTTCTCCAAAGAAGATACACAAATGGTCAGTGAGCAACAGGAAAAGACACTCAACATCACTAGTCATCAGAGACACGCAAACCAAACCCACAGTGAGACAGGTGGCATTAGGATGGCTGTTACCCAAAAAGGGAAAACCAACAAGCGTTGGTGAGGATGAGGAGAATCCGGCCTCCTGCTCGGAGGAATGTGAAATGGTGGGGCCACTGTGGCATTACCATAGGACCTGTCAACTCCTCCTCTGGGATACACCCCACAGGACTGAAGCAGGACCCCAAACAGCTACTTGCACACCCATGTTCACAGCAACGTGATTCACAACAGCCACGAGGTGGAACCACCCATGTCCCTCCGGAGGAAGGGGCCACCCACCTGTACAGGTGCGGGTTCTGAGAACAGCTCATCCTCCACGTCGTCCCTGTCCCCCGGGCTGACCACGGGAGAGGGCTGCTTGCCCACGGGCTGGGAGAGGGCCGCTTCCTCCACCGTGCTGGCGCTGGCCTGGACGGGCTGTGGCCCCTGGCGCTCGACAGCGGCACTGGGAAGGACACGCAGCTCTGGGCGCAGGTGGCCGGGCCTCTCCGCCTTGGCCTCCCTGTCCTTCGGGGCAGGGTCCTGCCTGTAACAGGCCGGCAGGACCTTTTCACCTTTTTCCATGGACTTGATCTGGCTGGGTGTCAGCGACTGGAACTCGGCCTCGGGGCCCTCCCCGCGGGACCGCTCCGCGTTGATCTTCCAGAAGGACGCTTCCTCTTCCTTCCGGGCGGGACCCAGGGCATCCAGGCTGGAGGACTTGCTGCCCTGGGCGGGCCGGAGGGCCTGCGAGCCCTGAGCGGCTTTGGACGGCTGCCTGGGCTCGCTGGCGGGGCCGCTGCTTGGCTCCTGGATGGATAAGGCAGAGACGCTGAACTCCATCTGACTCTGCACCGGGCACAGGGAGGAGAGAACAGAAAGCAACCTTTGGAACCAACCAGAACAGGTGCGCCTGCTTGCACAGCCCACCCCCGCCACCAGCAGCAGCGTTAGCCCCTTGTGGTCAGTTTTCTGGAACTTTCTGGCACTGATGCCAAGGCCTCACCGCAGTCCACACTACGAACAGCTCAGAGGCTCCCAACTCCTACTGCCTATTAGGGTCTCTCTGCTGGGCTAGCAGAGCACCGACTGGCCTCCGGAAAGATTCCAGGGCCTTCTGGAGGAGCTGCTGGTGGGCAACCCCCTCCCTGGGAGGGTGACAAGGGTCAAAACCCAGCCCCCACCCCGGCCCTTTCCCCCGGGACCTGCATCAGTGAGCAGGAGTTAAAGAACCTTGCCTTCCTGGTCCAAAGCAATTAAGTCCAGGGCAGGCTTGAGCGCCCTGCAAAGACCCAACCTCTCCCTCCTGCCCCTCACACCTGCTCTGAGCTGAATGGTGTCCCTCAAAGTCACACAATGAAGCCCTAACACCCAAAGTGAGGGTGTTAGGAGGTGGGGCCTGTGGGAGGGGGTTAGGCTTGGATGAGATCCGGAGAGTGGGGTCCCACGATGGGGTTAGCACCCTTGTAAGAAAAATCTGGAGAGATTTCTCTCCACCGTGGGAGGGCACAGCAAGAAGGCAGCCGCCTGCGAACCCAGAAGAGGGCCCTCACCGGGACCCAACAGCACTGGCACCCTCAGCTCGGCCTTCAGCCTCCAGAACTGCTAGAAATGCATGTCCGCATTGTCTGTGGCGAATGCATGTCCGCAAATGCCTTGTCTGTGGCATTTGTTACAGCTGCCCGAGCCGACCAGGGTGGCACGTCACTCCAGAGGTCTCCCGAGACGGTCCCACCGGCATGGCTCTGCTGGGCTCACTCTGGTGCTGGTCCTGTCAGCCAGGACACCACCCCCCACCTGAGCTTGCAGACCCTGGTGGGCTGGCAAGGCTCCCAGCACGGCCACACCCCACATCGGAGAGCCCCAGAAATGCTTTCTGCAACCCGATGCTGCTCGATCTCTAAAAACGATAGTGCTGAGCTGTTCTGACCAACAAATCGTTACGTGGAAACCCGAACCCTCTCTGGATTCGAACCCGCAGGAGGGCGCCATCCCCTGCGCTCTGCAGGACGAGCACCCGGCCATCTCAGTCCCCCCTAAAATCAGTCTTGACAACGCCTCTCTTCCTCACCACTTCAGCTCCCCCCTTCTGCATATTTTCAAATAAAAGTAATTACACTACAATATAGAAACTTGGCGAACTAGAAAAAAGAAGAAAGTCACTGATCACCCTTACCTCTCCCATAATCATTATTCCTTTTTGGATTTTTGTGTAATCTCTTTCATGCACGTGTTTTACGAGGCTGCTGTTCTATTATGCCTATTAATTTGGGGCACTGCTTTCTCACTTAATAAAAGCATCATCCATGGTGCCACACGGTCTTTACCATTCCAGTGGGCGCAAGATGTTTCGTAGAGCACCTGTCCCGCCACCCACTTAGCCACTTCCTTACTCCCGGACAATTCTCTGCTTCTAATCTGTTGCTGTGATTAACGTCGCCGCGAATGTCTTCACGCACATAGCTCTGCCCCACTTGGAGTTCATCTCTGCAGACAGACTTCCAGAAGTAAAACATCAACATACCAAGGGGTTTTCTAGATGGTTCTAGATACATACAAACTGCCCTATCTGTTTCCCAGGACCTGCCCCCTTTCCCTTTCCTGACGCCAGCGGCTCCTATCAGAGCAGCATCACCGGCCACCACTCCCTTGTCACCCCTGCGTGTAATGCTTTAAAACCGTGTTAGCTTATATACAAACCGTGGTCCTTTATTACTTTAACGCCCATTCCTTCACTTAATAAAAGGTTGACGCAGGTGTTTTCTTTTCTACAAAGAGCCCTCTCCCCATCGGGCACAGACATGTTTAAGAAAAAGGTGAAAACGTTGCTTTTCCTGTGGAAACTGCAGGCCCTGAACCTGGATGCCACGCGTCCTCTCAGTCTGAGACTTCCAAAAGCCCGGATTCTGACGGCCAGAGGTCAAGGCCCAGAGGACATGACGAGGCCACGAAGAACTCAAGATCGAGTCACAAGCACAGGCTGCCGTAAAGCTCGGTGTTGTAAGAAATAAAGGACACCAGAGCTCCTGCCCAGCCAGGTGCTGAGGTGCATCAGGTGCGGGTCTCCGAAAGCGTCCAACGCAGGGGGCGCCCTTTGTTGGTGGTGGTTTTCGTTTCCCGAATTTTCTTTCTGCAGATGAGACGGGAGGTTTGCAGTAAGTCCATTAGGAGCCCTACAGCCGAGGCTTCAACCTGGATCCAGCCCGTCCGCGGCGTGAAGCTGTGCTGGGCACCGCGGCACGGATCAAAGGCCGGGGGCCAGCAGGAACGCTCCCCACAGGCACGGCAGAGAGCCTCGTACCTAGCAGCATTTCTGCACAACTATGTCAAGGACCTGACTTGGTTTTCAAAGGTCTGTTTCTGAGTGAACCACGTGCCCTCGGCATATTTCCAAATTCCACCACAGAATAGATGCTGTTGGGCACAGAGATGATGGTTTCTTTAAATAAGCAAATTAAAAATAGCCCGGAAGTGGGACCAAGACTCCAGAATGGAGCTGACTTTGATCTGGAAATTGTAGTGTCAGACGGCTCTTAGAAGTGAGCCCTCTGTCGAGCCCCAGGCTTTTTTAGAATCAGCAATTTCTCCAGTGGGGGTGGGAGTGGAGCTCTGCCTAGGGGCCTCTGGAAAGCTAGGCCAGACATTTGCCTACAAGGCAGGCAGCCAGGGACGCTGGGGAGAGAGGGCGGTCACAGTGCTTCCGAGACCACTCCAGGCGTGTCGAAAGGGCACCGGGGCAGCACCGAGCTGGATGTGACGTTCCCAAGCAGAAGGACGGAGGCTGTTCCCATGGCTCTTGGACAGGCAGAGGGCATGTCACAACTCCTTGAGGGAATGTGTCACCTGGTTGTAGGAGAGGGCTCTGATGACAGAGCTAATTACCTGGCTTGGAGGTTTTAGCACAAAAATGAGGGAGCAAGAACTTACAGAAGAAAACCATCCCAGTGTATCTGCTTCTCAGTCGTTCCCCTGAGCATATGCTGTTTTGTATTTTTCCAATAAGACTATAACCTCCTGGCCCTGGCTGGTGTGGCTCAGTGGACTGAATGCCGGCCTGTGAACCAGAAGGTCCAGATTCCCGGTCAGGCACATGCCTGGGTTGTGGGCCGGGTTCCCAGTTAGGGGCGTGCAAGAGGCAACCAATCAATCTACTGCTCACACATTGATGTTTCTCTCCCTCTTTCTCCCTCCCTTCTCGTCTAAAAAGGAAAATAAATAAAAAAGACTATAATCTCCTCTAAAAGTCTCCTCCCCACTGCTCACCCCGGACAAAAAGGGTTCATTCCTTGCATTTGGAGCGCAAACACCATCGGGAAAGGGCCGGGAGGAACAGGGAGAAGGGACCCACCGGACCAGGCCGGGTCTGGGGGAGCCGTCCATCCGCCCCGGGAGGGCGGGCCGGGCTCCCAGTCTGTGGAGGTGCCTAGGCACAGCAACAGGGCAAAGCAAAAACTCCCAAACTCATCTGCAAACCCGTGCAGTCACACCTGCAGGTCATAAGGAAGGGGCACCTTTCCCTTGGGCAGCCTTTGCCATTTCATTTTTAAAAACTGATTTGAGAGAGACAGAGAGCTACTTGCTGTTTTTATGCTGATTCTTGCACGTGTCCTGACCAGGGATTGAGACTGCAACCTTGGTGTACTGGGATGATGCTCTAACCAACTGAGCCGCCCAGCCGGGTCAGCCTTTGCTGTTTCAAAAGAGGCTTGATTGCTTCTCACTTCGGTGACTCAACCCCACCAGGGCTTTCCTCTCTGGTGGCCACTCACTCACCCTTCTCTCCCAGACCAGGGCTTAGCCTGGATGGCCTCTGCCAGCGGAGTTTCTCCCCGGAGATGTTCCCAGCTCCTCCTGGGGCCCCAGACCCCCAACCAAGATGCTTCCAGACACCACTCACTTACCTGTCCCCTTCCTCCCCTCCAACATGCCCCTCTTCAGTGATGGCAGACCCACCGCCAGCTACTCGACCCTGAACGTGGGCTTTTTTCTTTAGTAAGAAGGGAGTAACAATCACCCTTACCTCATTGGACTCCTGTGAGATCACGTGAGTGGGTGCCCCTCGGGGTTTCAGAACAGGGCCCAGCACATAGTAAGTGCTTGGTAAACACACTCGACTTTGCTCTCCTGGCTCTTTACGGCCTGAGGTCAGTAAAAGTCCACCTCCATGACCCCCAGCCATGAGGGCTCCTCGAGCACTTCCTCTGGTCACCAGGGCAGGGCACGTGATGACTGGTGCCCATGGCTGGGACAGGCGGGCAGCATCCATGCCCGTGTGGCAAGCCGGGTCCAGCACTACCCTGGAGTCCCCCTCTCTGGGTGCCCAGGGGCGGGCCACAGAGTCTGAGCTGGGAAGGTCCCCACAGGTACTGTGGTCCAGCCACTGTCCTGCCCGGGCTCCCCCAGAGCCTGCGGGTCTGGGACCGGCAGGCACTGTGACCTCCTCACCTCCCACCATGCCTTTGAAAGTCACGCCATGCCACAGGTTCTGAGAGACGGGGCCATTCTGACACAGGGACAGGTCAGCGAACAGGACAGGGACAACCCTGCCTCAAGGAGGTGACCGACTGGTGGAGAAAGAGCTCTTGGGAGAAGAGGTAATGCCAGCCCTGTCCCAGAGCGCGGAGCCACACTGAGCCGGGGCCCCAGCAGGACACTGCGTGTGAACTCCGATGGGTGGACAGACTGTGGCCTCCCACGCAGGGACAGGCGGGGGTTGGGTGCGGGTTTCAGGTGGCCTTAGAGCCTTGAGACAGGAGGGGAGGAGTAAACAGGGAGCCCGCTCCCCTGCAGCAATGCCGGCGGCCCGCCCGCCACGTCCCCAGCGCCAGCTGAAAAGCCTGGGTGTGCCAGGGAGTCAGTCCAGCCACCCCAGGACTGGGCGTCGGTCACCCCGTGTGGGGAACTGGGGCTCAGCAGGCCACGTCCGTTCTAAACACAGAAAGCCCACAGCTGAGCCCCGAATCTATTTTTATGTCCAGCTCACTGGAAAGGAATGTGTAAAATTTCAGTGAAGGGGGAGCACACGCCGCCAAAACTAACTGTTTGGCTTGGCCGCCTCCAGCAGATCTAAATCGTGGAGCACGGGCTGCAGAACCGCTGTCGGGAGGGACACTGGTTTTCTGGAGCAAATCCGGACAAATTCACAAACCGTCTACTCTGTCCACGGAGGGAAGAGGACAACAGAGAGGGGAAGACACTAAAAACCTTCAGAATCATAAAACTGCTAGAAGCGACATCTTGACAGGGAAGAGATGGCTCGACCCAGCCCCTGGAGACTGGGGGTGTCAGACCACCGGGCAGGCAGGCAGGCAGGGGCCGTCCGAGTGAATACCTGCCCTCACCCCGGGCACCCGTCACTACCCAGGGCTGAACAGCACCTCCTGAACGTTCACCTGGGGGCACAGGTGCCTGGTGCGCTGGACGGATGGGATGGACCCTGCCTGGACCCCACTGCTCATCCGTCAGGCCCCTGGCAATGTGAGCCCCCAAAACGCAACAGAGACCCAACAGGGGTGGGGGTGAAGGAGCCCCTGTCCCATGCTTAGGAGGTTAAGGGACAAATGATAGCCTCTGCCCTCCGGGGGCTAGTCACGTAATGCCACGTTCCCGTCCACCCCAGCCCTTCCCAAAGGCGGTAGGGAAGAGGGAAAGTCCCCACTGCCGCCACACAGGGTCCCAGGCTCAGACGTCCACTCCACTCTGCGCCTCAGTGTCCTCGTCTGTAAAACGGGTGTGTGTGAGGGTTGAATGAGGAAGCACCCTGGAGACGCCCAGCACAGACAGGCAGGCATGAAGTGAGCCACGCGCTGTCACTCTGGGCAGAATCACAGGAACCAGATTTACAGGGTGGACCTTCAGACGGTGGTGGTAGACGCAGGCTCTGAGGTCAGAAAGGGCAGGGCCGCTGAGGGTGGGCGGGGCACCTGAGCAGAGATGGGGGTCTTGCTGAAGACGGCCTGGGGGACCCCAAGCGGCGCAGGAGCTGAGCGATGATGGGGGGACCGTGCGGCCCCCCCATGTGACCGTGCCTCAGACACATCCAGCTGGCAGTGAGGAGGGACAGCCGAGCAGAGCTGGGAATCAAGGGGATCCTCTGTGTACAGGACATCCCGGCAGAATGCCCTCCCCCCGTGGGCAGGAGACACCGGGGAGCCACGGACAGACCTGGTGCCAGTCTCTCCTTGTCCGTTCAGCCTGCCAGTCCCCACCCTCCTTGAATCCGGGTGTCCTGGCCCATGGCAGGACAGCGGCCCTGGTCTCAGCAGGGAAAGAGCTCGATGTGTGTGCAATTCCGGGAGCTCCTGCGCTCCTTTCTCTTCCCGAGGAAGGGGCTGGAGCGCCGTCCCACTGGGGACGGTCTGCACTGGCCCTCGGAGAGCCCTGGATGCCCCAGAAACCAAGGAACTGATGCCCAAGAATCCCCCTGACTGACCCCGAGTAGGCAGCTGACCATCAGGTGAAGGATCGGGGGAGGGGCAGGGAGACAGAAAGGAAAAGTCCAGACGACTTGGGGGAGGAAAGTACGGGTGGGGTGGGGGTGGGGGTCCTCTGCAGGCGTTCCTTGAAACTCCCAGCCCAGAGCGACTGGCAATGCCAGGAATCTTCTCAGCTCCCTGCCTCCCCTCCCTGGAGCATTCCAAGGACTGTGTTTTTTCCTCTTGAAATATCAGTAGCATGAGAGAGGAATCCAGTGTGGGGTCCCAGGGGCACCCTCCCCCCCGCCTGCCTGCCAAACTGACAGATGAGTGGGTGGGAAGAGGCCTACGAGGACCCCCAGCCCCCGCCCCAGCTGGGACAAGCAGCGCTCCCTCTGAGCCTCCCTTCTGTGACGAAGAGGTCAGAGCAACAGAGGCACTGGCTGGGTCACCAGCGAGGAAGGAGGGGCCCAGGCAGGGAGGGATTCCAAGGAGCGGTGTCAGGCTGAGGCCACTGTGCGCCTGCTCGCCAGCAAGGGCTCTCCTGACGAGAGCTGTGCTCCACTGGGCGGCGACCTCAGTCCCCACAGCACTGGGCAGTGACCCCAGTCCTCACTACTGGGTGGTGACCCCGGTCCCCACAGCACTGGGCAGTGACCCTGGCCCCCAGCACTGCACCAGCCCATGCTCCGTGGGGGGAACCATGTGAGGAGGGGCTGGCCTAAAGGAAGGAGCCCACGCAGAGGTGCAGCCGTCAGGGGCTGCGAATCAGGGCCGAGGAAGAGCCGGGCGCTAAGCTGCCGCTCACGGAGTCTGCTGGACGGAAGAGCTGGAGGAAGGCTGAGATCACACCTCCAACGTGGCCATAAACACGTCCAGTGAATGGGGGGAAATGGCTGAGGGGGGCGGGGAGTCTCCGGTCTTTCTCCTGCAGGAGTTCTGCCACCACTTAAAGCTCTCCTCCCCTGGGGCGGTTTTTTGAGAACAGAAGGGTTTACTCATCTCAGTCTTAAGCACAATGGCTGACACAGCAGATGTACAATGACCACTGAATTTTTAAATCAGTGGGTGATGTCACGGAGACAGACAGTAGAAAGGAAGGTTGCCAGGGGCTGGGGGAGGGGACAGGGAGTTTGGGTTGATGGGACAGAGCTTCAGGTTGGGAAAGTGAAGGAATTCTCTGGCTGGGTGGTGGGGACGGTTGTGCAGCGTCGCAAACGTACTGAACGCTGCTGAGCTGTATACTGACAATGGCAGAAACGGTGTACTTATGTCACGAGTATTTCGCCCCTGCTGAAAACTGAAATTTAAAAAAGACACCCGTGGACGATGGGTAAACAGTGGAAGGAAACAGCCGGTGTCACAGCTGCCAGGCCACAGAACCACAGACTGAAAAGCGCCACAAATTCTCAGCTACTCTCCACCAAGAGCTGTGGTCTGTTCCCCACACCCTGAATCTAGGCGGGGCTGTCCCTCGATTTGACCAGCAGAAGGCGGTGGAGGTGACACTGTGTGGCTTAGCAAGACTGAGCGTCGAGAGGCCCAATGAGCTCTTCCTCCACCACCTCCACCACGCGTGGGGCCAGCTGACAGCCAGGCCTATGGACGCACGTGGAGGGGAGGTTTTCTCAGCCCCCCTCAGGCTGTCAGGTGACACAGGAGTCACGCAGGGGAGGCCAGCAGGAGACCTCTGAGACCGCTGAGCCCGGCCCACTGCCCGGACAGCTGACCAGGAGAATCCTGAAGCCTGGGGCGGTCTGTTGTGTCAACAGACCACTGAGGAATCTGCTCTGGGAGAGCAAGCCACAGGCTCCCAGTCTCCATCCTGCACTCGGAGCTCAGCCACCCGCGCTGGCTAAAGCCACCTCCTGTCTGCAGCCCTCCAAAGGGGTTCTGATCAGTCTGTAAGTCCTGAGGCAGAGAGTGACAAAGTCCAGGATGCAGGGGACAGGGCACTCCAAGCCTGAGGCTGAGAGAGGTGGGTGGGGGACTTTGTGAAACTCAACATTGACTCATGGGGACAGAGGTGGGGACAGCTCCTCTGCTCTCTGGAACGCTGCCCATAAGGCACGAACCCTAAACAATACAAATACAACTCTGTCCTCGACAGGCCAAACCAAAAGGTGAGAACACACCGTGAGTCCCCTATCCATGAAATAAGCTGCTTCTCGCTGAAGGGGAACAGGAAATGGAATGAGAACTCTGACCCACAAAGGCTGCACTTTTTGCTACAAGGACACAAGTGAAAATGGGTGACACACTAACTTGATTTTATCGAGTCTTCTCAACTCACCAGGTTCCCAAGGGACCCACTGGTGTCTGTGGACAATGACCGCCAGCACAGGCGTGATCCACACCGGCCCGCATTAGCGTCCTGCTCTCCAGGCCTCGTCCAGGCACCTGTCTCCCACTCTGGCCCTGGGAGCTGAGCCCCGAGTCAGCAGCCACCCCGGGCCCCGCTCTGCCCTGGTCCTGGAATGTCATCTGCGCAGGTGAATTAACAAAGAGGAAATGGGCCGTTCCACCAAGACCCGACTCGGGAACACCGAACAAGGTAAATTCCTGAGAACAGGTAGTCCTAGGGGCACACAATGGACTCAGGCCGTGGGACACCTTCAGTTCGAATTTTGACTCCTCGGTGTCTCCGTCACTACGGAATCCTCAGACAAGGGCCGGCCCAGTCCGGGAAAATCCGTGCCGCTCCCCAGGCCACGCCACCCGGGCTGTCACTCCCCGGGCTGAGCCGTTTGCCTGCTGCCCCTAGGTGTCACCTACAGGACCTGTGCTTCTCCGTCACCCGTTCCGGGAGCCCATATATATTCCAGGAAATTGAGTTCCCTGGCTGAACGCCAATGGGGTCGCCTACAGCTTCCTCTACGAGGCACCAGGCAAGGATTTAGGAGCTGTGGCCATTCCAGCCGGCTCCGGGACACCCTTCTTCGCTCCCTCCCACCCTCCCACCCTCAGCTGCCCCTTCCACCAGCGTCCAGGTCCCCAGGGGGACTCCAGCCACAGCACTGCCCCTCATCCTGCTCTCTGCACAGACCAGGGTTTTGACCTGCAGTGGAAACAGAAGCAACACACGCAGGATGCAGATGTCTGCAGCTTTGTTTCTCAGACACTTGGGAGCCAGCGCGGCGGTCCACTGAAGGCAGAGGCCTCCGTGCGCTCGGAGCGACCACGCCGCCCTTCTGCATGAACACCACGTGGTCCCAACCACGCCTCAGACCATCGTGAGGCCCGCCTCTGCTCTCACGCACCTCCACAGCCTTCAGTCGGGGCGGTCGGCGGTCATTCATTATGATTTACAATACTTAGATGATTCTTGTAATATAAATGCTAAGTTCATGCAACCACACCAGCTGTCCTGGCCCAGCTGAACCCCTCTGTCCAGTATTTCCTTTGAAGGCCCCCATGGGCAAGCTTACAGACCCCCTTAGTGCTTCGCCCCACTCTGACCCACCCCCACCCTCCTCAAACGCTGCCTGGGGGCCCATTTCTACTGAGACGAGCAACGGCGGGAACAGGAGAGAAACCAAGTACCATCCCCAGCAAGTGAGGCGCTTGAAAGCCCCAGCTGACCTCAAGTCTAAGCCTCATCCCCTCCATTATGGAAAGAACCCTCAGACACACAGCACTGAACGTTCTAGAATGCAGAGCATTCTGG
Source organism: Trachops cirrhosus (assembly GCA_028533065.1). Taxonomy (NCBI): domain Eukaryota; kingdom Metazoa; phylum Chordata; class Mammalia; order Chiroptera; family Phyllostomidae; genus Trachops; species Trachops cirrhosus. Next base: position 77,374,991 of record CM052546.1, on the reverse strand, counting down.
GCTTTTCCCTCCTTTTCGGTGGGCGAGAGACACCTCCCTTCTGGTCATTTCGCTGCTTATTAATACACCTCTACGGGGCAGCTAGGGAAGATGTGGGAATGAATTAAAAGCGGTTAAGCCTGATACTCGTAAGCAACTCTGGCAATAATAATAATAAATAATAAATAGTGACTGCCTGGGAGACCAGACTCAGTGTTTGTGACCCAAGTTGGGCTTCATTAGCTCACACACACTCACACACACACACTCACATACACGCCCCCTAGAGATTTCAGCTGCATCCAGCACAAAGCCCTCTTCTCTCTTGCTGTCGGGGCTCCTGCACCTTAGCCCTGACTCTTCCAGGCAATTCCGTTGGATACGCAGTCTTGTCTGCCACTGTCTCTCTCGTCCCCATACCAACCCAACTTCCTGTCCCCGCCTGCCCTTCTGATTTCATTTGAGTAACAGCAGCTGTTACCTTCTCCCACCCCCCAAAAAACACTTTTTTAAGCTCCGCTGGCAGCTGTGCCATGGAGCACCCCCACCAAGGCGCTGAGTGCCGGTGGACGAGGCAGCAGCACAGGACAGCCCGTGAGGAGCCTGCCTCCCAGAAAGGGCGCCCCGGCCTCTCGCACCGGCCTGCTCACTCATCGCCAGCCCCTCCCACCTCCTCTCCGGCCCTCCAGCAGTGGGGCAGCTGCCTTCCGAGTCCAAAGGCTGAAAGAAGAATACACAACGATGCCATTCTTTTTAAACGAACAAGCAAATCTAAATTTAATCCAACTTACCCTTGTTTCCCAGGAGAAAGGGGCAGAGTGCTCATCTTGCCAAGTTATGTCCTGAAATGAAAATTCAAGAAGAAATCTGAAATCCAAACCCAAATATCCCGCGCAAGCATCCCCCACAGCCACGGGGGAACCAGAATTTAAGAGTCATCCCAACGCCTGGCTCGAAACGAGCCTGCTGTTTTGATGCTCTGCAGAGAATGTGCTGACCTTCCCAGTCTGGCCGCAACCGACCTTTTGGGCTGGGGCTGCCCAGCACGCTCCTCCCCGGCCGGACAGACATCGAGGAGCCCCTGGGAGGCCCCGGGCCAGATTCGATGATGGGGGTGCTGGGTAGGAAGGGAAGGGGGATTTCGGGAGCAGGGCTCAGCCCTACAGTGATGAGCCAAGTGGCCAGGGGAAGATGCTTAGCCTTTTGAGCCCCAGTTTCCGCATCTGTCAAAGGAGAACCATCCTTCCCTTGCAGGGGCGCCGTGAGGATTAAATGGGTAACGTAAGGAGAGAACACGGCTGATGATCTGCCGGTTAACACTGATACATCTGAGTCCCCATCCCCCCCACATGTCTACCAGAGAGCTGAACGGCACTAATCGGCAAAATCAATGAAGAAAATGCCAACTTAATGCAAGTACCTAAATACAGGAGAACTGACATCACCCCCTACCCCCCCATCACCCCCATGGTGGTGACCACACAGAACATGATAGAAAGAGCCCTTCCGAACAGCCACTGAGAATTGGACACACTGGACCCATTACTCACTGGCATAAACAATGACAGGGAAATGACCTTTCCTCGGTGACCCTCTGACCCACGGCTCTCTTCCTGTGCTGGCAAGTCTCATCTGTGCCCCACTTCTATCTGCTCCCGGACGGGGCTGCCCAGGGCCAGCTGTGGAGTGTGGCTCCTTGACTCCATGTAGGAAAGATTTCACAGCACGAGCCCAGGGGACTGTGAGGGTACAGTTATTAAAGCTGGGGACATCGAGACAAGGAAGGGCTTAGTGTAGAAGAAGCAACGGGAGAGCCGAGGCTGGGCCGCCTTAGCTCCCTGGGAAGTCAGAGAAAAGGGGCCTTGGGGACAGGGTCAGGGGATATTAGCTTGGGATGAGCTGCGCTGCCCGTTACCCTGGAGTTTAGGAGACACGTGCCTGCGGGGGAATAAGTGGGCGGGGGAAGGGAACGGGAACGGCGGGGCTGCTCCCCAGAGTGAGAACGCATGAGCCCTGGGCCCTTTGTCTCGAGGTTTTTCTCTCTCTCTTGCAGGTGGGAATCTGAGGGGAGGTCTCAGGGAAGGGTCTCAGCAGAACACTCATCAGTCCCCCAGGTGTGCCCTGGTCCTGGGTCGCCCACCTGGCTTTGCTGCATTTCCGGGCCTGGAAATACTTCTGAGGCCTAGATGTCATCTCCGGGGAGGAAAGGCCAGGGGAGGAGAGGTTACCCTGGGGGTGAGGCCTTTGTTTTCACAGGTTTGCCTGCCCTGGTGACCACGTGCACCTGGCTGACATTGCTCAGCACTGTGTTCAGCTGCCTCAGTTTCCCTACTGCGCTTGCCAAGGAACTTTCCTGGCTTCTCACCACCCTGTCTCATGTTGGGGGTCAGATTTTCTAAACCAGAAATCAGGATACATTGGGTGCTACAGGATAAAATGGGATGGAATTTTTTTTAGTTGAGTCTGTCCCCTCTAAATCACCCCAGGTAAATCATGTCTTCTTCTTCTTCCCTGGGGCACCCCCTGCCCTCGAGCTGGGTTCACTGGCTCTCCCCTCCTCCCCGAGCCAAGCTGGTCCAGCAGACATGTCCCCACCTGACCCAACCCCTCCTTGGCTGCGTGTCTGCCACCACACGGGCTGTCAGGCAAAACTTTCAAAATGAGAGGGAGCTTGGGTCACCTCCCTCCCGCCTGGAATTTCAGTTAGACCCAAGTTATTTTCAATTTACAAACTCTGTCCTTCCAAACAAGGAAATGCGCTGCCAGAGGGATGTGAGTTAAAGAGCCTTTGTGAGCGGGAATCTCCCAGCAGTCACTGTGAGCTCCTGTGTCCCATCCCTCTGTGTGTGTGTGTGTGTGTGTGTGTGTGTGTGTGTGTGTGTGAGAGAGACAGAGCGGGTGGCAGAGGGGTGAGGCTGAGCTAAATGACCCGAAGGTCCCTACAGTTCTATGATCTCAGGACCCTGCAAGGTACTCCCAGAAGTAATAAGACAAGAAGGACTTTGTTTTCAGATGGGAAAAATAAAGGCAGCCGACAGAATGTAAATATCACTTCATCTCGGTTTGGACCTGCATAAGGAAGTAAAGGGATTTCAACAAACAAGTGTGCTTCTGTGTCTGGGGGTGGGACAGCCCGCAGCCCTCTCAGTGGCCAGGGGCAGTGTGTGCAGGCAGGGAAGGGGTGGGGCCCCAGCCAAGGGCGGGGCACACGGGGGCTGGACCCCCCTTATCATGTGATACGATCTCTCCTCTAAATATTAATTACGCAGCTTGAGTCCCTTTGAATCTGCAATGGTTAAAATAAGGTTTGGGCCTTGGAAGGTGAATGAGTTCAAGACTCTAAGCCACACAGACTCAGCCCGGAACACGGTGGGCCAGCAGCCTCTGGGGGGAGCACAGCCCACAGGAGCTCACGTTCCAAGGGGGTTAGAGCCGAGAGGGGCCACTCTGTGGTTTCTCCCCAATTTGGTCTCAAGTCAACAGTCATTGTTTGCTCCAGCAAGAAACTGAGTCGAGGGGCAAATTCCTTAGATTTCTGCAATCCTGAGCTCATAAAAAATAATAAAGTGCTCAAGAAAAAAAAAACATGCCAAATGAAAACGAGATCGAAGCTCTGGTGCCGGGCACCGGCTGCACAGCCCAGCCCCGAACAGCGCCGGCGGCCAGAACAGGCTCCCCAGGCAGCGGGATGCAAAGCGGCAGCAGAACTGCAGTGTGGCAAAGGCACACGCACGTACAAACACACTCACACACACAGCTTTCTTCTAACCCCACAATGACCAGCAGGCAAACCAAACTTGGCCAGGCGCACGCCTGTGGACAATCACAGACGTCTTCGGCAGGGTGGCTTGGAAGGCTCCCCCACCTGCCTCCCTGGCGCCCAAGATCTGAAACTAAGCACCGAAACAGCTGCCACCGAGACCACAGGACAGCGGGGCGGCCTTTGTTTTGGCCAAGAGCTCTCCTCCGTGTTGAATTCTGCTCCAGGAGAGACGTGCAGCCCAGAGACAGCCCCGAATCTCTGGGAACAGCTGCTTCTCTGGAGCACGGCCCGGGACAAAGAGCAGAGGGGGAACCACAGAGGGCCACGGGGCACATGGCTCCGGATGGCCACGCGAGGCCAGCGCACACGTGGCGGGCTCTGGAGGTCCCCACGTGACCCCGAGGACTCAGGACAGACACACACCAAGGATGTTTCCTAACAGTCCAGAGGCCTGGGCTTCTGCTCTTGTCTGGAACATGTCCACCCGACACAATGTCACCTCCTAACAGAAACAGTCGTTTTTTAAAAATAAGAATATGCATTCCCTGCCCATAGTCCTCGAATGCATATTCGCAGGAAAGCTCCAGCATTTACTACTTGGAAAAACAGGTCCCAGGGAGCCGGGGGGTCTCTGTGGGCCAGAGAGCTCTGCATTTCGGGGCTGCGACCAGCGGCAGGCTGGAGTGGCCCACCCCGCTCTGCAATGACTGTGGCATTGCAGGCCACGTACTAAATTCACACATAAAAATGGTTAGAATGGTGTATCTTGTTGGGAACATTCTACCACACTCAGAAGAAATCTGAAAAGGCTACAGGATGTATGACTCCAACTCCACCGTCTTCTGAAAAAGGCAAAACTCTGGCGTTGGTGAAAAGCTCCCGGGTTGCCTGGGGTTCGAGGGCGGGAGGGAGGAGCAGGCAGCGCACAGCGGATTCTGAGGGCGGTGAATACTCTGTTCCATGCTGTGATCACAGCTGCCTCTCAAAACCCGCGGAACGTTCACGAGGAAGCCCCGTGTGAGCCACGGACTCTGGGCTGTGATGCTGGGCCTGTGCGGGGGATCCTCTGCCAGGGATGCGGGCCGTGGGGGCGGCCGTGCCCGTGCGGAGTGGGGAGTGGGTCAGAATTCTCCCGGGGGTGTCTGCCCTGCGTCCTGCGGGTCACGTGCGACCCAGGATGGCTGTGGATGCAGCCCAACACAAAATCGTACATTTACTTAAAACACTATGAGATTTTTTTTTGTGATTACGTGTCACAATGTATTTAATTTGTGACCCAAAACAACTCCTTCTTCCAGTGTGGCCCAGAGATGCCAAAAGGTTAGACACCTACTTTCCACTCAGTTTTGCTGAGAACCTAAAACTGCTCTAAAACATAAAACCTATTTTCAAAGGAAGTGTGTGTCCCCGGGAAAAAAGCCCACAATACATAGTCAAAGGTCATCATTTCCTAGCCGGTACATTTTGTGATGATATGTGCCCTGGAGGTTATTGCCAGCTGCCGCTTCTGCAGGGTGGAAGGGGCACTGGGGACACTACATGGCGGTGTGGCTGCTCCTCCGATGGCTCTGACTCAGCATGTCACCTGGGGGCTTGGATCTGGCGATCCGGCAAGTGCCACACTGCCAGGGCGCCACCCCCCACCCCTGCACCCCACCTCCCAGAACACACTTCGGCTGCAGCCCATTCACCACAGTCTACATTAAATGTCATTTCTCAATTCAATTTTTAAAGGATCTTCGCAGTTTTGCTCTTGAAATTATTTGGTTACAAGTAACTCCTCTATAATTGGCTAAGCTTTCTCTGTAGAAGTCAAGACGGACTATTCCAAATGTATTCTAAAAGGAGAAACTATGGACTGAAAACTCATTTCAAATGGGGTGACATTTTATGAATATTCACTTTTCCTTTTGATGAACTTGATCAGAGACTACTGAGCATTTCTTCTTTTATAACTTCTTCTCCCGTTTTAGGGCCAGTGAATCTGACTGCTCCGTGTGGAACAGACACAGTGCCTATGGAAGGCTCTGTCTGCGTGGGAGACCCCCAGGTCCCCCCCAGGTCGGTCTGAGGGAGAAAGGGGGCAGCATGGGCTTTCTGGAGTCGCCTGTGGGCGCCCACTGCAGAGGGCTACGCCACTCGCAGCCAGCAGACAGGAAGCGGCCCCTCTTCTAGAACATTCAAATAGCTTCCACAGCCAACAGCAGCCCCAAGGAAGTCGAGTCTGCACTCCGGGCCTCTCTGAAGGGCAGGCTGGGGCCCTCCTGAATCCTCATCCTGACCAAACTGCACCTTCCCTCAGCCGCCCTCTCTACGACCCACCTGTCACAGGTATCAGACTTGGGTTCACACCGGAACTGTCCACCCACAGCAGACTCAAGACTCTCGGAAGAGGTCCCCTGGCCTAGCAGTTCCCAGGCCTGGCCGCACGTCCGACGCATGCAGGGTGCTGTTTCCACAGGCCGACTCTGTGGGGCACCCCCGACTCAGCTTCACAAGAGCAGCGACCCCCCAGGTAACTAACTCCTGGGCAGCCGCTCCACTGAGCAGCCTACACAGCTCAGTCCTTCACAGGACGCCGACTCCCCTTCGCTCGGGAGCACCTGGCCACACAGCCACGCGGGCTGCGCTTGCTGACCCCCAGGGCTCGGGGTCCACCTCTGTGCGCCCTCGTCATCCCCAGACAGGGACGTCTCCTCCGCCAGCCCCGGTCCAGGCTGCTCTCACGAGGGGCCACGCATTCTGGGCAGCTCTCGCACTCCCTGCCTCGGAGCAGGGGACATCCTGGCTGCGCCCAGGAGTATGACCAATGTCGCAAATGATCAGTCTCCTAGTGTGCCGCAAGGCTCCAGCAGTGAGAACAGTTCCAGGTATTCAGGAAGACTGCAACAAATGCACTTCCAGTAACTATATAATAATATGTAACCATAAACAGTAAACGCACAGCACCCATGCACTAGACTCGCTAGACTCCAAGTGTGTCTCCGTCTGTGAAATCTACCAGGGGGCTGGGTTTCCTCCAAAGTTACAATCCCAAGCACTGAAGTATATTTGCTTTTTCTGGACGGATCCAGAAACACCGCCAGGATCCTGGAACTATAAATTGTACTGTGCTCCTGCTTCTGGTTGACAGATGGTAGCATCGTGGCTTAAAGGTAAGAATTTCAGTTGTGAAATGCTGTAAGCTGGAGAAATTAGACAAAAGCACAGCCTGCAGGAATGGGCCATGACCCTCCCCCCAGTGTGCTGGCTGGGTCACACTCGAGGTTGTCGGATGGTTGGCACATCCAGCGTGGAGCCCATTTTCCTGGGGGGGGGAGGGGGGCGCTGTTCAGCGTCCATCTGCCCCTCAAAGCCTATGGAAGACAGGTGAAGCCATCTTATTCCTTGGCATTTAGTCAGATGAGGGGAAACTGGTGTCCGCACAAAAACCCTGCGTGCCAAGGGAATGGATACACTGTGACACATCAGACAAAGGAATACTACATAGTGCTAAAAAGAAATGAGCTATCAAGCCATGAAAAGAGCTGGAGGAACCTTAAGTACCTACTAGTAAGTGAAAGAAGCCAGTGTGAAAAGGCGCACACTGATTCCAATGATGCGATGTTCTGGAAAAGGCGAAACTGCAGAGACAGTAAAAGGTCAGTGGCTGCCAGGAGCTAGGGGGAGGGCAGAGCAACAGGCAGAGCACAGAGGTGTCGGGCAGTGAAATGCTCTGTGTGACACTATACTGGTGGGGACACGTCATTAGACACTTGTGCCCACCCACAGAACACACCCTGATGTCCCCACCCATGGAACACACCACCACAAGACGAGCCCTAATGTCAGCTAAGGACTTGGGCAATGACGAGATCTCAGTGAGGTTCATAGATTGTAACTAGCGTGTCCCTCTGGTGGGGGTGTGGGCGGTGGGGGCAGCCGTGCACAGACGGGGTGTGTGGGAACCCTCTGCTTTCTGCTCAGTTGCGCTGTGAACCTAAAACTGCTTTATAAAATCCAGTCCATTAGAAAAGGAGGCGGGGTGAGTGAGGAAGAAGAATCATGAAAATATGCTCTTTTTTTTTTACCACTGCTCATCCTTAGGGACTAATACTGTTTACATATTGATGGAATCGATGGCTTTCGAGTTGAGACGTGCAATATTTTTAACTCTGCTGATAAGAGGGTTTCCATGAGTGGACGGCAGAACGGCACTTCCAGCACCAGAGAAGCGGTTGTGGCCGAACTGCCTGCCAGGCAGCCTGGGCCGGGACGCAAAGTCTGAACTCAGGCCTGCACAGGCCGCGGCAGACGCGAAACGCGAGAGCTCCCAGGAAATGAACAGAAAAACGAGTAGGGAGTTTCAACAGGTCTGGTCTTCATTTATTTTTTTCTGGCACTGAGGGAATCTCTTGCTTCAAGCATCAAAGGGACGCTTGTCCTTTAAACGGTGACTCCAGACCAGCCAACAGGCTTTCGGCTCTGTCCCCTCCCTCCCTGCACGACAGTGAACTAGTCCTTTAATTTCTCTGCCCAACCTGTTCCCCAGCAGCCACGCCACTCTGTTCGCTCCCGGGGCTTGGCTGTTCAACGGGTTTCTCCTGGGAGCCCCCGGTACAGGGCAGGTGCTACTCTAGGCACAGACCCATCAGCCCGAAGGGCAGCCTGTGGGACCAGGGCAGCCTATGGGGTCGGCCCAGTGGCCTCCCCTACATAGCCTGTGCCGACGGATCTGGACTCACGGCCAAGTTCTCAACTCCTGCCCAGAGCCAGGGCTCGGAATCCCAGCTGCAGGGACACGAAAAGCCACATCCACCCTGTCATCTTTTCTAACAAACACACTAATCTGCCAGACAGAGGTGGGAACCATAATTATACAGTCCACCTTCCTTAAAAAAAAAACAAAAAACAAGTCCAGAATCCTGAAAAGTAACTCTCAAATTTCCCTTCTGCGTTTCTGCCAAGGGCTGAAAAAAGAAAAGGCGGAGCTGCTGGGGGGGAGGGGAGGGGAGACCTCACAGGTCACAAAAATACAGGTCCTGTAGCACCAGGAAGCCACGGACGCTGCCAAACTCGGATGGAACAAAGATTTACCGATGGAGGAAAGTTCAGGAAGGATACTAGCAAGGGCTTCCTCATGCTGCTTCTGCACTGTCTGGGCCTTTCCTCAGTAAGATACAGGAACACCATTTTATACATTTTATATTAACTTCGTTTATTTCAAGAAACAAACATGGCCATGCCATGAAGCTGCTGAAGAGGAGGAGGCGGAGCTCTCAGGCTCTGCGGCCTTAACACAGTGTCCCCGGCACGCAAAATCCAGATCAGGGCCCAGACGCTGCTCTGTGACAGCGAGCTCGGAAGGGGCAAGTCAGTCCACGGGAAATGTACGCACCGACCCAAACTGCCAGGTCACCTGCTTATGGCCCGTGTGGAATTGAGAACGTGGCCCGAGCTCAGGACCCTGTAACTAACTCTCACCAGATCCTGAGGCAAGGAATTTGGGGGAGGAGGGCAGGGAGCGCAGAGCGACACATTCCTAAAAATTCAGGGTTGTTTTCTTCCTCCCCACTGGATCCCACGAAGCAGCAGAAGCAGACTGGGATGATCGCTAAACCCTCCTAAAATGTGAACCTTTCATCTCTCAAAGTAAACCGTGCCCGACACTTTCCCGCTGGAGGAAGAGCACAGCAAGGAGAAGCCAAGGCCAGGACAGGCCACTGAAAGTATCTACGTGCGAACATGCCTTCCTGTTCTAGCAGACACCTAACTGAGGTCTGTGTCCACGCCAGGGCAAGCCCACGGAGCTGGAGAAACCTCGGAGCCACTCATCCCTCAGGGGACAGACGCCCCTCGGAGGCAGTGCCTTGCTGCTCCGCTGGCTGGCTAAGTGGCCAGAGCTGGGCTCCAGGGGTGGGGCTCAAGCTGCAAGGCTCCTTTGGCTGAGTCAGGGGCCCCCTGAGGGCGGCAGTGCCAGATTCTCTGCACAGCAGACAGGATGAGGGCAGAGGGGCTGGTGGCCCTGCCCGGAAGCTGTACTGAGATCCTACGTTCCTATGGGGCATTTTTACAGGAGCTGGTGAAAGCTAGAACGCCTCTACTTTCCACCGTAATAGGCTTCAAAAAATATTTGCTCAGTGGATTCCTAAGGACGTAAGAACAGAAAAATTGACAGGTCCCCTCACAGCCTCAGTGCTCCACGGTAGCCAGCCTCCCTCTGCACCGGGCTAGCAGTCCAGCAAGGGCAGTCTGGGCCCTGGTCTTCTCCCTCTACAGCAGCGAGGCAAACCCCAGCCCACTGACGCACCTGGCCGACGAAGAGGCAACTTCAGTGTGTGAACTGCGCCCTGAGCACACTCACATCCACCAAGGGCTATGACCATCCACATACAATCGATTTATACTGTTGGTCCTGCCAGACATACGAATGATTAGGTGACGGTCCCATCAGAAGCTGTATTTGCAGTCTCACTTAAAATGTGCCATGTGAAACACAACATTACTGGTGACAGGGGAGGGGGATATTCAAAGAAACAGGCAATGTCCTTGTCCTCGGGGCAGCTGAAAGGGGGCACAGGCTGAGGATGGGGACCCAGAGGCAGGCCACACCGCACTGGACAGAGCACGCCGAGGCTTCAATGATGTGCTGCCTGGCGCATGACCCAAGCCCACCCCGGTGGAGCTCCTTTGGAGTGGTCAGCTCAAGGCTGAGCAATGGCAGGAATTGATTTATTTCATGCCAGTCAGTGCTTGCTGCAAGCGGAAATGGAGAGATTAGTTAATACTATTAATATTCTCACCGTTCAGCAGCAACAACCATTTTTTAAGCCCACAGCCCTTTCACGTACATTATCTCTACTATTTAATGTTGTCCCCATTGTAGAGGTGAGGGAACTGAAGCTCAGAGAGATCAGAGATTTACCACCAGCATCTTGATGGTGGTAGACGGGGACCACCAAGCCCGGGCTCTTTCTATTACAGCCTTGGGAAAGGCCCCAGGAACCCAGCATGCTGAGTGGCCTTCCATCTGATATTGACAACCTGATATTGTCATCGAAGGCCAGGCAGTGGCTAAAGCAAGAGCTGTGGCTCACCTGGAGCACCCACCCATCAGAGGTGGGGCTGGAGGGCCCTGGGGAGCACTCTCCACTCTGTGGTTGGCTGTGGAGGCCCCAGGGACCACATCAGATGACAGATCAAGTGGGAAGGGACAGAGTACCCTAGTCAATCTGACACAGGGCCCTTTTGGATGAGCTTGGGGCCACCTACGAGGTCACTCTGTCCAGCATCCTATCCAGGGATCGCCCCCACCTTGTCCTTATCCATCACCTTTTGTGCCCCAGGACCAGTTCTCCTCCGTGAATGGTCCTCCACTTGGGCATGAGACCATGCATTTTATTTATCTTTTTAAATATTTTATTTATTTATTTTTAGAGGGGAAGGGAGGGAAAAACAGAGGGAGAGAAACATCAATGTGTGGTTGCCTCACACGCACCCCTTACTGGGGACCTGGCCTGCAACCCCGGCATGTGCTCTGACTAGGAATAGAACCAGCAAACCTTTGCTTCACAGGCCGGCATTCAATCCACTGAGCCACACCAGCCAGGGCCAGGGGATGCATTTTAAACTCTCTGGTGCCATTAAACCAGACAGCCAGTGCAGACAATACACCCCGGACAGTGTCCCATGTACCTCTCCTCAGATTCAGCACCTCTGTCTCTCTGCATCTGTGCTGAGGGCAGGCAGAGCCGTTAAGAAGTGTGCTCTCAGCTCATTTTGCAAAGCTGAGTTCAACTATGGAAAACAGGGCTTGTCTGATCTGGAAGGGTATGCAGGTATCACAGGAAACAGTGCAGTTTGTGTTTAAATCACACTGGATATACAAATTCACAAACAGCTCAGCCTGGCACCTGGCACCTAGTGAAGGAGATTAAGAGCACTCGATGAGCCCTGGCCGGGTAGCTCAGCTGGCTAGAGCATCATTCTGATACACCAAGGTAATGGGTTCGATCCACAGTCAGGGCACATACAAGCAACCAATGCATGCATAAATAAATGGAACAAATCAATGTTTCCCTCTTTCTCTCTCCCTCTTCCTCTCTCTCTCTAAAATCAATTTTAAAAAAAGAGTACTAAACGATCACCCTCATCAGTGGCAGTGGGCCCATATATGGCCTGGGCTTCTTGGTGGCAAGCAGGCCTGTGGGCAATCTTAGCCAGACAGCCAACTACGGAAAACTGAGGCTCGCTCACCAGCATCTGTAAGTGCAGCACTTCCAGGTCTATTTCCTCTCAGATTTACTTCATGACTTTCCCAAAGAGGGGCTGCCCGCATTTCCATCACCCTGATCTGAGCGCAAACCCTGCAAACAGCTTTTATTTTAAAGATTTTATTTATTTCCAGAGAGAAGGGAAGGGAGGGAGAAAGGGAGGGTTGAGAAATATCAGTGCGAGAGAGAAAGAGAAACATCAGTTGGTTGCCTCTCATTCATGCCCCAAGCGGGGACCAAAGCCACAACCAGGAATTGAACCAGGGACCTTCTGCTTTGTGGGACAACCTCCAAGGGAGTCCCACCGGCCAGGGCTCCCTGCAAATGTCTTTAGAGAGATGTGTATTTTCACACTGGAAATATTTCATCTCTAGGAATACATTTTAAACCTCTACTGCCATCTCTCCAGCTCACCACACCTTCTTTTTCCTGGCAAAGCCTTCAGAGTTTAAAGTCTAATGGAGACTTTCCTTTTGATTCTGTCAGAATAAATCAATATTGGCAGCATATTTCTGTCCTTCATGCCTCCCTCCCATTAATGTGGGTTTACGACCAGAAACATTTTGTATTAATAAATGTCTCAGCACACCCAGGCCTGAAAATCAGATTCAAACCTCACTCTTCCCTGGAATTCCTTCCACAGTCCAAACTTCCTTGGAAAAACGCTCCAAGCCCAGCCCCTCCTCCCTGCAACCTCACGGCCTCAATTAAGAGCGAAGATTTCTCTCCTATACTTCTTGCTCCTTCTGACTTTGCCCCTCAGGGCAAAAGTTGAGTTTGAAAGGCCAAATAGGAACAGAGCAAAATCAAAAGGCACCAAGCAGGTTTCAGTTAAACATATTTCCAGGAGAAAGAGCAAGTTATAGGACCAAGTCTTGGTGGAGCTCACTGAAACTCACCCCTTAGTTTTTCAGTGGGAAAACGGGCCACCACGCTCACCTCAAAACAAAGCTTGTACATCATGCTCACTCAGGAAACATCTTAGGGTTCTGGGTTGCGCCTCCTTATCTTGGAAGCCACCTCTTCCTTCTCGTTATCTTGCTTGGCAATTTCGCTGTCCCCAGATGGCTCACAAATATTGATATGTATACATAATTTCCTGAGTGCAGGCAGGGGGTGGATATTATTAGCCCCGGGCTACACCGCGGGGAGCCGAGCCTCTAAGGGGTTAACTCACCCACCGCCACACACTAAGTGTCAGAGTGGATTAGAACCCACTCATCCAGCTTACAATTCCTCCTCTTTCCACTGTGGCCGGCCTCGCTTAAGCGCAGCTGCCTTCAGCTCCGGGGGCGGGGGGTCTCCGGATCCGAAGCGTTCCGACGGAGCAGCACCTCCTCCTCTCGGAATTCTCCCAAACTCCCGGAAAGCCCCCACCCCTGCCTTCGGCTCCGAGACCCCCCTCCCATTCTTGCGTCCTCTCCTCTCCAGCCCCCACTACCCTATAGCGACCGCAGGGGAGGCTCCGAGCCCGCAGGTGCCCGCCGGACCCGGGCTCCTCGGGACAAGGGAAGGGGCGAGTGTCCCGGCCCGGCCCGCGCCTACCTCGTCCCCGAAGCGCACCACTTTCTGGCCTGTGGGCCCGCGCAGGCCGGGAAAGCGCGCGAGCTCCTCGGGGTCCCCCGGGCCGCGGGGTACCGGGGCGCTCGGCCCCACCAGGCACCGGTCGATGATCTCGTCCTGCTGCGCGGGCGGCAGCCGCGCCCACTCGGGCCCGTACTTCTCGCGGATCTTCTCCTTGTCCTGCATGATCTTCCTGGCCATGGGGCTCAGTGACGAGAAGTAGGTGAAGCGTTTACGCTCCCGGTCGTCCAGAGGCCGGTTCCCGCTCATGACGACCGAGCGCGAGGCTGCGATCGCCGCCGCCATGGACGCCATGCCCGGCTCGCCCGCCGCTCCCTGCCCGCCCCTCCCCGCGCCCCCCGCCCCCGCGGCCCCGAGCACCGCCCCGCGGCCGTCCCGCCCTCGCTCCGCCCCGACCCCACCCCGAGAAACGTCCCGGGAGCCCCGCCTCC
>CM052546.1:77324362-77360882 GCA_028533065.1 Trachops cirrhosus | reverse complement strand
CGGGAACCCCGCCTCCCGCTCCCCTCACCCCGCGCCTCCCGCTGGCCCGCCCACCGCCCCCGCACCCCCGGAGCCCCGCCTACTGGCTCTCTCGCCCTCTACACCCCCGCGGCTCCTGCCGGTCGTCGGGATCCGCCCTCGTGGGTTCGTTCCCTCGGTGCCCCAACCTCTCGAGGCTCTTCTCGGCCAGCTCAGGAGGTGGCTGGCGCGTCCCCAAGTCCGCGCCCGCGGTCTGACCGGATTGCTGGCGGTGACCGCCATGGCGCCACGTGGTCACTGGTTTGACAAAGGAAACTCTTTCCCCGGCTGATGTGCCCGCGAAAGCCGGGCCTCTCCGGACTAGCCGCCCGCCGCCCAGTTCTCTCCCTGCCCCTTTCCCCGAGGAGCCATCCGCGTCCTTTCTCTGAGTCTCCCGGACACCGGGCCAGCGTCCGAGAGGTGACAGAGGAGGGCTGGGCGGGGGGGACGACGGGACGACCTGGGGACCCTGGACTCATGACAGGGGGATGAAAAGAAAATTAGTTCCCGTCCTAAAGGGACAGGAGAGAAATGAAGTGCCCGGCAGCCCAAAATACCGTCGGTGGAGAAATGCCGTTGGTGGCGAAGGCGGTGCCGAGGCACAGGGCCGCGCACCTGCACTGCGTTTTGCCCCCTCCGGTGAAGAGGTTGTCCCCAAGACACCGCTTGGCCTTTCCTTTCTCTGGGGACACAAATAAAGTGACAAGATTTGTTTTGGAATCTCAGAAATCAGAACTCTCAGCGGCTGGATGTTTGCAAAGCAAGCCAAGAGGGGCGGCAAGTTTTCGCAGGCGGAAAAGAGCGCCGTCCCAACAGAGGGGCTGGGCTGGTCCTTCTGAAGTGTGCCCCAGATCACTAACATTACACACCCCCAGACCCGCTTTACCATCTCTGGCTGATTTGAACAAGACTGTAACAGGTCTCAGAGGAGATTTAAGTATCCTCTCTTAAAACAAACAAACAAAAAACACTTGGATAATTCTGAACACATTTATAGACATAACTCAGGAAGTTCTGTTTTAAATGTGGAATGGTCTTATCATCTCCTGGCCCAGAGATTCTAAGAAAATATTTGCGGAATGTCATGCATGTGAGGAGCTCTATAATAAGAGACATTGCTATCAACACTGTTATCAGCATGTTAGAGGGAAGGAGTGGGAAAAGCCACCAGATAAAAAAAGCCTGGATTGCACAGTATGTGGAGGACTGTGTATGAAGCCACAGGGTGAGAGGGCTTCTGGGTGTTACGGTTTTCTACTGAAGTCGCTGTGTAGGTCCAGTACACTACCCTGAGTCCGGTGGATTTCCGCCTCCCGTGCTTGTTTTAGTGAGTGGTATTTAAACATGCATTCTTGAAATTTAATTGGCATCTTTGAACTTGCTTTGATATTCACACATGAAAGACTGTGTGCTATTGGAAACTTGGTCCCATGCGGTTTTTCAAAACAGTTGCAAACAACAAATGTTGCTTTTCAAAAAAGCACAACCCGATTGTTTTTTCAGATCAAAGATAATTTATTACCAGGGAAGTCATAATATTAAATGTGATATGATATACTTCAAGGATGTCATCCAAAGTATGTCAAGGTCCGTGATCTGGAAGATAATGGGTAACTAAAAGAAAATTACTTCCAGGTTATAAGAAACTCGGGGCCCTGACAGATAACTTGGCTGAAATTGAGGGGAAGTGAAAATACATATTGATGCACTCCAGGGAAGAAATAAAAATAGACAAATTCCATATATGGAATCAGGTAAAATAATGGGATGGTTCTAGTGTAAGAACCGGAAACACTGATGTGAACAGAACCCCTTTAAAGTGGAGTCGGAGCTGCCGCCCCAGAGCAACTGCCCTGCCCACTCTAGTCCTCAAACCTTTGGATGTTAAAACAGAATGACTGTTTGCAAAGGTAACAAGGAAGAAATATCGCGATTACCAGACTGAAAATGAAGAACATTCTGTAGAATGATCGCCATTATATTAGCTTATCTGCAACAATAGAAATGCTGTTCTTCTATTAACATAACTGTTTCCCTTCCGTTTCTCAGAAGCCCCCCGGCCTGGCCTCCTGATTGGAGCACCATTTTGGGGTTCTGCCTGAATCCTTGCTGCCCGAATAGCTATTCTTTTGGATCTCAAATAAATGTTCGTTACCTCCCACTTTGGCCTTTTAGTTGTAGGTTCAGTTTCTTCTTAAGCAAGGATTTGGATGGAGTCAGTCTACTTGTCCTTCTCTGGGGATGTGATGGAGCCGTGGACACTGTTCACAAAGCGAAGAGACTAGCACGTGGTCCCTGACCCTCGGAAATGTGTCAAAGCCTTGCAGTGGTCCGAAACGCACTCCTGTGTTCATCAGCATTTCATCGAGGCATTTGCTGCTTCCCAGTAAGCACTGCAGGGAGGGGAGGAAAGGCAAGAGACACAGAGAACTCGGGGTTAGTCCACAAGATCTACTGATGATGGGCGATGGGTGTTCCACGCCAGGTCAGCGCTTCTGGAAGGAGGTGTGGGTTCCTGAAATGCTTTTCTGAGGAACCACAGAGACACCACAGCAGGTGCTTGGGGTGAGGATTACACGGTCTCCAGTGTCCTCAGCTGTGGAGTTCTCCCTCTGCAAGTGCCATTTCAGCTCTTCTTCTCAGAAGTGGTCTCACATCCCCAGCAGAATGTAAATTCCACGACAGGGAGAATCTTATCTGTCTTGTTCAATGTTGGGAGCAATCACGCCTGGTTCCGAGTAAGGGCTCAATGGCTATTTGCTGGATGAATGATGAATGAATGAATGTCACAGAGTCTGCATTATTATCCCCTTTTTAGAGATAAGGAAACTGGGGCATCAAAAGAAAAAACTCACCTGAGATTATCCCCTACAACCCCTCATCATCTGAGATGGACTTGAGATTCAAGCAACCAAGGTTGTTTGCCTTTTGTTAAATCTCTAACAATAATTTATGTGTCTAAGGTTAATTACTGGGTTATTATTAATAAACTGGGTTTATGGCTATGTTTATTAAAGCCTCAGGTCACTCGTTGGTGAAACACAGCTCTATTTTTTCAGTATAATCCCTGAAAACCCAAGATGGTGACCGACACCTCCAATACCCATCAGACACCTCGGCTAACAGCTGCTGCCCTGGAAGTCCTCTCTCTAGCTCTGCCCCATTTTTTAAAAACCTACTGAGAGAGAGAAGCAAACAGCAAGGCCATCCCCCATGGTGGAAGTTTGCCCTGGGGCACCTCTGGAGACCTGGGGGTGACAGATTCAACAGCTTTGGAAAAAAGCACAGAGGCGATGGAGTGGGGTGCATCTGAAGTGGGGGCGCTGTCATCATGCACCTACTCACCCCAAGGTGGGCCAATGGGCTCACATGAAGCTTCTGCTAAATACCTGTCTAAGCCCCAATTTCTCCATCTCTAAGATAGGGACAAATGCACCAGCCTTCTACCTTGACACATCAAATGAGAGGGAGGTGACACCTGGGAAAGCCCCTCCCTCAGTGCAGCCTCTCAGACTTCGTGACTTCGTGCCCTCCTGGCTCTGCAGGCACTGAGTTTGCTACCTACGGACAAGTCCCCGAGCTTGTGAATGACTTCTTAGTTGAAGATCAGCACAGGGCTCCTCTTTCTGCTGCCCATCCCAAAGTGCCTGCGACACAGCAGAATGTCACATGTCTACAGAAAGAATCTGTCTTCCCATATGAAGAGTTTGTGAGCCTGGTCCCCCACGGAGACACCCTGCAAGGTAATGGAGAACCACAGGGCAGACGTCCCAGCCCTGCCTCTGGGACCCCAGTGGCCACCTCTCTTAACACTTTGCCAGCCGGTCGCTGAAGCTAATGGCAAAATTCCAGGCACTGTGGCAAACAGACAGCAGCGCAGGGAAGGCCGTCCCGTGGTGGAATGGCAGGGCAGTGGGCCGGGGGACAGCCTTCCTGACAGGCCTCTCTGCTCAGATGCAGGCAGACTCCCTGAGGACGATGATTCATTCCCACAGCTGTTGCTGGTTATTCCAGATGCCGCCCTGCCCGATCTCTGCTCCTCACTCCCATGCCCAGACGGGACGGGCAGTGGGCGAGAGCAAACTTGGCTTCTGCAGACCGGCCAGCACCCGATGTGATCAGAGGCACGACCGAGACAAGGGAAAGGGTGGAAAGACAGGGCAACTTTACAGATTTACTGCTGGCAGGAAGTGTGCTCTGAATATTTTGAGGGCGTGGGTTATTTTTCCAACTGTAGGGAGAACTTTGAGACAACGGTGGTCCATCACCAAGTCCGGGCAGGTGTGAGTGTAAGTAGCACAGATGACCAGCTTAGCTGCTCTATGAAAAATGCTAAAAGGCCCCTTGAAAACGACAACGAACACCTGCTAGCTGCCCGAGGTTTTACATTTAGGGAGGCCGCTGAGAATTTTCGTCCTCGGTAAAACACATAAACAACTATAGAAGCGATGGCTCATTCTCTTTCCCCTTCACCTGAAATCCCCACCCCGCGATCCCCGAAGAGAGAAACCCCTTGCTCAAAGGCGCCCCCTCCATGAAGGCTTCACGGTCATGGGCACCTGAAAGCAGGAAGGGTGCACAAATGAGACAGTTTGTTTCCTTTAGAGTTTGGTCTCAGGTAGACTTTGATGTACTGGGAAGAGCAAAGCGAGCGTTTTTGACTGTATACATGTGTCAGGAATTGTGTGCCATGCACCCCCAAATCCATAGTTGAAGCCCATCCCCCAGTGTGAAGGTACTCCAGAAGTGGGGCCTTTGGGACAGCGCCCTTGTGAGTAGACACAAGACAGCTGGCCTCTCGCTTTGCTCTTCACCACGTAAGGACTTGTCTGCCTGCACACCAGGAAGTGGACCCTCCCCACACACCAGGTCTGCCCTTGGTCTTGAACTTCCCACTTTCCAGAACTGTGAGAAATGAATGTTTGTTGTTTTAGGTCACCCAGTCTGTGGTACTATTGCTATAGCAGCCCAAATGGACTAAGACAACGTAGAAATGGCTTCAAATTAATATAAAATCGGGGAGAGAGGGGGGAGAGAGAGAGGGAGAGAGAGAGAGAGAGGGAGAGAAAGGGAGAGAGAGAGAAGGAGAGAGGGAGAGAGAGAGAAAGATAGGGAGATAGAAGTGTCTGGGAGGGGACGGTCTAAAAGTACACGGCAATGATTTGATTGAAAAGTGAGAGAAGGGAATTCCTCTCTTTCTTCCTCTAAACAATCTGTTCTGGACCTCTAAACACTCCCAGATGTGGAATGTAAGTCTCCTTCCTCTGCCCTGACATTTGTTTAACGGGCTCCTGGCAACCACGTTAGGCAGTGAGGACAACTGAATGTCCCACCGTGAGATGGTCATCCCAGCTCCCTGGGGAGTTCAGTGGCATCACCGGAGCCCTGTGCTTGACAGGAGACACACACCTGTTCCATTACTGTCATCAGCCCAGCTCAGGGACTTGGGTAAAACTGGGCAGTTAGTTATAATGACCGACTTTTGGGGATCTTAATCTTTTCACTCTCTGGTCCCTGCTTGGATTCAATCTATGTCCTTGAATTGTTTTTACCTGAAAACCATCAAAATACCAAGATGCTATAAAGAATGGAAAAAAATTATGAAAACTGTTGTTTGTTAAGTTTCATGGACTGTATTTCATGTTTTTAATTCCTGTGAAAATATTGTTTGTGTAACAGATACATAAAAATTGCCAAGCACCGTGAGTCATTCCCATTCTCCAACCGAAAGATGGTACTGAACAATGAAAATGTGAAATACTTGTGCTAGGGTCAGTGAACTTGACCCCGTCTACCTCAAGCCACTCCCCGTACATGGCCCCACATACCTCTGCGGGCCTCCTCCTCCTTCACCAGCCCTCCAGGGGGGCGTCTCCCTTTATGTTACCACTCTTGGCCTGAACGGCCTCTGGCCTTCACCGGCCTCCGCCCTCCCAGCACATCACCAAAGGTTCGGAGAGGTGTGTTCGTCCTCTGTGCCCATCCGTCCATTGGGTTAGAAAGCCTGTCTTCCGTGTGTCGCCCTATCCAAACTTGACCGATCCTGGTAAGTTTGGTTGAGATGCCATCCGCTGACCTTCACTGGGTCTCCTCTCCTCTAAACTGCAGTGGCTGTAGCGCCCAGGCCACCAGCACAGTGGAGACACCAGCACACACAGGTACTGACTGTGGCATAGGGACAACAGTTAAGGGGCCCCAACAACAGCTGAGTGACTGCAAGGAGGCCATAGGGCCACACCATGGCCACGTGCCCCCCCCAGACAAGCTTCCCCAGGGGCCTCCCCCCACCCTGTCCTCTCTCCCTGCTGCTCTATCACCTGCAGGCTGTCACCCTCCACAAAGGTGACCAGGTGACCTCCCTCTGGCCCCTAGAAGCATTATTGGGCTAAAACCCCAGAAATATAGAGAACGCTGATCAAGCTGATTTGCAAACAATATAAAAGACAGACCAGAGGGGTCAAGAAAGCTACATTTCAGGAATATTCGTTATGTTCCTGTATCAATAACCAACAGGTAGACGGACTCCACTATTGCACAAGGTCAACACGACCCTAAACCAGAGTCAGAAAGAGCAAACGCCACGCCTTCTGTGCGTCATCGCTCGTGGGTGGAAGGGGAGAGCTCATTCACAGGCTGGAAAGGTCGATATGTCAAAATGTCCTTACTGCCTAAAGCAATCTACAGGTTCAATGCAATATTAAAACACCAAAGGCATTCTCAGAAGGAGAACTAACCCTAAAATTTATATGGAACCACAAAAGAGCCCTTTCACTTAACTATATCATGAACATTTTTCTAATTTTGTTAAATAGTCTGAACCATGATTTTAATAGTGATACCAGTATTCCAAAGTCAGAGAGTTCATAATTTATTCAACCAAGTCTATATGATGGGACTTGTATAAATGGCATAAATAAGGTTCTCAGGAAAACTCACTTCCCTTGGAACCGTTCCTGCCTCTCCCCCAGCGGCTGGGCCTGGTTTGGTACCTGGGGCATCGTCGCCCTGGCAACGGGCCACTCAGAGCCCTCTACTCAGTGATCTGAAACTGGGGCTCAGACGGGGGTCAGCCAACCTCTGAGCAGCAGGGATTGAGAGAGAGACTCCTCTTCTTTCAAAGCCTGACTGCGAGGGAGAGAACACGGACACACTGGCTTCTCCACAGCTGCCCCCTGGCTTCCCGTCCTTTCCCGAGCCCGGCTGCACCACGCAGGACCGGCCTGTGGCTTTGCAGGAAACTCCCCTTTGCCTCAGTCTGCTTGTCTGGGGTTCTGCTTCTTGCCACCCAGAGGGCTCTACCTAATGATAAAGGAGTGAAAGTTTTAAGGAATTTGCTATGTATTACCAAGCTTGCCTCCAGAAAAATCACATCTGCCTTGTAAGTTTCTTGAATTTTGGTACCGATGCTCTTTACGGGACAGAGCTCTTGCTAGGAAGCAGGTCCACATTTAATATTAAGAGCTACCAAAGGGAACGAGGCAAGCACATTCATTTGCAGGGTATTAATAGAGCCTCAGCCTGCGTGTACCGGGCGCATGCTGTCCTCAGAGTTGATGCGTGTAGCCTGGGACTCAGAGTACAAGTGGAATTTTCCTGTTAGCAGGCAGGATCGAGGGTAATTTTCCCGACTAATTTAAAACAGAGCTGTTCCTGTAAATTGCAGTGATTCAAGTCCCTTGCAGAGGCGGACGGCCCAGGGGTCTGTGGTTGTCACCTAAGCTCACTTGTGCACTGAATGTTAAGCCCTCGTTTCCTGGCCCAGGTCGCTCCAGAGAAACGGAAAGGCCCAGGCAGGGTTCCTCAGAGCTTCTGAGCGAGCGGCAGCCTCCCCCAGAGCAGGGGCCACAGGGGTTACCACCCCACTGGGCACCAGCCCTCGCGCTCGAACCTTCCAGGACGTGCTCTTTTATCGACATGGTGCCTGGCTTCTCGTGATTTCTAACCAGCTGTCTGTTCACTCGCCGGGCACTCTGCCGTTACACGAGGCAAAGTGAAGCCAGACGAGGGGAAGGGCCCCGTGTGTTTAATGAGGGTCTGGCTGGACCATACAATCCAGGCTGCTTCTTCACATCCCTTTTTCTTTGTTTAATCCTCACCGGAGGATATGTTTTTTTTCATTGATTTTAGAGAGAGGAGGAAGGGGGTGGGGGAGAGAGAAAGAGAGGAGAGAGAGAGAAGCATTGATCAGCTGCCTCCCATACATGCCCGACTAGAGATGGAACCCGAAACCTTTTGGTCACAGAGGATGCTCCGACCAACTGAGCCACCTGGCCAGGGCTCATCACAGTCCTTTTCAAAGAAGTTCCTCCGCAGCTGTCGGCCCCTCAGGACACCAGTGCAAAGTGACACCGAGCCAGAACTGCCCCATCTCACAAACGTGGGATCTCTCTACGGTCCAGGGTTAGCAAGTAGGTGGAAGCCTTTTCCCAGGACTTTAAAAACAGCTTATTTATAATGCTCCCACACCAAAGTAATGGAAGGAAATTGAGACTAGACGTTCCTGTCAGGGCAGGGCCTGACACATCTGTCTGTCTGTCTGTCAGCACAGGAGAGAAGAGGTCCCCCGTGCTCTGCGGGGCGTCCCGTGGAGCCCTGCCACCAAGCCCGTTTCAGAGAAGCCGTCAGGTTCCCCTGCCTGGCACCTGTCACCCCGTCGAGGGTCCTCTCTCGTTGATGGTTATGGCGGATTTCCAACCGAGTTCCTCCAGGGACAGCTGTTGGAGGTGGTGAAGACACAGCCTCTGGACCGGAAGCCAAGGCTCCAATCCCGGCTCCAGCGCTGCTGGTTTTGCGATCTTAGCTCAGTTTCTTGTTTTCTGCGCCTCCATTCTCCCAGAGGTGCTGTTGTATTTCCCACTCTGCGCCTCTGTCTCCCGTGAGCACTAAACGAGACGACACGGGAGTGCTCGGCGCAGCGCCAGCCCGGCGAAATGCCCCACCGCGCCGAACTGTCGCCATCGTTTCCTCATCTGTTTCCGGCACACGGCTATGGGTGGGCAGAGCCCAAGTCCATCTCAGTTTTGGTCCCCAGCACTCAGCTCAGCGCTGGGCACCTACAGCGGGCGCTCTGTTCACGTTCGCTGGTGCGTGGATGGGGGAGTGAATGAGCTACAGACAGACAGGCTTCTGTAAGCAGAGTTTGGCGGCCCACCTTGGCCCTTGCATTGCAAGGCCACTGGCGACACTGAGACAGGAGGGTGGAGAAAAGGCTCATGGCCCCAGCTCTCCCTCATCTCTTTTAGGTAGGCATGTCCCTTGTCTACTATGTGATAGTCCAAGAGCCACCTTTTTGCCACAGTCATGAACATTTTGCCCTACACAAAAATTGTCTACATTTATGATCGAGAAAGTGAACTAAGTGTTGAGCTCTGAGGTTGAAGCTATCTCATCGAAAGCATGGTTCTACAGGACCTGTGTTCTAATGGTATAAATTGCTGCAGGTACAGCCATAAGCAAAAAGAAGTAGTAGAGAAACATGTGTGTGGTAAAAATATAAAGAGATGCATGGGCCACATGACCTCAAAACCCTGGGTCAAGGTTACCTCCCAGGGATGACAAGGGATACTGGTGAGAGTATGTGGAGGGCACCCACTGCATGGGTGATGTTTGCTTAAGCAAGGTGGGGTCACCTAAGGGTTTGTGTATCATTTTTATACTCACTGTGTCTCAAATATTTAATAAATCAAAAGCGATGGCTGGAGATCATGAAGGCAGCTCAGAAAAGAAATACAAATGGCCAATCAGCACAAGACAGGATGTTAAAGTTGGGGGTGGGGAGAGAGAGCTAGAGACAGAGATAGACAAGGAGATAGAGAGAGGGAGAGAGAGACCAGCAGGAAGAAACCCTAGACCAGGCAGATAAGAGCTCCGCCAACACGAGGAGGCAGCTCCGCAGGGCCAGCTGGCCCTTTTCTCGCTCTTCTGGAAGGACAAGTGTACAGGCAATGAGTCAGAGCCACACACTTTGCCTCTCACTCCTGACACTAAAGACAGAGTAGGGGATTAGAAAGGCTTTCCTAAGAGTGCTTCTGAGGGAGGAGGGGAAAAAAGCAAAGTTTCGGCTGTGAAGTTATTTCTAGCCCTCATGACCAACACAGTCTGGTCTGGGGGAAGTCAGACCAGACTGTGTTATTCTGCCGGCCAGCTTTCTGGGGTTGGTTCCCCCGCATCTGCTACACGGGCTTTAAAATGCAGAGGCCTTTGGAGAAGGTGTTCGTCAGTGTAGACGTCTCTGAGCTTATACCAGATGCACATTGAAAAGAGAAACTATTTTAAACTGGCTCTCATTTTTCCCCCTGAATTTCCTGAATTTGAGAAGTCAAATTGGCTAATTAGAGATGATTTAAGAATTTGTCGTTGGCTCACTACACAAGAAATAAAAATGTTAAAGCTGGAGAAACACGGGATTGCGTAGGCTCATGCCAGGTAAGTTAAGGCCAGGGAGGTTAAGTGACCTGCTCAGTGAGAGGTGGCAGGGCTGGTTCGGGGACCCGGGTCTCCTGACTGGACGCTTCACAGCCTTCTGTGGGCCTTCCTCAGAGGATTCCCATCCGCGGAGTCTCGCAGGTTCCTCTGCCAGGGACTTGAGGGCACCGCGGCGCCCCCATGTGTGGCACAACCACATCCCGCTTCCTACTCCCGGCTGCGTGCACCGGACACACCTACTCCGAGACGGACCCGGGGGTGAGGTGGCCGACGCCAGCGTGGGAAAGGCACCCTGGGTGTGATTCACCCTCCTCAGCAGTCACCCCTGCAATAACGACCTTCCGAGCGTCGGATTACGTAGTTAATAAAAGTGAGAGGTATGTTCCAACATGCCGAAGTCGACGACTCTGAGGTTCCTGTCACCTGGTCCAATGTGGACTTTTATCCGCCACTGGGTCTTCCTCAGGCAGAGCTCCTCTCCCCTCTTCTGTTCCCCAGCTGCTGTTCCTACCAGATTCCTTAGGCTGTGTTACCATGACCTGACTTGTATGCCCTCCCCCGTAGGACTGCGAGCAACTGTGAGCAACTCCGGGACAGGATTTCTTAGCCCAGCGTGTAGAACGCTGCTCGGCCTCCAGTAGTTGCTGGAACCAAATGATGGCCGGCTGGGTCTCGGATGCCAGGGCCGTGTTGGCCAAACAGGCGTGCCAATGGCTTTCACACTCACCAAACAAAAGACCACTTGTAGCCAGGGACACTGTGTGAACTGTCATCTCACGGAGTACCTTGGAATAAAAAGGGGCCCTGTTAGCAATCACAATGGGACAACTGGCGTCAACTGAGACCATTCTGAGCAAACTGCAGTGTGTGGCCATCCTTCCTGTAACCTAATTTGCCTCTGGAAATTGTGCTCAAGAAGAAAAAAAATTCTTTCAGTAAATGTGTGAACCGAAACCACTAAGAGAGGTCTGCTGAACAAAATAAGCACATTCTATCAAAATGTATTGGACAAGTCAGGGATCATCAGCCCAGACTGCACGACCCCTTTTCGTTGTTGCTACAGGTTATCATAGGGTGACTCTACCCTATGGCTACGATTGGTGGGCCTAAGTGGTCACCTGACCTAAGGTAGCCCAATCAGCGTTCTTTCCTGGAGATTCTGGGGCTGGAACTAAGAGCACACTGGCCTGTCTTCCAGTGCTGGAGGCAGACTTAGGGCGCGTGGTAGTCCCCCATCAGTGGGCACGCGGTGCGCAGACAGCGAGTGCCGAGGAAGGGAGCGACAGAGGCGGGCCCCGCCAGCCCAGCCCCGACATCCGAGGGCCCGGAGCAAGAGCGCAGATAGAAGCCGACACACCATACGTCCGAACACTGGGAAGTTATAAATCCATCATCAAACATGACATGTTCTGTTCTTCCTCCTATCTTAACACATTTCACAACAATAAAGGGGGCTGAATATGTGTGAGGCTACAGGTTGGTTTTATGTTTTGCAAAGCTGGCAAAAAGGAATGACAACTGGATTTAATCATTGTCACACACATCTGGGTGTTCTCGTGGGCTTTGAAGTCTGCCTGAGTAATAAAGAAATACATGACTCACAAGTCATTAATTCCATAAAATTACCCTTCTTGACTTCATTTCAGCAAAATCACTAATGTAGTTATAGTCGGGGTTTTCACTTAATCTGTGCTCTACTAATGATCCAAAGGATTAAAAAGTAAGTTATAATTATAGTCAACATATACAAAATTTGAATATATTTTCACTAAATATAAAGTAAATGTAAAAATGTTTTAAACTTAAAAATTATTTGTTTCTGAAAACTTTTATTCTAAGTGACATTATCTAATAAAATCAAAGACAATATACAAATTATAATTTATAGATATCAAACTTAAAACAAAACTTCTTTAAATAAAGCTGATTTTTTAATTTCATTTTAAAATATAATTTCAAGTTTTACATATAAAAGTTTGCAATTCTAGCATTCAATGTCCATCCAGTTGCCAGTGTAAAGAACTGTATATTATTATGATTTCTCGGGTAACTGCTCAAAGAATAGGAAAAAAGTATATAGTTCCCAAAATCCTGGTGAGGAAAAAAATAATTACAAAAACCACTGGTTCAAAAGAATAGAGAGGGGGAAAAAAAGAGAAGAAAAACTGGAATAAACAGGAAAAAATCAAGAGTACAAAAATAAGGCGTTATAGATAGGTAATGTCAAATGGGATAGAGACATTAAGGCAAAAGCCATTAAGAGATACAGGGATACTTTATACTGAAAAATGTTCAATTTACTAGTAAGATAACTCCAATTTTATATGTACATTGTCTCAAAGTCTACAAAGCAAAATTCGACAGAAATACAAGTAAAACGCAGACATATTCACAGTGGCCGAGTACAGCCGTCACCCACGCCCACCAGCCAGGAGGACCTTTGGAGTTGGGACACAATGGGAAGGATGCTTGGCGCTACTGGGGAGGGCCACCTCGCTGCACTCTTAACCGCGTGATGGGGAGAATCGGACAAGACGGCTTTCCTATTTCATCTGGGGCATTGTGATTGCTCAGAAGCTTTTAGAAAGGTATGGGAATAATCTCAATGCCTCCTGGCCCCATCGTGTGACCAGCACAGGCCTGATGGGGAGCAGGGGCTGCAGCCATGCTACCACACACATGTTAGCCACGTGAGCGCATCAGCCACCCTGACTTGGGGTCGGGGAGCCTGGGAGGAGACACAGAGAGGAATCAGATGGGCAAATAGCATGGGGACAGATGGGTGAAGATTGTTTGCAAAAGCCACGATTGTACTAGTAAGGAAAGGAACGTACGATGCAGGTGTTCATAGACAATACGCTTTTCAAATCACAAACAGAAATATAATGTCAATTGTTATGATAAA
Organism: Trachops cirrhosus; assembly: GCA_028533065.1. Classification (NCBI taxonomy): domain Eukaryota; kingdom Metazoa; phylum Chordata; class Mammalia; order Chiroptera; family Phyllostomidae; genus Trachops; species Trachops cirrhosus. The sequence continues at coordinate 77,347,534 of CM052546.1, read as the reverse complement.
AGAATTTTTGAAAAAAATTGTTTGAACCAATTTTTGGAAAAAACTGCTCTACATAAAACTTGATAAATATTGCTGTAGGCACACATACGTATATCTATAGGAGCTCCTGGGTGCTGGATGAGTTATAACAGGGTGTTGGGTTTGTGACAATTCACCCACAACATGCACACCTGTGTGTGCATTTTCCTACATACAGTACGCCTGCACAGCCTGCACTGGCCAGACCACCTCTGGGCTGTGGTTTCTGCGCATGAGCGCTTCGTTCTGAGAAGCAGCAGGCGGAGGCAGACGCACAAAGAGGAAGGGGAAGCGCAATGAAGGGGCCGTGCAGCTGAGAAAAGGCAGGCCTGTGGGGGGCGCTGTAGGAGTTTTTGTGCAAGAGGATTGACTGTGCTGTGTACTGAGGCCCCCGAGGCCCCTCAGCCCCGCCCATGTGACCTCGGGCAGCCACTCATCTCTTTTGGTCCCGGTTCCCCCAGGACAAATCGCAGGAGCTCGCCTAGGTGGCCTGAGGATGCTGTAAGTTCTCAAGTGCTGTCAGTGCTGAAAGGCATGTATAGAAACATGTTTAAGAACGCATTTCAAACATGTTAACTGGTCCCCCCACTCGTGTTATCCTTTCATGTTGCATGTATGTTACTTCACACCTTTGAAATGGGATGGATAGTTAACAGGTACATACAGTGTCCAGCAGGAGTAAGGCCTGCCTGAGTGTGGTTGGTAGGGTAATGATATGGGAGTGGTAATTTATAGTTTTAATTTGAACATTTTCATCTAAAATGTCCTGTGGTGTGCTTGAGTGTGATATTGCTATGTTACAGAATTACATGCTTACGATTTTGTAAAAAAAGATTCTGAAATAAAAAGGGGACATTATTTGTGCCAGACCCTGTATTTATATGAAGCAGAAGGTGCTACATTCACCTCAAAAGTTATTTCTACACCGAAGCAGTAATTTAGGAGTTGGTTCACATGTCCAGATTGTTCTGGACCCACTAAGCCTACTAAACAAAAGACTGATTCGGAATCTACGTTTGGACAGAGACGTATTATTTTAAATTCCGAGCCTAAGAAGCGACAGTTCTCAGTCTCAGCTGAGGTCATCATAAGCCTTGACAAATGTGTTCATGCTTAGGAGCCTCCAGAGTTGCGCTGAAGATCAAGCCATTTTTTCTGGCCCCTGACGGATGGTGACCGGGAGACCCTCTAATGCCAGGGTGGCACTTCTACCTGGCAGGTGGCTGGAAGCCATGGGTCCACGTGACAAGACGCTGTGTGCCAGACTGACTTAGCAGGTGGAGGACTCTGGGGTCAAGGCCCAGGTGCTGGAGTGACCCCCACTGGCCCACCACCTCCCCTGCCCACTGTGAGCTCATGTGCAGCGTTCAAGACTGTGACAGGTAAGTCACTCCCCACCCACTGGAGCCATCAAAGTGGGAAGCACCCTAGTGCCTACCTACCAGGGCTCCCGAGAGGATTGAAGGAAGTAATACTGTACAGCACTTAGAAAAATGCCAACGAGTGTTCAAAACACGTTTGATCCGAAAGGGCAGTGCTCCTTGGGAAAGATGACAGCAGGCCTGGCAGAGAGGGCCCCAGCCCAGTGTGGCCCCGAGCAGAGAGGAGCAGGGGTGCCCAGTGGGCAGCCACGGGCCCCGGACTATTGAGGGCCCGGCGGATGGGAAAGGGCCAGCAGCCTGGGCAGTGTGCGTGCTCTGTTGAACAGCGTCCCCACCAGGAGAGAAGCCTGGCGGCTACTGGTGCATGTAGCAGGGACAGCAACCTGGGCACCGCGGGGGGTGGCGACCAGAACCCAAGGCTGCAGGCAGCTGAGAGACCTGTCCCCTAAAGGCAAAGGGGGCCTGTGTGACCAGGAAGTGAAGGCTGTTCAAAACTGGAAATGCCTGGCTCACGGTGACCTGGCACAGGTGAAACATTCTCTTACCAGTAGAAATCGGAGCTTGTAACTAAGTCGTATTCAACCACAGCGATATTATTCGTTTCAGATACACATGCCTACCCAACTTGCAGGGACCATCATAACTCATAGCCCGGATGTCTTCCCTGGGCCGCCCCCAAAACCTGGGCTCTCATTTAAAACCCCAGGACCCCCACTCTGACCTCTGTCTGACAAGGAGGTGCACAGGGGCTGTCTGTGTGCAGCTCCGCCCCGCAAAACGTCCTGCCCCTGTGGGAAGGCACCTGGAATGTGGTGAGCGCCCGAGGAACACGTATTTGCATTCATTTAAGTTTAATTAATTTAAATTTAAATACCTTGGGATGGGGGTTGCCAGCGATGGTGGGTAGACGTGAGCCCACCTGGACCCACCTGGTTGTAGAGGCAGCCCGGACCAGGTCTCACGAGGAACTGAGTGATGGCGATCTGAGGACTAGGGGAGTGCAGACTCGGACCTCACCCAGGTTGCTGGCCGGAGGATGCTATTCTGAGATGGGGAACAGCGGGGGGACGCACGGACTCCGGGGCAAGGACATAGCTGCTCTGCTACGGACACCTTAGGGTGCATCCGCACATACGGCCCCCTTTCCTGGTCTGCACACCCTGGGTTTCTCTAGGTGAGTCCGCTGATCTCTGTTCTGGTCTGTACGAATCTTACTTCCAATTATTGAAAGGTAAGTATTAGAGAGTTGGAGGTTGGTTTCCTGCCCCTCACACACTTTCTACATAAAAAGTTCCTAGTTTACTAGCAAGTTTTATTCTAGAGGATCTTTTTTCAGTCTTTTGAAAGTTTGAATGTCTGGATTCATAGGAGCAATCTTACAAATAGAGCTAAACTTAGCTACTCTGACAAGCCCATAACGTGAAGTTCGTGATATCAATGAGCAGAACATGATTCAGGGTCATTTCCATGGAAAAACTCCAAAGCCTTCTCAGGAACTCTCTAGGCTGTGCTATCCCACATAATAGCCACTAACTTCCTGTGGCTATCTAGAGTTAAATGAACTCAAACCAAATCAGAAACTCAGTTCCTCAGTCACACTAGCCCCATTTCGAGTGGCCGGGAGCCACCTGTGGCAGGTGGTGGCTACCATAGTGGAAAGGCGGATATAAGACAGTCCTGTCACCAGAGAGTTCCAGTAGACGGCGCCCCATTGACTGTGTGGTTCCCGTGGGAAGCCGGAGGTGTGAAAGGAGGAGCGTGTGGCCAGGGCGTGTGGGTGAGAGGGAGGTGGTGGGAGGGAAGGCTGGAGAAGCAGAGGCCACGTCAGGTGGGCAGTGAGAGGCTGTGGGGGTTCGAGCACAGCAGCAGCCTTCAGACAAGTTAGAGACGATGGTGGCCGTGGTTCCAGGGAGGTTACAGTGGACTTGGGGTGGGGGAATCGGGGGAGCTGAGGAAAGGGAAGTGACAGGGGTGGTGCTTTGGAGGAGGGAAGAGAAGAGCTGACTAATGGCGCCCACCCTGTCTTGCTCTGTCATCCTGCGGAGCACATGGGAGGCAGCCCCCCTGCGGTTTCAGGGTCTCCAGACGGACGGACCAGTTGGGTCGGGACTCGAGAGCACAAAGAAATGCAACCCACGCAAGGAGGGCCACGTGGCACAGTGCTGTTTTCCAAGTCTCGAGAAGATCCTGAGCATGGAATCTTTGGTCCCCCCAAACTATGGGGGCCCGGGCAGGCCCTGGGGTCAGAGAGGACCAGCTGGAGCCCCAGCACCCGGCTTCAACAGCTGGGTGGCCCTGGAGAGTCATTAACTTCCCAGAGCCTCGGCTCCCACGCCTGCGGCCTTGGCCTCGGGAGAACACTGACCGTAGATGGACATCTGTCTGTGAAGTGAGGCGCGCCCGACCACGCAATCACTCTCCCCTTCGCCTTCGCCAGCTGTCAGCAGACAGCAGAGCACGAGCCACATCTTGGCGGCTGCTGGGAAGCCCACGCCAGTGCCCAGAGCAACGTCTGTCCGAAGGGCGAGTCCCACCTGATCGGACGCTGCGCAGATGACCTGCTAACGCCCAGCGGTGTTAACTCCCGGAGCACAGACACCTTGCAGTGTCGTCATGAAACTGTGCAAGAATCCGCCCCACAAACTAATATCAGAGAGCAGTGAATAGTCTGACTCTTAAAAAAATCAAGGAACAATGAAACCGATTTGAAAATGGCAATAGTTTAATGATCCCATTTTACTCATGGCCATTTACCCTGTCTGAAAGAAACGATCAGTCATTTTCTGAATGTTCTCATACCTGAAAGTGAAACTAGTTCACAAATAAAAACATACATAATCCAGTGTCAAAATCCGGTGACTTAAGAGAAATCGCCCGTTTATTTTTTCCAACAAAAAGAAAAAAAACATGGTTCAATTGTTCAGTGTCTGGGTCACTGGCAGACACCACCTGCACCACTGGTCACGGCGCTCCTGGCTGTGAGCTCCGTGGCCCGCGTGGATGGTGCACGGGCCTCCCGTGGGTCAAAGACCGTGGAGAACCCACACATGAAGGTCGTGTGAGTTGAAGACAAGATGCCCAGCACCATGTGCACGAAACAAAAATCTTGGGAAAAAAATGTAGATCTTGAAAGGAATGAAAATACTGTTGTTGTTGGTTTCTTCCCTTTTAATTATTAATTTTTGGTTTCTGAAGTCAACTTTTTTGCTGTAAGGAAGGAGCTGTATGACTTTGTATGGAGACCGACAGGCCACGGGCTAATGAACACTCCTTTGCTCCCAGATATTACAGCCTTTCCCCCCAAAAACCCTCTGTCATGATTTTTGTTGTGGTTCAGAAAGTACAGACAATGATTTCAAGTATTCAATTCCTATCAAAAGTTGGTATCAAAAGTAATAAAGGACCTAATTTCTTTGTAATTCCACATTTTAAAAATAACTTAAGAAGCAAGAGGTCCGGCCCTTTCCTTGTATAAATACTGCGGCGAGACTAGAGTTTCTTAAGACAGCGAGGCGAGGAGTCGGCGTTCAGCACCTCGATCACGGACCGTAGCGTCGGGAAGGTCTCTGAGACTGCCGGGAGGGTCTTGTAAGAAGGTGAGATACTGAAAGAGAAAAATACAAAGACAGGGTGTGAACAGTAGCGCAACTTTACAAAAAAGGCAAAGCTTGTGTTATGTTTCTTCCTATTACAATATTCACTTTCCAACACCCCGTAAATAATGCCAGACAACTATTACAAACAGGAGGAGCTGTGAATGGAACAGACCCTTCTGAGCAATGGACCGAGGCATCAGAAGGCTCATGCGTGAGCTGCTCGGAACTTCAACCCGAGTCTCCGGGGAAAAGTTAAGCTCTGATTTCCACGTGACTATTATGCACACACGTTGTGGTGGCATGCGCGCTGCAAGGGAGTCAGGAGACACAGGTTTCAGGGCATTTCCTGTCCCTTAGCTGTGGTCATTTCTCTGCAGTCGCTCCCTCCCTGACCTGGAGCCACAGGGACGGCGCTAACTCGCGGAGCTGCTGTGGGCATGGGCTGCGATAATGCAGTCAAAGGGCGCGGGAAAGCGGTAACTGCACAAGCTCAGTTGCTGGTGTTCCTCTTTCCTTTAAAAACAGTTGAAAGGTTAACACTGCAACATTGTGTAAGAAAGAGGAGGGAGAGCTCGGACCTTAGGGTCATTCTACTAAGCCACGTGTAGAGTAGAAAACCTGCAACACAAATGCACTGGGAAAAGGAGTAACTGTTGGGAATTTTTACTACAACGCTAATGGGACGTCAAGATTGAAGACGAGTGTGCCACAGACATGAACTTCTCTGTTTTAAACAGAGCACACCTCACCCAGCGATTCCCACAGTGACTGCTGCGTCAGACTGACCGGGAAGGCTATACTGGTGGTGGTTACAAAGGAGAAACCACGGAGAAGGGGCAGGGCCAACAGGATCGAACAGCGAGACGTGCTTCTCCTTCGTTAGCTACTGAAGCGTCTCTGCGCTTCTTCCCGCCCACGCTGACACTCCTCCGCCAGGGAGGCCAGAGTCGCCGCACGGCTGGCCCGGCGCATCAGGGCAATTTCTGGTTTGGGTTCCCTGACTCACACTCACTCGTCGCCTGAGTCAGAACAAAGTGCCACCTTCTCCCTTCGAGAGAGCAGAGAAGGTGCAGCTGGAACGGCAGAGCGCAGCCCCCGGGAGCGGGAGCGGGGAGCCTGGGAGGGCTCAGCCCAGTTTTCGGACCCACTCGTCAGTGCCGACCCCCAGCCTGCGGGACACATGGTGAGCCAGCCAGGGGAGACGAGTGTCTGACCACATCTCTAAGACCCCTGTGACTTTCTGTCGTCAACTAAAGAGTGTCTTTATTTTTTTACTCATTATTCATTTCCATCCACATACTCACCCTTTAGGGGATCATACACGACAGACAAACCTTTTCACCTTTAAATTCACTGTACACTAGGAACTCACGGAAAAGAGTACTACCCCGGTTTCTGCAGCAGCCCCCAAAGTCACAGGCGGTCCCTTTTCCCCCTCTCAGTTGACCCTCATCAAGTGCTGACCTTTTCAAGTTCATCCAGCTTTTGGCTATTTTGCTGAAGGCCTCTGAACCAGGGGCTGTCATAGCTTCAAAGTCAACTAGCTGAAAAAGAGAGACATTGAGGAGTGTGAGCAAATGGGGAGGAGAAAGGCTCCCGTTGGCATCTGTTCAGATCTTCACACGAAACCCGCAGGCTGGGTCTAAACACAGCCAGTCATCCCCCACCAGGGCCAACCTACCTTCCCTTTGGGAATTTTCCCTGCCACTTCTTTTCCACTTGCCATCAACGCTCCCACGATCACCGAATAGGCTATCACACTGTCAGCAAAGAATAATCACCCGTCAGTCGGCTACAAACAGCTGCTGAGCGCGCCGTGGATTCCCCTCGTAATAGAGGGAATTTTCTTTCTTTTAAGAGTCTTTGGGTGTTAAGCATAAGAACTACTTTCATTTGGTTTAAAAACCATTTATTAATTTTCTACTAAATATATATAAATATATACTTATAAATAAATATACTTATAAGTAAATATATATACTTATTTAAGAATGTCACCAAATATATTCTTTTTCTAAGGGAAAAAGTGGGTATTTTAATTAGAGCATTTCTTCCCATTTAGTGTTTAAATTCTTGTGAAATAACGCATTAGAAAATGTGTCTATGTTTTTAACAACTTCATGCAGCTTGGCTTTAAAATGCATACCTACGATATACTTTGTAAGTGCAGATTAATCTTATCGTTTGAGCATGAAAACACTCTGGCCCTCAAAGAAGCAGGGCACACACATCCCCACAGGCCCTGACAGGCGGCCTGAAAGCTGATCTGCGGTGTCAGCCCCTCCCGGCACACACGGACCGCTGGGATTCTGACAGCTGCACTACACACCCAGGGCGCCCCTGGGCGAGGCGCCCCAGGATGCAGATAACCAGGATGAGGCTCCGCCTCCGACAGGGAAGGGCAGCCCACGAGCAGTGAGGCCCACCGGGGAAGGCCCACAGAGGCCGGGGCAGGGCGAAGGAGGCAGAGGAGCAGGCGGGCCGCAGGCTGGCACCGAGGGAGCAGCACATGTGGGGACGTGAAGATGTGAGGAAAGGCAGGGAGGGGTGGCGGGGAGAGGACCCTCAGGAGTTCCACAGGGCAGGTAAAGGAGGGAGGTGACGGAGCCAGCATAAACCAGGGCAGGACAGGGATGGGCCCAGGCATGATGCCACCGAGTTTGCACCGGGGCCAACGGGTGTGCAGAACCAGGGGTCACAGAGCGGGGAAGCAGCGAGACAAGTGAGCAAGGCCGTGTCGGGAGAGGACAAGGGTCCGCGTCGTGGCTGTGGCTGTGGGCACAGGGAGAGAGACCTGGGGGTCAGGGGGTGGAACCAGCAGGGTTTGGGGACTGAACAGAAGTGGGGACGGAGGGTGACTGGAGCTCGGCTCCCTTCACCCGTCACACAGGAGCCCAGGGCAGCCGAGGACAGCGACCACAACCAGGCATGTGCACAGGGCCAGCCTGGAGGTGGCGCCTCGGACAGGTCTGATGCGCAGCTCTGCTCAGAGGACCCCGCCAGTCACAGTTGGCAGATACTGCAACATTTATGCTCCTATTTTGTTTCAATGTCTTTTTAATATTATAATGAAATTTGCTACCACATTCAAGAGTTTTAAAGTATTAATAAGGATGGGCAAGTAATTATTTTAGCAAAAACATCTTAAATTTAAGTATGTGCTAGCCACAGCCGTGGAAGTGATTCGCTGTGCAAGGCGTCGGGTGAAGAACAGAAAGCAAGCCTGCAGACGCCTCCCCGTGCCAAGGACACCCGACCCACTCCTGGCAGGCTCGTAAGAAGCCAGAATTCATTCGCAGTCATAAAAACACCATGGTGTGGTTGGTGATGCAAAAGTGTAAAACATCAGGGCCAAAGGCCAACGAACGGCCAAACCCTGGGGCAGAGGGGCGAGGAGGGCAGGGTGACAGTCGGGGGCAGCACCGCGACTGAGGCGCAGGGAGCGCGGTGCCCACGCACGGCAGCCCTCGGTGGTCTCCGTGTGGTGAGTGAGCCCGCGCCCGCACAACTCAGGCACACGACACAGCAGCCCTTTCACACTCCCGCTGCTGCTCCGCTGCTGATCCGGGAAACACGTCGGGCGGAGTTTGGAACAAACCAAAGGGGGCTTCTTGTCACTGCTTGGGGCACATCCGCACACACACCCACCGCAGGAAGTGTGAGCAAAAAAGAACACGTTTCTCAGTGTAAAACCTTTTGAATTACAGGGCATCACTCACCTGGATCCTCGTGAGAGTGGCATTAAATTATAAAAGTAATAAACTAAGGATAAGATTAAGTTGCAAACAGCATCAGCCTCCTAGAAAAAAAAGACACATGCTCGTGAACGTAAACCAGACTACAAACCCCAACGGGTGTTTATCGGGGGCAGGACACGGAGCGCCATTTTACCAGGAAGAGGACTCTTCCACTCCTCTCCCACTGCTGAATGCCTGACACTCTTTTGCACAGTTTGGCTAGTACAAGGGTGCATACAGTCCAGCTCAGAGCAGTATCCCCCCAGCTGTTCTTAAAACTGCAAACTTTTTTGATAAACACAGACGTCTCAGTCTCCGTTAATGTTACTTTCAATGTCAAAACATATATGGAGATTAAAATAAAACAAAGCACTTACTGATACCGATTATGCTTTCTACAAGCCTCCCTACCTCAAAAGATTCTGGTAAGTGCCCCTCCGCACACAGATTTAGGTGATAAATATGCTTAATTCTGTACAAAAACTTAGATGCTTAATTATATCAATTAACTGATTAAATGCAAGAGATTTAAGGTGCCTTCCTGGGGCGATGGGCACCCATTCTAGAATGCGGGTGGCGTCACAGACTCTCGGCACAGTGACGGCTGCAGCCACAAAGGGACATATCAGATCCTGCCACCAAGGAGGCCCCCCTTGAGTCGGGGTGGGCAATGGAGGCCAGGAAAGGTCATTTTCATTATGGATCGAATTTTTCATTTAAGTCGTGACAGAGCCCACATTTATGATAATATAGTAAATAATAAATGTATTTCTCCCTCCCCAAATGCTGTAGTTACTAAATATGGTAACTGCTCCAGTAATACCAAAAAATATTTACAGGTCCACTAAAGCTGATTTCAACCATAAGATGTATAAACCAGATGAAAGGGCAGAGGCTTTACAAAGTTCACCAGGACTCGCAGGACGCAAGCGTCACAGGGAAACACACACCTACCCCAAACTCTGACGAAAGAACGAGAACTTTTCCTTTGGCCGTGAGGTCTTTATAAAGTGCATCTATTTCTGCGTGGTACAACTGTGTCCTTTCCTCTGTGGTTTGAGTTTCCACAGAAAAGAGTATGTTGCCAATCCTAAAAGCACAAGAGCACGTGTCAAAGGCACGTGTGACACAGGGTTCAGGGAGCTGAACACAGGAGGCGGGACGAGGAAGCAAACAGCACGCTGACGGGAGCAGGACGTGCAGAGAGGGGCCCCCCGCCTCACCGCCCCAACGAGGCACCGGTCGTCAGCATGCAGTTTCTTCACAAAAATACGGTATTTTGCTCAGTCTAAGCACATAATTATGTGAGCCTAGGCTAATCCAGGAGGAAACAACTACACTTAGTAAAGAATGCGTTTAAACACCTAGAAAACATTTGATCGGACAGCCACCCTGTTATTACTGGGGGCCAGGGCAAGGGCTCAGGGCAGGAAGTGCAGGGACCTCACAGTGTCCTTTTTCTTTTTTAAGCCCCTGCTGCGTGCTCAGCTCCACCCGAGGCTCTGTGGGGGGTGTAAATTTGATGCCACGGGTATTTATTGTACAATGCCAGTAACAAAACACTGACTGTGGTCCTCAGACCCTAGAAAGAGCACAGCACAGCCGCCCCCTTTTGAGGAAGGGAGGCGGAAATGAGGCCACGAATTATTCTGAGACTGCGCTCAGGCCTTAACATAGTCCATCGGGGTTCAAGAGAGAGAGAGACCAGAGCTAACTTAGAAGACAAGGACGAGAACAGGGCACACTTCTTGGAAGAATAGCCGTGAGCTTGGGTCTTGAAGATCAAGATGACGAGAGACTCAGAAGGAGGGGCCAGGTGACCTCAGGGAGCAAGCAGTCCTGCTGGATCAGCAGGCCAGGTCCCGACAGGAAACTGGTTCAGGTAAAGCAGGAAAAACGGTCCAGGCCACGTTACGGAAGGCCTCCAACGCCTGGCTGGGGAGCAGGTTTTGGTATCAACAGACAAGGGCAAGGCAGGGCTGGGGAGTCCTTTCTGGAGCCAGGGGGGCGCCCAGTGCGGTGCAGCCCTAGGAACGCCGCGGAAGCACTGGGAAGCCGCCAGGAGACCCGCACAGCAGCATGAGTCTCTGAGAGGGGCTGGGGGCCCAGGCAGGCGAGGCGGGCGGTGGGGTGACGCGGACAGCGAGGAAATACGCTACGTTTCAGGGGGGAGGGATTTTACGTGCTCTCTTACTCGGTGACTCCAGTTCTGCCTGGGAATTTACCCTGAGACCACCTGCACCTGTATCTACACCACTGGTGAGTGAAAAGGTAGGAAGCAATTTCACGTGAATAGTAAACCCCGAAATTCCTTTTGGGGAAAGAATGACCCTTATGGTGAAAGGACCTTGACAAGCAGGTGGCTGGGGATACAGATCGAGACCTCCGAGACATGGAGAACCGCAGAAATCTGGAAGTGGCTGCACTGGCGCCTGCTCGTGAAGGCCTGTGCGTCCCGCCGTGGGGCCTGACCACGGGCCCTGGGGCCTGACAGCAAAAGCACAGGAGGCAGAGGGTCGGGGGACTGCGTCACAGCCCCACCGCCGAGCGGCAGGGGTCACGGCCCCGAGGGCTGAGGAGGGTGGGCGGGGGCTCACGGTAAGCCCACCCAAAATTCAAGGGATTTGGAGGCTTCTAGAGGAAGCTCAGATTCTAGAAATAGCTAATAAAAATGTTCCCTGTGGTGCTATTTAGAGAGTGAGAAAGGGGAACCACCCCAAAATGGTCAATAACAAAAATTAGTAGGGGAAACTACAATACCCGTACAACAGAACACCATGGACTTATTAAAAATGCGTATAGGAGCAGGATATGGGGAAATGTTACAAAGTAATGGGGAGACGAGTAAAGAAACACATTACAAAACAATACACAGAATGTAATCCGTTCCCAAAGAAAATAACTTAAGTGTTTTTATTTTTTAATCTTTGCTCATCTGTATATTCTAACTTTTGTACACTAAGACTACACTACTCTTGTAACAATTAAAACCTGCATTTCAAAATGAAGAAATTGGCCTTGAATGTGGCCATTTCTCATGTTTTTTCATTTTCGTAGTAAAGGCCTTCCCCAAAGGGACTTCGAGACCCCAGAAGGATGTTTCCCACCAGCCCCATCAGAAGTCACACGGGAAGTCTGGAGAGCAGACAGGTCCGGCAGTCGGGGGGTGGGGGGCTGACCGCCGGTGTGATCCTGTAGATGTGACGGGAAGAAGGACTGGTAACAGCTACCCTCGGGGCCTTGGCGTCACTTCAGCGGAAAGCGAAGGCCCCGCTGGCGGGCCTCTGTGCCAGCAAGCACACCTACACATCCTGACACCCGCCCACCTGCCCTCCACACCCGGGCAGCATACGCACTTGTCTCCCGTAATGGTGACTGTGAATCCATCGTACTCCTTCCCTTGATCTTTGAGGCTGGGGACTTTTGTATTCACCGTGAACCCATCCTTCGTTTTAGTATTAAACTGCTTTCAGGGGAAAAGAAAATGCACGTTACTAGTGTGAAATTCATTGTATACTCCCGACTGCCACTGTGCGGTGCTGACTCGGATTTCCGAGTTTTCAGGGAGGGTCACGGAAGTCCCCGACGCAAGAGACCCAGTGAGCAGTGACCCAGGTTGACACCTCTGCCCGACCCCAGGCCCCAACGCCGACTCTACGCCCAGTTCACACCCCGAGGGGCACCTGCCAGAGGTGCAGAGAACCTCAGCACAGCAGGCTCATGGCCCCTTCTGGAGCCCTCACTCTGGGGGTTTTTCTCACGCTCAGTCTCGATCAGCGGCAACCCTGACTCTTAGCAGGTCAGGGAAATAAAGTGTTTTTATTTTTTAATCTTTGCTCATCTATATATTCTAAATTTTGTACACTAAGATTACCTTCCGGCAAGTTAGTCTTGCAGGAAGACTAACTTCCTGCAAGTCAAAGAAACTCTGCCAGGCTCCTTCCAAGCAGAGTCTGAGTTCCCTGACGAGCACTCAGAGTTATTGCCGACTGGGAATTTCAGACACACACCCCGACTCTGCAGACCACAGACCGGCAAGCTACAGGAATTACACCAAGCTAAGGGCGCCCCTCGGTGTGACAGCGTGAAGGCGGCTTCAGGCGCTCGACCTCTCCGCTGCACTGGGTAACTGTAGTCCCTCCCAGGTTCTTTTGAAACAGACACACATGTAAAATACTAAAATCTCCCTAAGTGACTGTGTATTGTGCCCAGTGTAGTACATTTAAATGCCTAAAATGCCCACGGGAAAGCTGAAGATGAAAAACTGAGACACGTGCCAGGGTCCTTGCTGCCTGGTGCGCCCCAGCCGCCCTCCGTGAGGCCCTTCTGCCCTCTGGGGGGCATCTGGGGAACTCACGGGCGAGTCTGGAGGGTGGGAGCCAAGACCACTCGATGCCTTTCCGTGCAGGCTCCCCACGCCCCGTGGACTTTCACGTAGACGGGGAACCTGTCTGTGACTTAATTACCTGGGCCAGCAACTCCTGTTACACTCGGACTAAATAGGTGTCACAGGTTTAATGCACACGGAATTTTCCAGGAATGCACACGGCAGGTACATTGAGGAAAGAGTGTAAGATGTCCTGCTGGGACCTTCACTGAGCGTGGTTTACCATTTCAGAATGCCATCTCACCAGTGACATCGTAGCTCATGACACCCGAGTCACCAAACAACACGCAGGTAAGGGGCTGCACTTGCAGCCGATGGTCACCACGATGCTACATACAGGTGCGAGCAACCGGCCGCTTCTCAGGAAGACGTGCCCGAACCCCGACACACTGCCGTGCACGCCACTCTATTACAAGCTCCTCACATTTCAGGGCCCCTTTACGGCTCTACGCTCACCTCAGAGTTTCTGAGTAAGTGGGACATACTGTGGAGTTCATCTTACTGCACTTGACCACGTCTGCTGAGTTAACACAGGGGGGCCGAGAAGATGGAAGACCACTTGTCGGTCCATCAGACCCTCGTGAGAGCCCCGGAGGTGGGCCCGCAGAGTCACAGCTCCTCAGCAGCCAGGAGCCTCGCACCCAGCCCGGTCACAGGCTCACCCACACCCGTCGAGGCAGTGTGGACCGTATATACGGCCTGAGGCTTCCTGGTTATTCCTTAGAGGTGGATAAGCTTTGGTCATTCACAGAAATTCCTTAAATTCTATTTGCTGTAAATCAACCTTATCTACTGTAGCTGCAAAGGGAAGGCTTATCCTGCCCTGCAAGTGTCATCCACTTCCGCAGACGCAGCTCCAGCCTCCGCCCCCTCAGCTCCATGAGGTGCTGCTTGGGCTGCACGTACCTGCCCAGTGGTCTGGCAAACAACCCCGGCAGGGAGCTGGGGTGAGCACAGGCTCACCGCAGGCGTTTCCCCTTCTCCCAACAGTCACCGCCTCGTGCCTGTCTGAGACCTGAAAGCGGCTGCCCTGTATTTTGTCCAGTTGCATAATCGTCACGGTGTGGAAGGGCAGGTCGCATGCCAGTCACTCCATCGGGACCAGAAACGGAATTCAACTGTCTGTGTCCTTGTTTCCTGCATCTGCTAATTCCTCACAAATTTGCTTTTATCTTTGAGTCCAACGTCTGTGTTTTATTTTACTTTGGTTATTATTCAGTGCGACTATGTCCGTGTTTTCAGGTAGCACGTGCTTCATAAACTTTAAAACATTTATGATGTAAGATTCACAAACATGGCGCCGAACAACTCAAAAAAGTGCTACAGTTTTATTTTTTCCTAAAATGTACTGCGGTTTTGATAGCAGACTTACCTTCATGATTGGAAGAAGGTCTTCTACTTTGTGCACCTTTTCCAGAGCTTCTCTAACTTCCAACAAGCCTTTAGGATTATTAGCTCTTAAAGAGAGGGAGAGTTGGGACTAAAATTAATGCAGAAATGTGATAATTATGCCATTACCTCTAATTCAAATACATCATCCTCAATTATGATAACTCAATACTCAAAATGGTGGGCCGCAACTAAAGTGTCTAAATACTGGGGTGGTTTGATCTGATGAATTCTGGGCTACCGGTGAGAACTCAGGAAACAGGCAGCACCCCTCTAGAAGGTGAAACAGGGAAAAGCAGAAGGCCAGGCATGCTGTTTGGTCCCGAACCCTGATTGGCCTGTGCCGACTCTGAAATCAGATGTGACTGTTTCTCCTTCCTAAAGCTGCTCTCAGGGACACGCCCTGCTCGGTTTTCATATCAAGGTTACATTCACCTGGTGATAACTAACCACTCAGGATTCTTTTATTCTCCAGTGTTCTGCTCAATGTTACATCAACACCTTCCTATCTCCCCGCCGTTCAGGTGAGGAAGAATGAGTGTGAAGGCTGAAATCCCTTACAAAACATGTCAAAGAAACATCCTGCCTTTTAAAAGAAAGAGACTAGAGAAGTCACAACATTGCACGTAAGATTAAACACATTCAGTTGAGTCCGTGCATTTTGTTAAGTTATCAAAAAGGTCGATAATTACTCTACAAGGTTTTGATTCTAAACACAATGTAAAAATTTGAAAGTTTATTTAGTCTGTCAGTAGGCTTAGTTTTCAAGTTTCATAACTATAAGAAATATATAAAATCAATCCATTATTATGAAAAGAATTTAAAGGATTACCCATGATAAATAAGAATTCTATCTTTAATAAAATGAAGAATTTTCTCAAAATATTCCAGGTATCTCATGTTAATCACCTGACCCCTGTAAGAAAAAAATTAAGAATTTTTACAAAGGCATATATTCCAAACACCGTCTAATTTCCAAGTTAATTAAAAAGAACAACAGAGAACTATGAGATTAATGTAGCAAAAAAGATGGGGAAATTCACTTACTTGCAACCAATGAATGGGAAGAGCAAAGCACTGTCTTAGCCTGGTCGTCAGCTCATGGGGTTTATTATGGTGACAAAGGTGCCAAACTCAGCCCCGGAGAGGCCGAGATGGGGAGAAAAATCCTCAGGTACTTCAATGAGGCTCAGATTTTCACACCAATTCCCCCTGTGGAGCCCTTCGGTTTGTCGGCAGCATGCCTTCTCTCCCTGGGCTCTCCCGATCGCATTATCTGCTGATACCCCTACCTTTCATCTAGATGGACACTAGCAGTTTCTCCACAGCCCACCTGAGATAAGATTTTCCGCAGGTTTCTATGCCCACCCCCTCTTTTAAACTCTCTTTCAGAACTTCTTGTACTGTCAACATGCTGATGTACACATCCAACTTATGTACACATATACAACACGTATACACCCGACTGAGGTGCACACGTACAAGAAAATGTACACACCCTACTGGCATACACACGCACAAGATAATATACACACCCGACTGATGCGCGCGTGTATAAGAAGATGCTCAGCCGATTTGAGTACATGTAAACATCCGACTGCTCCCCAGACTCCCCCCAAACCTCAAGTTCATTAGAGTCAAGCAGGAATCCACTCTCCCACACTCTCCCAGCTCTATCCGCCCACACTTGTCCGCCTGCTTTCCGCCCTGCTGTTGCCTGGCCGACTGGGATGCCCGCAAACCTGGGCCAGAGAGGAGACCCCCTGTGGTCCCACACCATCCCGTGTCTACCCGCCGCCAGTGCTCCCCTGTCCCCATTTCAGTGCCCTGTCCTCCCTCCAGCCCCTTCCACGAAGCCCTCCAGACCTCGGCACTTGTCACTGGCGCTGCCACGCGACTCTCTGCCCACTTCCTGTGCCTCCCAGGTCACTGTGCCTCTAACCTGTTCTGCAGCCGAAGTGATCACCCGATTGGGCAAATGTGCTCACACCACTTCTCTGCTCACTGCCTCTGAACAGCTCAGCGTCATTTTCGGGGAGAAAACACCTTCCCGTGGAGCAGAAACTTGTTTCTACTTTGGGGGAAGAGTTTTTACATTTTGGTCCCTGCCCGTCTTTCAGGCCTTGGACGGCTGGTCCTCCCTTCGTGGCAAACTAGCCCCCCAGCCACAGCGAGTCAGCCGTCCCTTCCTGGCGGTGCCCGACTGTCTCCAGGCCCAGGCCTGGCCCCCTCGCTGCTTTCCCTCTCTCCAGACAGCCGGGCCTCACCCAGAGACTAGTCTCAGAGCCCGCTCTGTGTCCCCTGGCGTCCTGGACACGTGACCACCACAGCTTAACACAGTGTGCAGCTGTTCACAGTCCGCCGTCTGCGTTCAGCCCTGGGCTTTCTGAAGTCGGGACCTGTTACACTTCCTCATCGCCGCCGCGCAGCACGGCACGCTGATGGCGGACTTCCGATAACATTAGTTCAGTTTAGTCTACAGATGCCACAAACCAGTCCATGAGAAACAGATACAGAAGTCACAGGGGAAAATTATTTTTTAGAAATCAGAAACAAATAAATGTCTAAATGACATTTCTATTAAACTTAAATGTCAACAGTGTACGGAGTATTATTTTCTTGATTCAAACTTCTGGAACTAGAAGCACTTTAGATGGGACACAACTCCCATATTTACTTGCAAATTCTATCTACAATTAAATTCAGTGGGTCCCTTTGAAGCTGCTCCTCTTTACAATTTGCTCATCGTTTACTGGGAAGGTGGCAAAGCACAGGAAGGGAGAGGCGAAGAGGCCAGCACTTCACCCCCATCCCTGACTTGCCGAGCTTCTGGGCACAGAAAAGCCCTCCCAGGCAGGTGGCTCAGCGCCCAGATGGTGTCACTGCTCCAAACCCTTTGTGTGTCGGTGGCGGGAGGGGGAGCCTTTCCCCACAACAGCCACACCATGTTACCAGGGTATTATGGTACATGTGATGTCCTCCACCCAAAGGCTTTCTGTCGTGGTTTAGGACAGGAAGATGGACATCCCAGGCGACAGCCTGGCAGCCTACCCTTCCTCGAGTTCTGCCTCAGACTCGGCGCCCGAAGCAGGCCCAGGGCAGGCGCCGCGTTTCCTTCTGCAGCCGCACCAGCTGAGAGGACGCAGGCGGGACTCCGCAGGGGCAGAGCATGTCTGCGCAGGCCCCTGGCGAGGTCACCCGGAGAGGAGCAGCGGGTCCCTCGTGGCCTCCGACCCGTCTGCTAAGAACAAGCTCCTGTGAGAACAAAAGAGGCGCGGAAGGGCCATACCTGATTAAATTGATGTGGTTGTTAAAACCCCTGCTGAGACTTCGGGCTGGCATTTGATCTAACCATAGCACTGGCTGGTCTGGGTCAGCGATCCTGTGAAACAGAACTTGTTAGAGAGGAAGATCTCTCACAACCTAGAGAGGTTCAAAGGCATTAAAAATAAAACATCAGCGTCTTTGCAAAAGTTGGGAGGAAGCGATCGCTCAGACTGTTACATCTGCGAACGCGGAACACAAACACGCGAGTTCCAAAAGGCTGCCCGGCTGGGCCCAGTGAGAGGTCAGTGCCGGCTGCTAGTCGAGCCGCATCTTCTCACGCAAACGAGATCGTCAGTCACCGACGCCACCGCCGTCATCCAGACACACCGTTCAGTGCAGACAGAGGGAAGCGCACGGCAGTCCCCTCAAAGGTACCACAGATAACGAAATGCACCTTCAAAGAGGCTTTTTCTAAAATACTTCTTTTAAAAATGTGCTTGGAACTTGATAATCCCTATTCTGTGCATACTACTTGAGCGTATTTCAAAGAATGAATGACGATGCCGGCAGTTTCTGACAAACTTCAGAGGGGAACACACGACGTGTACGGCTCACTGTCAGGCAATAAAACGGCCTGCGAAGCCAGGGGAGGGACCCGTCATTGCACGAGAACCGAATCTGGTCCTCTCACGTCAGCCGTACCTACCGTCTCCACTTGACGGCGATGTCGAACATGTCCCTCCACTGCATCAGCCGCGTCTTGCCGTTCATCCGGACCTTCGAGTTGGTCCACGTGCGCTGCACAGCCTGCATGACTTCCAGCGCCGCCAAACCCATGGCTGCGGGAGAGAAACGCGGAGTGTGCAGGGCCTGTCGGCACACAGCCCAGGGGCCGACCTTCCCCGGGCCTCGGGGACAGCTCCCGAGCTGTCGCACGGGGGCCCTCAGGGGCCCTGGCCACCCGCGCAGGCGAAGATCCGTGTGCAGCGCTGGTCCCCCCAAATTAACTACCAACAGCCTGCTGTTGACCAAAGGCCTTACCGATCGCATAAACAATCTATTACATGTAATTCTGTATGTAATGTGTACTGTATCCTATGTTCTCACAGTGGAGTAGGCTTGAGAAGTTAAAGCCGTAAGGAAGAGAAAATACCTTCACAGTTCTCTGCCGTATTTTCAGTGCCGCAAGTTTACATCAACAGCTGGTAAGGCAAATTGTCTGTCGGCACCTCCAATAATACTGTCTTATGTGGTTTACTGTAGATGATATATGTGTTACTAACACTAGACACCAAAAATGAAAAGCCCATGTGAGAAAAAACTACTTATTTGCAGGTGTAACGATTCAGGTGCTGATAAGGAAGAGTCAGCAATGGGGTTGCTTTACGGTAGCCTAGTGTAACCCACACGACTGCTGCACAGCGGACAGGAAATCCCTACAAATTTTCTAGCACATTTACTGGAAAACACCCTTGCGTGAGGGGCCCATGCGGTTCAAACCCATGTTGTTCGAGGGTCACTGCATGAAGAGTTGCAAGCACTGGTAACTTAACAGGACTGGGCACACATCACAATCATAACAGCCCTGCTAAAATTATCGGAGAGAACCAGACACGCCCCCAAAGTTGTCCCCTCCCAGCTCTGCTCCCTCCCGAAGCTCCCGGAGGCCCACAGTCCCACCAGGCCGCAGCAAGGACACAGCGCCTGTGGGTGGCGTGCGACCCATGGCGAAGCCTCCAGGCCGGCAGCCCCCACCCGCGTCCACAGGCAGCACAGCCCCCGGCCGAGGCAGGACGTGGCCTCCTCCCGGAGCTCCGCTGGCTGGACCTGCACGTTTCTGTCAGGATCCCGTGCAGATTTTGCATAGGCATAATGCATGCTTTTTTTAAAGCACAGCGTGATTGAGCAATCCTTGCTCTTTTGTCAGAAATATTTCCACTTTCAGATAGTTAGTTGCAAAATACCTCTGTGTATCCTCTTGTTCGGCAGGAAGCCAGGCGTTTCATATTGCATCAGCGATCCCAAACGATCGGCCACGCAAATCAGCTCTTGTACCTCAGGCTTGTAACTCTCAAAATTCTGATGCAGCACGTCTCTGGAAGAAACATTACAGACACGATAAGGACTTCTACAACGGATGTTGGGTAATCAGATTTCAGCTGAAGGGCAGTCACTTCCACCCCTGGAAAACTAATTAAGAAACCTAGGACCACGTAGTTTTTACTCCATCCAGTGCTTTGCACTCAACCATACACAAAGCGGCAGAAGGAATCTCCCAGAGTACGTACAGAATGACTCTGACATGCTTGTCAGCAACACTGGCGACTAGTTTGCAATTTGGACCATTACTCGCTTTGTAAACTCCTCCAGGGACATAACTTGCGTGGAGGGTCCTCTGCAGCAGCAACCAACCAGCCCCCATGCTGTGTCCACCGCCCTCCTCGGGACTGCACCAGGTCCACTTGGAATGGTATATGTGACCACTACTGTGGAGCTGGCAGCCTGCCAGAAGTTTTCATAACAAACATTGCAATTCCAAGCATAGGTTGTGTTGAGGTCCTCAAGGCCACCCTGAGGTCCCGCTGTCCACTGGGAGGACTGGCAGGACTCAGTGCTGTCATTTATTACAGCACAGGACACAAGCACAGACATCAAAGGGAAAAGGCGCATGGGGCCAAGTCCAGAGGTGACCAGGCCAAGCTTCCAAGGGTCTTCTCCCAGGGGACACATAGGATGAATCCCCCGAGGGAAGTGCTGGCCACCAGGGAAGCTCATTAGACACTTGGGGCCCAGGGTTTCACTGGGGGATGGTCACGTAAGCTGCCCAGATTGATCAGGAAGGAACGCAGGTGATCACGCAGTGCCTGTGCAGACAGCTTGGGCCCAGGGAGCCACTCTCCTCCATTCTGGGCATGGTGGACACTCCTGAAGTCCAAGTTCCCAGACGCCAGCCAAGGGCCAGCCTTGTAAGCAGGCCTTTCCCAGGACAGCGGCTCAGGCCTGCCAGGTTAACCCTTTCCTGCACAGAGGTATTTCCCCAAAAAGGGATGGCAGAAAACACAGATAACCTCTTTAAGCTTCCTATTTCCTTTATTTTTGGTTATGTAGTAACTGACACATACAAAAACATACCACCTCAGTACCCAACCTAAGAACTGGAACAACTCTGTAGCTCTATCTGCTTGTCTGCTTCTTTCTTAGCCCATCCTCCTGGCCCCCAACAAGAGGCAACTTGTGTTCAATTTTGTGTTCGTGACTCCCTTACCTTTTCCTTTTAAAAAACGGGTACATTACGTATACCCCTCAGCAACAGTGTATGGTTTTCCTTATGAGCTTCATGGGAAGACGAGGTGCCCCAGCAGGCTGCTGCCTTGCTGTTTTCACTCAGCGTGGCATCTGAAGACTAACCCACGCTGTCGTGCAAGCCCTTGTTTACGCGGCTGAACAACACCCCCTCGTGCGATGGGCTGTTCACCCACTCCTCCGTTCATGGACACCTGGGACGATTCCCAGTTTTCGGTGTGGACAAACGCTGCTCGCAACGGTTCCATACAGGTCTCCCCGCAGACGGTGCTCCGCCCACACGAGGTTCTCACTGAGTGTACACAGTGGAGTCGCCAGCCTGTAGGACTTGCGAGTGCTCGGCTTCACGAGACACGACGAACTGCCGGCCGGTGTGGCTGCAGCAATTTAAACTCTCTGATCCCCATTTCTGGTCGCTACCACTGTTATCAGGCTTTGTAGTGTTTGCTTATCTAGCTTAGGCTTATTTTTTCACTCTTCACAGTGTCTTTTGTTGAACAGAAATTCTTTGTTTCAACGTAGTCTGATTCATCGGTCCCTTTGTCTAAGGTCTATACTGTGTGTCATTGTTTCAAAAATTCTTGTCTACCTGAAAATCATAAAAGTCTTCGCTTACATCTTCTCTTAAAAGTTTAAAAATGTAGCTGCTCACACTTAGGATTTTATTCGTCTAAAACTGGATCTCTCTCTACACCATCACGGAAGTCGGTTTTATGTTATCCACGTAACAACCGAGCTGCCCCCTGCCTCTCACTGGCGAGTCCCGCCCTCACCCACAACGCCGCTGCCACTCCTCCAGGCTCTCTGACAGAGGCTTCCCAGCTCCTTGCGGTGCTGCTCTGGCCTGCCCGGCGGTCCCTGCCCCAGTACCGCGGTCTCCGCTCCCCTGTTACATCTGCTCTCTGGCAGGGTGAGAACCTTCCCCTCGGAGCCCGGGCACCATCTTCTTTAGGAGTCATCTTCTTGATGACTCTTGGTTGTTTTTCCACACAATTTCCAGGATTAGCTCATCCAGTTTCTCAAAATACTTTATTTCAAGTTTTGAATGGCATTTTACTGGATTTATAATTAATTTGCAGAGAAATGACTTACTGATCTCATTGAACTCATGAGCTATTCATGAACATGGTGTTTCTCTCCCTGTATTTGTTCTCTCAGTAACTTTCAATTAAGTTTTATAATGAATTCCACACAGATTCTGTTTATCTTTTCTAGGATATATTCTTAAGTACTTATTGCTGTTATAAATGGTATTTTTGTTTCTTTCTGGTATATAGAAATGCAAATGATTCTTGTATATTGATAATTGACCACCTTGCTAAACTCTTAGCAGTTCTTATAATTTGTAAGTTTTCTGGGTTTTTAAAAAAATATTTTATTTATTTTCAGAAGGATGGGGAGGGAGGGAGAAAGAGAGGGAGAGATACATCAATGTGAGAGAGAAGCATCAAATGGCGGACTCTCACACACACCCCTACTGGAGCGACGTGACTTTCTACTTTTAAGATTTTCCTCCTTATCTTAGGTGCTCTCCAGTTTCTTTCATTCACCCTTTTTAAAAAATCTGTGGATTTATGTGTTTCCTCAGTTCTGGGAAATTCTTAGTCATCATGTGTTTTAAACTGCCTCTCTCCCGTTCTCTCCTGAGGTTTCAACATGTGCTAGACCTACTCACGCCTTCCGCATCTTCTGCCTCTTCCCTGTTTTCCGTCCCCTTGGCTCTCCAGACCGCACTCCGGATTTTCTCAGTGCTCTCTCCTACAGCTCTGCCCTTTTCTCTCTGAGCTGTGGATTCTCCCAGTGCTCTCTCCTCCAGCTCTGCCCTTTTCTCTCAGTGCCCTGGATACTCCCAGTGCTCTCTCCTCCAGCTCTGCCCTTTTCTCTCTGAGCTGTGGATTCTCCCAGTGCTCTCTCCTCCAGCTCTGCCCTTTTCTCTCTGAGCTCTGGATTCTCCCAGTGCTCTCCCCTCCAGCTCTGCCCTTTTCTCTCTGAGCTCTGGATTCTCCCAGTGCTCTCTCCTCCAACTCTGCCCTTTTCTCTCTGAGCTGTGGATTCTCCCAGTGCTCTCTCCTCCAGTTCTGCCCTTTTCTCTC
>CM052546.1:77292639-77324262 GCA_028533065.1 Trachops cirrhosus | reverse complement strand
CTCCTCCAGCTCTGCCCTTTTCTCTCTGAGCTCCGGATTCTCCCAGTGCTCTCCCCTCCAGCTCTGCCGTTTTCTCTCTGAGCTGTGGATTCTCCCAGTGCTCTCTCCTCCAGCTCTGCCCTTTTCTCTCTGTGCTCTGGATATTCCCAGTGCTCCCTCCTCCAACTCTGCCCTTTTCTCTCAGCTACAGCTAACCTGCTGTCTGGCCTATGTAATGAGTTCTTGTTATATTTTCTATTTCCAAAGCTCCCAATTATTTTTTTAATCTGCCTGGTCATCTTTCACAATCTCCTTGTTCATGTTTCTCATTTCTTCATAATCTCTTTAAATACTTAATTGGGAGTTATTTTAGAGGCTGCATTCAATAATTCCAAGATCTGAAGTCCTCGAGGGTCAGTCCGCTGTTTGCGGTCTCTATTGATTCTCACAGTAACAGTCTTCCTCTGTGGGCAAACCTGGGGCCCAAATTCGCACTGATTCCTTCCTCAGACGAATTTGCATTTGCTTCTGTTGGACCCTGGGAAGGCCTCCAACATGGCACCGCTTGAGCCCTTTCAAGCTCAGCAGCCCCTGCCTGTGTCTCCGGGCGCTATACCACAGCGGCCGTCAGGGGCACTTATATCACCCCCTCCCCCCGCCCCAGGACACCTTCTTCCTTTTAAATGTGCTCACTGTGTACCACTTGAGTTTGAATCCCCTCTTCTTTCGTTTTAGAGAGTGAAAGGGTTCATCTGGAAGGAGTCAGATCAGCCTCTTAATTTTTAAGGCAGGGCAGACTCCCAGGAATCAATATGTATTCTAGATCTGTTTTGTGATGGGACAGCCCTTCAGCGTCTCTGCCTGGCCACACGCAGCAGTAGCCAGCCAGCAGTGTAACTTCCAGTGTGTTCGGTAATGTGTTCTAAAAGCAACTCAGCGCAGGATAATGCATATCGAAGACTGCCAGTAAGTAGAAGTACATCTGCAGTTTGACGCTGCCCAAAATTAGCAGGGAAGGAACGATGCTATCCAGAGGGAAGTTTCATGGTACTTTATAAACTAAAAGAAATACTTGCAGACATGTCAAATCAAAACATAAACCGATCAGAGACATGAACAGAAGGCCACTTATGGATGGAAAGACGGCATGATGGATTTACGGTGCAGTGTGGGGAGGGAAAAGGAACCCCGGAAAGCACTCACCGGATGTGGGGCTGCAGCCCCGGCTGCTCCTCATAGTCTTCGATGAGGAAAGGCAGGCTCTTAGCCCAGTGGTCCTTGAAGCTGCCCGGCAGGTCTGCGTCCACGTTGTACTCCGTGAGGGGCGTGTCCAGGTGTGCGTGAAGGTACCGAGAATACTCTGCACACAGGAAACCAGACCTGACACACCCAAACACTGCTACAGCAGCGTTGTTGGTAGCTAGCTGCCATGCAAATACTTTGCCAGAGACTGTTATGTCGTTGTAAGAATTCTAAACGGAGGGTCCAAATTTTATTAAGTCACAACTCTTATAGGACAATTGGAGTGACCTGCCACTGACTGAGTCACCAGGGAGCAACACCAGCCACTCGGGGAACCTTTCCATGAAACACACCAAAGATCTCTCTTTTTAATTCCAGAGTCATGCCAGAAAAAAGAGGGGGCTGTGCTTCAGAGTCTGGAGCTAGGCTGCCCAGTAGGCAGCCTCTGGCCACCCAGCTCCTGAGTACTCGAAGTGTGGTTAGAGTGACTGAGAAACCAAGTTTTAATTTTTTATTTAATTTGAATTAATTTAAACTTAAAAACATACTTAATTCAATCATTAGAAAACTTCAGTATGTTTGGAACAACTTGCATATACAAATCTACTTTTTCAACTTTACATTTTATGAAATCTAAATTTAGATAAAATATTTCCAATGAAAACTGAGTATCCAACTTGAGATGCATTATACATGGAAACTATACAACAGATTTTGAAGATTTGGTACAAAACAGGTAAAATATTGAAGGACTAGTGTTTGCACTAATACTGTAGATATACTGAATTAAAATTCATTCCACCTCTGTTTCCACTTTTTGAATGTGGCCACTACAAATGTGAAATCACACATGTAGTCTGCAGTTTTTCTCAGGTGGACAGCACCGGTACAGAAGGCTGGTGGTAACGAGAGAGCAGAAATGGCAGCGGAGATCTGGGGTTTCTACGGAAAACAGAACGACCTCTATGCATGCCAGTGAAAAGGCGAGTGAGACCGTGACCGACAGGACGGTAACTCCAAGATTTGCTTTCTTCCTCATCGCATTCAATTTCCCCAGACTGTGTGAGAATTCCCATGTGAGAGCATTCTGATCAAAGACAGACCTTTACATTCAACAGTAAAACCTCACGGAGGGTCCCTTTCCTGTCATTCCTGCATCTCTGGACAAGGTGCAATGAGACGGGGACATGCAGATGATCGTCACGGTGAGTTCAAACTCTGTTTTCCTGACTTAAGTAAAATTTTTCTGACTTTACACAGAAAATATGTAGGAGGTGGCAGAAACAGCACTGGACTGGTCTTCAGAGGCATGGGCTCCATCCAGTCCAGCTCTCACCACCAACCGTGACGGCTGTGGGCAGAGGACCTCGCACCTCTGACAACACTCAGTTGCCTCCCGGGATGTAAGAGAGACAAGCGGTACGATTTCCGCAGCTTTTGCATTGAACTTCGATGACTCTGCAACGTTCTGACTTACCTCGGAGATACTTCACTTTGAGGTACTCTGGGCTGGCCTTCTGGCCCGGCAGAGGGTCGTTTAGCATGACTTTGGTCTGTGCCTTTATCCCTTCATAAAACTGCCCCATGGCGACGTGGCTGAGCCCCTTCATGTACTGGCACACCTCGTTGTATGGCTCCAGCTGCAGGCACCGCTGTGGGGGGAGGGGGAGACGCCCTGTTCGCATCAATGCAGTTTAGGGAAACATTCGAGTGTTTTTTCTCTTTAATCTGAGATTAGAAGACTATTCCCTCCAGGTTGAGTCAGACCAAGTATGTGCTCGTAAGTTAGTCTACGGGGCAAGGCAGTGGATTTTCTTCCTTTTAGTTGAGGTATAAATAAACACTGTTCTCACAACCCCGCCTGTTCTTGACAGCCTCAGCAAGGGGGGCTCACCTTGAAGTTCTTCAGGGCTTCCTGTAGGCTGCCGTGGTGGTACAGCATCATGCCCCGGAGCTGGAGGGTCTGCACGTGGTTCTGGTTGAGCAGCAGGGCCTTCTGAAAGCTCTCGGTGGCCGCTTCAAAGTTGCCCAGTTCTCTAGGGATGGTGCGGTGGTTAGGACACAGTGCAGACACTGCTCCAGGTCGGGTGTGCGGACCCAGCACCCTGGCGGCACCCTGGCGCACGGGTGCTCCGTTCCAGTCTTACCGCTGCACAGCCACGCAGCCTTTCTCTCACACCTCGCATCTCCTTTCCCTTTCCTACGTCTTACCAGATCATGGAATAGCCACAGAGCTCTTGAAACTCTTTGGGGAAAGTTAACGTACAGCTTATTCAAATCCCTTTCCCTAACTCATGATGAGCTCCCACCCTTACGAAACTATAAATTTTAGTGTTCGGGTGGAAACATATGTTTGTCCTTCAAACAGGTGTGTGGGTTATAAGCACACAGAGGTTAATCTGAATCAAATTCATAGGTTTAAAAATTGTATATTTTTCTGTCACTAAAGTTACTTTACTTAAAATCTAGTATATTGCTATGTAATTTAAAATTCTGAAAAAAGAAGTAAAGTTTAGCATTGCGATCAATTCAGAGTGGAAATGTTTATTCCTGACCAACCTTCTTTTATATATTAAAATGTTTACAAATAATGCTTTCAAAATATCCCAGATGTCAGTTTTCTATAAACAGTGAACGTGTGAAGAACGGAGCAGCCTACACAGCACTTCACTGTTTCTAAGGTGCTTTCCACCTATTTTCAACCTACGTTCCCAACCGCTCCACGGGACAGAAGGACAAGAATCGTTCCTTAAACCCAAACAAACCCCTTTCTTCAACTCAGGGTGAGACAGTTTCTCCAACTATCGCAGCAGAAAAATCAGCTCTTGAACTGAACCTTTCCTGAAGAAGGCACCTAGCAGACTTCTGAAGGGGCTTTCTGTAACTGTCTTCCTTTTCTACCTCTTATAGTACCTCTGAAAAAGTCAGAGCGCACATTTTTTCAAAGCCGAAGTGGAATCTCTCCACCTCTCAGGGCCACGCGTGGAGCCAGGAGGCCCGGGTCCAGACGCAACCCCTCGTCCCCGACAGAGACACGTCAGGGTCGCGGCTTCTCCTCCTGCTGTTCTGGCAGCCCTTGGACACATCACAGTGATGTGGGTGTTGGCCTCGGTTGGGGCCTAAGAAGCAGCGGCTTCCGTAACTCAACAGCTCATTGCGCCACGGCTCAGAACAATAACCCTGGGGAGACCTGCACTTTCTAGACCAATATATGTACAAACTGAAGTTGTTTTAAGAGGTTAATTGGATGCATCACGATATCCTCTGATACAGGGGTGTTTCTATATTCCAGAGATGACTTCAACAAGTACATAAATGCCTATGCAACTTAGTATGACCATCTCTTTGGGTTGGGAAACGCAACTTCGCTTTGATATCACTTTTGGGCGAGGCTCTCCTGCCTCCCGCTCTACACCCTCCCTCTGACCCAACTGTAATTGCCACACTTACCTATAGGCCTGCCCCAGACTTTTATACGCGTCAATGAAATCAACTTTCTGCTTCAAAGCGTCCTTGAAGGATTCAATAGCTTCCTGTAAAAGTATATAGGAAATTACTTCATTTGCCTAACTGCTAAAATTGAGTTTTACTTAAATCACTAAGGGACTTTTACATTATACATGGCCTCTCAGTGATTTTGCTCAGATAGGAGGACTTTAAAAAGGGAGAGGTAGAAAGTAGAGTAAACTGTGAATCTGGAGGGTTTAATTTCAGTAGTAAACAAGTGATTCACTGT
Source organism: Trachops cirrhosus (assembly GCA_028533065.1). Lineage (NCBI taxonomy): Eukaryota > Metazoa > Chordata > Mammalia > Chiroptera > Phyllostomidae > Trachops > Trachops cirrhosus. Next base: position 77,319,305 of record CM052546.1, on the reverse strand, counting down.
GAACAGCCACAGAGCCTGAAGTCTCTCTCTTTCGAAATGAGAAAACAACTCCTCTCTCTTTTTCATCAGCATTTGCAGTCCAGGAACATCACCTTCTTATTGAGATCATTTCCTTAATTAATCAAAGCCCCAGAAACAAAGGCCTACGAATCGTGTGAAAAACTCAAAATGACCATAACTAGCGGCGATAAGATTGAGCCAACAAAAGAGGGAGGAAAAGCAAGCCCAGGGTGCAATTGTTTATAAAACAAGCAAAAAGGCTCCTAGATTGGCTACCTGAAAGAGTCCCAGGATCTAAAAGGGAAAGAAACAGTAAAGCAAAAGAAAACAGAAACCTTCAACTTGGGGCGTGTGAGGCCTGGCACCCGCCAGCGCCGCCACAGGGCTGCGGTGAAGGGCACCGTGCTGCGGGGAGGGGCCCTTAGAGGCGCGGTGCGCGTGGCTGCTGTGGGACTCTCGCTCCGAAAACCGTCAATAAAACTGTGCCGTTCTGGTCCAGAACCGACATCCTAGGTTTAAACCAGCATCAAACGTGCCTTTCGTTATGGCTCGATTATTTACTGTAATAAAAAGTTATGAAGACAGCTCATGTATGTCCCCAGGAAAAGACGTATCTTACTTATGTTAGTGGCTACAAAGTTTCATGATCCCTAATACCCTTACCGTGAAAGGCTTTACAACTCCTGTGATAATCACGTCACACCTGATTAGGTAGTTCAGAGCAGAAAACTACTAAAGATGTCACACGCCTTGCACATGGTAGGCACTCAATAAATATTTAATGATTTGCTTAGGCACACAAAATCATCGTGCAAAAGCAATGCGATCCCAATTGTTTTCAGAAAGTTATTCATTCTCTGCTTCCTGACTTTCTCGGGGGTGGGGAGGGGCAGCAGCACAAGAGAGGCTGGCTTTTTAAAACTCTTCAAAGTCGACACTGGGACAACAACCTGCTCTTTCAGGAATCCACCTGAATGCTGTTTGGCAGAGGGATGAGAACAGACACATTTTAACAGTGAGAAATGTTAAAGACCACTGTTAATTAGGCTGCCTGTTCCGGCATCTTGATTTCAAATTTTTTTCAACTATGTTTTTAGTTCAGCAAACATGTATTGAGCGCCTACTATGTGCCGGGGCAGTGTGAGGCACAGGGGAGACCAAGAGGAGGGATGGTTATCGCTGTCCTCTAGAACTCACAGCGGAGTTAGAAAGCTAATACCGAACCAGGTGATTAGGATACGAACTAAGAACTACAATAGAGGCACGAGTGAGAAAGACTCTGGGAGCAGAGAGAGAAACAACGAACCGGGCCTGGGAATACAGAGCTGGCTTCACAGAGGAAGGGACAGCTGAGCTGGGTCTCCCAGAAGGAGAAGGAACTGGGTAAAGACAGAGGCCTCATGGGCGGGGCAGGCACAGGGTGCTCAGAATCAGGGGCTGTGGGCGGGCAGGAGCGCAGGGTGCACAGGGGCGAGTGGTGGAGACAGAGGAGATGGGACCGGGCCAGTGTGGTCAGCTGGGGCCAGGGAGGGAAGGGCCTCCGCCATGCTCTGCAATCTGGCCAGTCCCAGCAAACAAGGTTGGGGTGGGAAGGGATGCAGGCAGGTTTGCGGCCGCAGAAAATGGACTCTAGAGAGGATTACCGCTCTGTGACAACAGAGGAGACAGACTGGAGGGGGCAGAGAAGGGAGCCCCAGGAGGAAGGGGCTTTGGTGTCCAGGCAAGAGACAATGAAAGCTCAAATGGAGGGAGTGTGTCGGGAGAGAAAACAAGGGTCCGATTTGGGAGACATCTGTGAAGGCAAACTAAGGGAGAACTGGGTGGCCGTGTGGGTAAGGGGGAGAAGAGGGAGGGAGGGCAGGGAGCTCTGTAACGGAAGAGCCCAGGTGGGGTTGAGGGTGTTAACCACGGTGAGGACGGACAGGAGCGGGGACAGCGGCGGGGGTGGGGGGAGGGGTGGTGAGTGCAGCTGGGGGCGTTAAGTCTGCGTGTTTGTGGACGTCTGGTGGAGATGCCCCGGACATCTGCTGCCCACTGCACTTACAGCATGCTGGGACGCCACAGTTCTTCAAAGTCTGATTTCTCTTCAGCTTTTAAGAGGCTTTGGTTTCGGGGATCCTGTCTAATCACTGCACAGCTCTCTACCTCATTCTGCCAAAGAGGGGACATAGCAGAATCAAGATTTTAAGGCATTGGGAACAAAGCAACTTCGTTCGAATGAATCAATCTCTAAGCACACGAACTGGCTCTGAATTCGCCCGTGTGGTGAATGCAACCACCGCCGCTGTGCGGGCTGTCCTCCTCGCTAGGGGCGGGCGGCCGTCACGCCGAGGCTGTTCTCTGTCACGAGAGAACAATCTCGGGCCACTCTCCGAGTAAAGGCTGATGAAAATATGTGCGAGAACACACACTTTTTGAAATATCCTTGGAACACAGATAAAACAGGGAAAGTTCAATAGAAAAATGTTTGCTGTTTTTTCCCTAGGAAAATCCAAAATGCCTGCTACGCCTACTGAATTGGATAGCTGTGAAATCTGTCACGTAATATTGCCTAACGTATTTCTAATACATATTGTATTGTAAGGTAAATATGGAATCACCCACTTAATTAAGTTCTAAATTGCTGTTGACCTGGAGCGACCCCTTCAGGATATAAAGAGAGCGCCAACTCACTGGTCCATTCAGTACTTTGTCCCTACAGGTGCCGAGAGAAACAGGGACATCTACACTAAGCTCATTAATGTAAGGAAGGCATTTCACCACTGGCTCAGTGTTCCAATCTGTGTGATTGGGGCGCCCTCCGCTCCTTCTCTACTTCATGGGGATGCCGTTGGGGTGCATGAGACAATATGTAAACGCTCTGACCTCCTCGGACGGCAGATCTATAAAAATGCAAAAAAAAAGTTCCCATCTATTACACACATCGACACTGTATTTGCAAGCATGGTGGTGACAAGGTAAAGGACTAGACGGCTTTGGTGAGGCCGGTTTACCAGGGGGCTTCCGCCACTCAGCGAAGGCACTGTTTCTAGGGTCTCGTCACGGAGATTTAGAATAAAGCAAACTGAATTTCAGTCCTCGTCCAATCTGCAATCAGTGTCTCTGTTACAGCTCGTTTCTGAAAAAGTCCCATTTCAAAATCCCAGACAGGGCCCTGCCCACCTGGTTTTAGAGTTAAAAGTGAAATCCTTTGTTTGCATCTGTTTACTTTAAAAAGTAATTTTCACTTCTTATATTAGCCGTTGGTATTTCCTTATATTCAAATCTTTTTCTCCTCCATGAGCTATTTGAGGGAGACTTTGACTACAGTGTTGTACTTCTGAATGTTTTATTTACAGTAACTGAGAGAAGAGGAGGAGAATAGAGGGCAGATACAAACTAACTGGGAAAGTCCACCCGGCAGCCGCTGAGAGCACAAGTTAAATAGCTGCTCTCAAAGCTGCAGCTGCTGGCCTGACGCCTGCGGGGCGAAGGGGAGCGTTGCTAAGACTGCCCTCCGCGTGCCTGCAGAATGTGTCTGGGGTGCAGGAGACAGAATTTGCAAGATTCTTTTTGATTTGGTTTTTAGTGAATAGGAGTTATTATTTTTTTTTAGTCTATGAAACATAGATCAAATTAAATTTTCACATGTAAAATAATCCACTGTAATTAATACCTGATTCATGTTTACAGCTTGTAAAGTACTTCTCACACATTATTTTATTTAATTCTCATAGTCACTTCAAGAGGCAGAGAATAGAATCATCTCTACTTGACAGGTGTGGAAGGAGAGGCGGAAGGAGTTTAAGTATCTTGTCCTGTGGTGCAGTTAAAGAAGATTCAGAGCAAGAACTCCAACCAAGGCCTTCCAACTCCAACTTCAATGCTCTGCCCCTGAACTTCATTTATTCCACTAATACTTATTGAGCACCTACTACGTGGCAGGCACTGTCTGCACCATGGAGGGTTTATGGCACATGGCCTTCTTAAAGGCAAACCCTCTCCCCGCCCTGCAAATGTGTGTGTGTGTGTGTGTGAGATCCTGAGGACTCTGTCCAGTAACAGAATCATGATCTTTCTGCCTGAGTGCCCTGCCCGGCCACAGGCCACTGAAACCATTCACAGCTTTCACCCTTCCTTGGGAAGTCTCTCTTGACCTCCTGGTCAGAATGAAGTGTTTTTCACCTGTCCAGCTTGCCTGCGTTCAATCGGGCAGATGTGCTGTGTCCTGTACTAGAGCGCCTACTGTGTGCCAGGCCCTGGCAGCTCTGCTCTCAGCTCCCAGCCGTGTTTCCGGCCTGCTCACTCCTGGCGTGGAGCCTGCTGCACACAGGTTCCCAGCTCGTGCTCTGAGAATGCAGGCTCAAGGGCAGGGAGAAGGGGTGGGCTGGAAGTGGCCTTCCTACCCCACAGTTCCAGTCGGCTGAGCCAGCACCTGTGCAGTTTCCCTCAATGCCACCTCCCACGAGCAGTCCTCAAAGGACGGTGGTGGGACCCGTGAATTGCAGAGGTGCCCCCAGCTCACTCCTGGAGGAGTCCAGTTCCATCTCAGCACCTCCGACCCAGAATGCCAGCAATGCCTCCTTGTGAGTCCCTGTCCCTACCCTGCTCGGCCACTACCGTGTCAGAATCCACTTCCTAGATGACAGATTTGGTCTCAACTGTACATTTCCCCCCAGATCTAGCTGCACACCTCCTCTGAGCCTGTAGATTAAAGCCGAAATGTTTAGCACAGTGCTTAGACGCCTCTGGTCCTCCCTCCACCCAACTTCCCCGCCCCATCGCCCTCGCACACACAGGCTGTCCGCCACTGCGCAGAATGGCTGCGTCCCCACATCTGCCCGTCATGCTCCGCTCTCCTCTCTGCCAGAAGAGCCCGTCTTCCTCCCCTACTCCTACTCTGCCTTCAAGTCCAGGACAAGGTCCACTTGTTCTCGGGAACTTCCTCTAATTCTAACTCCGTAGTTTAGATGAATCGTTCTTATCTCTGTGTCCAAAGCACTTTGTTTATACTCCTTTCTTTGGTGTATTTACCATACGATAAAGTATATGTGAAAGAAACTTTGTGAGCTGTCTCCTTTACAAGTGTAAAGCATTATCTCTCCCTCTTACTGAGCATTCTTGCCCTCTCCCCTTCTGTATCCTCCTCCAAGTACCTACCAAATAGTAGGAGCTCAATAAATACGTTTACGCAAGCTACCTTCTGAAATAAACCAGCCACATACTTGTTGGCACACCCCTTGAACACACGCCAAACCAAACTCTGCTAAGTTCTTCCCGCCCGCAGGATCGAGGCAGACTCATTGGGCTGTGCGCGGCACACACGTTCACCTTCAGAAGTCCTCGGTGAAAGAAAGTCAGCCCTTTGTAGAGCATGGCGACGGGCTGGTTCCTGTTCAGCTCCAGGGACTGCTGGAAGTCCTCGTGGGCCGTGGCGTAGTCCTGCGGGGGCGGGACAAGTGAGGCTGCGCTCGCTAGGTGTTTGGGAGTTTCCTGCTTTTCACTGGCCGAGGAAACATGTCCCAATTTATCCTGTGCCCTTTTTAAACGCTTTAAAGAAAATATTTCATGACCACAAATACTATAAGCTGAGTTCTTATACCGTTTGTTGAAATAATTGATCTTCTTGGGAAACTCATGGGAGAAACTCTCAAAGGGTTAACTTAAGCCTGTTTCTGTTATGACTATAAATATAATATATTATTTTAAATAATATTAAAGTCATAACCTGTCAGAGAAACTTTAAGAGTTATTTCCTGGTACTAACATTTTTTATATTGAATACTTCTGAAATAATTATGCTATAAATCAACCTTCAAATGTGTTATGGCGAGATGTTTAAAATATATTTCCTTTCAATTAGGAAAGTAGTATAAAAATTATGTAAACCCAAAAAGATAACTGTGGCAACTGCAAATACACCCGTGACGAGGAATGATAATCCTGTCTCGTCTGCGTCACCGGCACAGAGAAGATGCCGCCTGGGAAGCCGCATTAGCTCAGCTCGTGGTTCTTGGGTCGTATTACCCGAAGGAATGCAATCGTACCTCTGAATCTAATACTCACGTTGATGACAAGTGTACCTGCTTCCCTACCCTGGCATTTGCAAGAAGGGCTGAAGTATTATCTATGAACCAAATTTCTCTTCTGTTTGTCTCTCTCTCTTTTCCCCCAGTCCAGAGTTAGTTACTGCTGACGGTTCAAGCAAGAAAATGTGTTCTCGGTCCTTAGTATTTCTCTGTGGGTTCAACCCCAGCTAAAGAAGGTGGTCTTATAACTGTCTTACGTCACCGACATATTGCTGTACAGCCCAAAGCCCAAACCCACAGCAGCATTCTGAAGTAGGAGGGGAAGCAAAATCCTTATCGTTGCAAAAGGAAACGTTTCAAGGCACAAGTCACTCACCTCCGATATGAAGTGCAGGGTCCCCCGATGTCGGTACAAGCGTGCGGAGGGCTGGAGCTGGATGGCCTTAGTGAGATCGCTCACTGCCTCGTTAATTCGTCCCAGAGGGGACAGGATCTACAAGACCAAATGTGCAGTCAGGAAAGAAGACTTCCAACAACCACCCCTAAAGCTGCCACTGTTTTAGACTTTTTGTTTACACGGGGGCATACTCCCCTCTCAGCGTTACTCCCTCCACAGACTGGAATCCTTGACCCCAGGTGCAAAGCAGTGAGGTTCAAGGCCAACAAGCTGAGAAGCCACTCCTCCATCCCGTCAAGGGGGAGGCTTCAGAACTGCGCAGCAATTGTCTTGTCACTATTCCACATTCTGGGTTATCACTGAAGTTGCTTTTCCTGAAATGGGTCCATTTTTTTCCTCAACCTATCATTTCTCTTTCAGGTCAAAATTCGGCATATCAAACTCAATCTGAAAGAAAACTTGGAACCACTAAGAGACAGACAGTGCTGGACACAGAGGGAGACCTCCACGGTCCTTAGCAAAGCCCTCTGAGGCACTGGGCGCTACCTGACAACTTCTAAGATTCCGGGTGTTTTCTAAGCCCTGCCGTGTTCATTCTTAACGCATCAGTCACGATGTGCAAAGCAGATGGGGGTGGGGGGGTGGGGGGGGAGGGAATGCCCGCCAGCCTGTCTGGGAAGCCGCTGTGGCCCAGCAACCAGCGGGGTTCCGGCACCAGGACAACACAGACGGCAGCTCAGAAGGCGAAAGCACCCCCAAAAAGGCACGAAAACCCAGTGTGGGGAGCTCATGCATCAAGTTCGAGCGTTTGCTCCTGAACAAAGTTCTTAAATTAGGGTGGCTTTTCTCCTTACAGGTCGTTTCAATTAAGTTTTACTAACTACTGTCCTATTCTGCAGGAACCTCAAACCAGCACAAGTGGGAGGATTCAGGCGGGCACGTCGCCACGGGGAGAAGGATCGATCGCTCCGGAAGAGGAAGGAAACGAAATGTGTGCCTGAGAGCTCAAGAAGCACAGTGGTCTGGGGTTACAGTGTGGAAGGAAAAACACGCCTGGGTGTCTGAACCCCAGGAAGCAAGTGAGCCACCACAGGCCGGCGCGACCATCAACAGGCGGAACAATCACCCGAGCAACTGAAACTGTTTGATTACGGTCACTAAACACAGACTATTTCGGAAAGTAGAAGATTTCTCACAAAATAATTTCTGATAGAGATAAATGATATGCTATAGCTTAGCCAGAAAAATCACTATGTAGTGACGTTAGTGACCGATAATGTTGGGAAAAGGGGATAGTACTACGTGTTTTTAAGATAATTGAAAATTACCTTTCTAGTTACCAATATCATTTTTGGATACACAATTAGCTTTTTATTAGACATATAAAAAATTTAAATCTGTTAAGTGAGTCCTTTTTCTAAGGAAGCGCAGAAACTAAATTCCTGCTTTATTCATAATGTTTTAACATAATGTCAGGGTCAGGGAAGGAGAAGCCAGCACCCCGCCCTGGGGCAGAGGTCACAGGTTCACCGCCAAACCCTCACCCTGAACACCCGCCAGGCTCCCGGGCAGTAGGGCACCTCAGGGTTACAATCCGATACAGACCAAAGATAATGCATCATAGTATCAACCAGTAAAGAATTTTATTCAGAAAGCCAAATCCCCCCAAAAACATAAAATTCTTTTTAAGAAACTGAGCTATAAATTATGACACTATAATTTTAAGAACAAAGCCATCACAAATAGTTTTAAATTATGAAAACAAATAGTGTTTCCTTGCTAAGTTTTCTCTCCCTGAAGAGGAAAAAGAAGTAATTTTTTTCCTTTAGTCCAGCTACAAAATGTCACCTGGTCAGATGACTAAAAGTTTGGTTCTATTCAGGTTAAACAATTAACATACGGTCAGAAGCACCCAGCCTGGCTAAATGCGCAGACAAGTAAATACAACACAAAACCGGCCAGTTCAGAACACCCTCTGCCCCTGGACCCCCAGGACGTGGGCTCTGATGGGTCTCAAACCACCTCCTCAGTGAGGCCTCGGTGGCATCTGTGACACCCCCGCCCCTTGCCAACCTCTCTGAGAAATCTGGAGGGCCGCAGGCCACAGCTTCCTGTTCCCGCAGCACCTCCTCCTAGTGTCTGCTCTCACAGGGGTTGCCTGGAGTTTCCGCCGTGTTACCTCTCTGTCTCCACCCCAAGTACCCCTTCAGCGTCTGGTCATAGTCAGCCCCCTGTGGACAGGTCTAGCCCGTAAGCATTATAGGTAAGCACTTGCCTTCACACACATGCGCGCGCACACACACACACACACTTCTAAAGGCTGTTTCATTTCAACCCCCCTGTCGTATTAAGTTTTGCTAAAGTATGTCGTATACACAATAAATATCCAGTGTAATATATACTTCTCAATGAACACTGATAGTTGCACATAAGGGCATATTTTAATACTGAATATTACTATTACATGTTAAATCAGGAGTGTCACTCAGCCCATAGTTTTCTAGCAATTTCAACCATGTTCAAAGGCATTAAGTATGTAGGAGGAAAACACAATAGGTGTAAGGGAACTTTAAAATATAAAAGTAAGAAAATAATAGAGAAAAAAAGTCTGAGATTCAACTAATCCAATAAGGACAGAGGGAAAAAGAAAACACTCACTTCTGCTCGCTGCTCAAATACCTCTGGGCGATCTGGTTCCAAGGAAATTACTCGGCTCAGTTCGAACAGAGCAAGCTCAGCATTCTTAATGTCCTTGAAAAGGCATTAGCTTAGTATGAGATACACTGTTACTCAACACCAGGGGGAAGAGATCTTCTGAAATAATACTTTAGTAACAATGTAACTACTTATTTACAAGTAAGTATCAATTATCTTCTTAGGACATATCTGCCAAGTTAAATAAGTTACATTACCATTATTTAACTCCCTCACGTCTACCTACTTGTCAACAGCACCCTGGACCTGACCACCTATAACAAGTTCCACAGATGGTAGAATAGTTTCTAAATTGAACTCATTTAAACACTGACTCAGTGAATTTCAAGGGATGAGAATGTGGGTGCCAGGCAAAATGAGACCTCTGGCCAGCAGCGATGCAGGAACAGAAGGGACCAAGCCAGCATCCATCGAACCCCTAAGGCTATACACCTGCACCACAAAAAATCAAGGGAAGTTCTCTAAAATGTGCATGTTACTTTTACAATAAAAATACATGAGCATATTACGTTTATATTAAAGGTGTGTTGAAGATATGAGCAAACTTCACGTCAAGATATAACATTAAGAGACGAGAATTAGGGAGAAGCAGCTTATCTCTGACCTCCTTCTCTGGTCATTTACTAGAGAAATGACTAGACATTTCTAGTCCTTTACTGATGCTCTGGATGTAACATTGTTACCCTCCCAAACACCTGTCATTCCAAAATCTGCCTTCATTCTCAGTCCTCTGTATCTCAGAAGTATGCAAATATCCTATGCAATGTATCCAACAGGCTGACACCCAATTTGTTTAATTTTTTTAATTGGCAAAGATACAAAAGTGACGTTTCTCCCTGAAAGCATAATTTCATTTCAATATGTTTCATATACAATAGGACAAAAAAAGTTTACATGTAATGCTCTATACTGAAAGTGTAGATCTGAATCTTAGACTATTTCATTATTCAATAAAATAATCTCAGGAAAGGCTTCATCTTTACACCACGATGCTTATGTTAAGCAAAATATATTTATTCTGACCTCCTTCCTCCATTCCTCAGAGACATGAGGGGGGTCAGGGTACAGAGAGACACCTGTCTGGGGAAGTATAATATGTGATAACAAACAAATTTTACAGAAAAACTTTTGTTCTTTTAGTCAACCTTTAAAAATGGTGAAAGGAACTCAAATCCCGTGTCCTACTGCACTCCTGGTGCCCAGTCTCTGCTTTTCCCAATGAGTATTTCTTAGGAATTCGGCTAAGATCTCATGCTTTTCTGGGCCTATTTCCGGTTCATCACAAAACAAAGTTTAGGCTGGCAAAGACCACCTAAACTTTTTCTACCTCATTTCTTTTGGGGTAGAAAATAAGGCAAAATTGACCTCAGAAGACCTGGGTAGAAATTCCCAGATCACTGCTTCCCGGCCATTTGATCCCAAGCGAACCCTCTACTGCCACTTTCTCATTTGTGACCTGGGACAGCAACTGCGTGTCCCCCCGATCTCAACGAACAGGGAGCGGCTCTCTCCAACCCTGGCCCACAGCGGGTCACGAAGGCACTACGCAGGCGGTAGCTATTCCATACTCACATGCAGGCCCTTCTTTCCATAGGCTATCCCTCGGCCATAAATGGCACTAACCAGATCAGGCTCCTCCTAGTCAGACCAAAACAGAAACACGTGAGAAACTATAAACAAAACAAAACAAAACAAAAGTCAGTTTCTGCTTAAAGCATGCTAATGCCACAGTGACAGCTCGACTTCACACTGCCACACCCGTAAGTCCACGCACAGTCCCCAACCAGGAACGTCTGTATGCCTGAAGCTCATAGGCACAAGACACGCAATAAGAGTTTGGCATTAAAAAAACCTAAAATAAAGAGAGCCAACAGTGCTGAGCTCTGTGCTAGTGTCTTTCGCTGTCATCTCATTAAAATGCGATCCTCTCGACAACTCCGCGACCGGCAGCGCCAGCAGGCACGTGTCACGGAGAAAACGGAGGCTCAGAGAGGTGAGCAGATACGAGTGAAGGACTGGGTGATGCCCCCTCCTGGCGTGTCTCCTCTGGTGCAATCACAGAATAATCTGGAAGGGAAGGACCCTCAGTGCTGACACTGCGAGGAATACGACACAAGTCGGCTCCATAGCCCGTGGGGGACAAACACAGCCCTGTGCACTGGTGGTCAGTTCCCTTCTGCAGCCTGCTCTCAGATGCACCGGATGAAACACCTCGCAGGCCCAAGGGCGGAGCGTCTGCGGGCCGGCCCTCGAGCCCCTACACACAGGCAGCGGTGTGACGGCCCCACGTGCTGCGTGAGGCGCCCCTGGGTACCTGCAGCCTCCGCAGTTTGACCCCATCCCTGAACCCTGCCCTATATATTAAGGAAAGAAGAGTAAGCAGCCCATGCCTACACGATCCTGGGGGAAACTCTGGACCCTGCTAAAGAATTTAACGGAATGGTACCAGACGAGGCACTTTACTGGCTAACCCACTGCTCAGGTCAAATCTGAGAAACGGGGTCTGCCAGTATTGCAGAGAAAGACCTCAACTTCAATGGTGAGTATATAAAAAACTGCAGGGGAAGATGCAGTGCAATGAAAGGAAAACAAGGCTCCTTTCAACAGAATGAGGCCCCTCCACATGAAGGGGCAAGCCGGCGCGTCACTGGCTCCCCCAGGCTGGCAGTCGAGCCTCGCACTGCACGGAAATCGGGAAACCTCAGGGAAACAGTTACAGGTTTCCAGCTCCCCTTGGAAAGTGGAAAGATTCAACAAAGGTAGTCCACGGGACAAGAAAGAAAAAAAACTAGAGCGAAGTATACTGGCTGTCTCTTGAGACGGGGGGTGTGGATTCATCAGTTCTGCACACACCCACCCGTGGCCTCCACTTCACGTCAGTACACTTGCTCACTCAGGTCACCTCCCACCTGTCACAGAGCTTTGGGTTTGTGATTTATAACTTAGAAGTAACTGGTATGAAAGGCTGTTCGTGCTATTTGCTACATGGAAAAAAAGAAGTTCCACAGAACTATGAAGGAATGGCTGTTACTACTTCTTCTTCTTTTTTAAAAAGATTTTATTTATTTATTTTTAGAGAGAGGGGAAGCGAGGTGGAAAGAGAGGGAGAGAAACTTCAATGTGTGGTTGCCTCTCCAGTGTCCCCTACTGGGGACCTGGCCCGCAACTCAGGCATGTGCCCTGACTGGGAATCAAACCAACAACCCTTTGGTTTGCAGGCCAGCACTCAGTCCACTGAGCCACACCAGCCAGGGCTGGCCATTACATCTTGTAACTAACGCTGATATGTGACGTATGGGTCAGTATGGGCACTGAAGAAAGCTCCCCAAGTATTCGCAGTCATTCTCTCAGGGTGGGGGGAGGGTGGGATTACTAGATATGTTTTCATTCTACTTAATACACTGCTGTACGCTTTTTCATTGTCTAAAGCAAACATGTATACATGTAAACAAAAATGTTTTAAGTACTATATTACTAGAGAAAATAGTGTGATGAATAAAAAGTCAATTTAAATACATAGTAAATAGCAAATGTCATGTAAATTGCAGAATATTTAGAAAATGAAGAAAGGAAAGGGCACCCCTTCACCCTGCCACCCAGAGGTAACCCTGGGAACACTTCAGGAGCCTCCTGGCAGAGCAGCGGCTTGGCCGGGGAGAGTCACAGATACAGAGGGGGAGGGGCAGCAGGAGAAAGCCGCCCACTGAGGAATCCGGGTCACCCCGCATTCATGTTTTCCCACGGCAATAACCCCCGAGAGAGGGTAACACCGTCCGAGAACAGCGCCTCGACCGGGCTGGGACGGGAGGCAGGGAGCCCGCACAGCTGTCCCGCATGCTTCTCCAGGGAGAGGAAACCCTACTCAGATTTGTGGTGCCTCAAAATGATACCATGCGAGGAGTTTTTCTCCTAAAACTGAGAATATTTTTATGCCAGATGCCCATTCGGTGAATCAGAAAAAGGAGCATTTAAATAAACAGTCGTTCTACTGGTGTGACTGTCATCTCTGTGCATCCTGTGTCTGGACCAACCACATTGGAAGTCATCCTCATCTCCCCGCCCGACGCGTCTACTCATGAAATCCTGGAAGATTTAGCTGCTGAGTGTCTCTGCTGTCTCCTTCCCAGCCCACCCAGCACCGACTGCCCTGGGCAAGCCCCCCACCCTCGCCCAGGCTGCTGCCACTGTCTGGCCCTCCCCTGTCTCCTCCCTCTCCACCCTCACACCGAGAAGTCCCTGTCAAAAACTAACAGCTGCCATGGACTACTCATTGGCTCCCAACACCTACAACAATGAATGACATTCTCCTTTTTACTCCAGTCCATAGGAAGAAGTACATGTTACGATGCAACCCAGCACACACACACACACGTACGTAACACACATACATGCATGCACACACGTATCAAAACACAAAAATTTCATTAAGTCACACCCAACCTGCCATACACAGTATGATCTGATATTTTCTAGTCTAATATATTTCATTTTTTAAAAAGGGCTAGTTTTGGGTGTGCCAGTTAATTTCAGGTCCTCCTAAAATAAAGGGCGACTAGAGACTTGAAAAATAAAGGTGACATCTCAATGCCTCTGCAGAAAATGCCGATGACTTTCTGCCTTCCTGTCCGGCCTCGTCTCCTCCCAACCCCCCACACTGCGCGCTCTAGAAGTCAGCACTGCGATCAGGTCCCTGCACGTGAAACGCTCCCCCAGCTCAGTGCACTTGCAAGCGCTGCCCCACCCACCTGAAAGGCTTGCCCACCGCCTCTGTGCCCGTGGAAGCCCTTCCACCCCTCCAGCTGCGCTCAAACACTCCCTCTCCTCTGACACCGCCCAGCCCCCCGGACCACAAACGTGCTCCTTCTCCTGGGTTCCTATTACAGTGGTAGGGACGTCAGCCATTCATTCATTCATTCGACAGGCCTGCTCTCAGCCAGGTCCGATTCCCGTGCTAGAAATGCCATGGGAAGCAAAAACCAACACGAAGGCAACGGATTCTTGCCTTCTCAGAGCAGAGCCAAAGAACCCAAATATAAATGTGGTTAGAGCTTCAGTATGTGTGTGTGCTAGTGAGTGAATGGTGCTCTTAGGAGATGCATAAAGACCTAGACAAGCTTAGCAAAGCTGCTCTCTGGAGGAGACGCCTGGGCTGAGATGCATAGGGGTGGGGAGTCCCAGAGTGGCCGCTGTACCAGGCAGAGGCGGCCGCCACCACGGCCCCGAGGGAAAGAGGAAACGTGGTCCAAGATGAGGATGGAGCGCCAGGAAAGAGACCTTACTGAGGACTTGTATCTTTAACCTGAAAGTACCAGCAAAGTATGTGTGTGTTTACAGTACACGTGTACGGATGGCGTGCATGTGTGCGGGTGTGTGGAAGGTATGAGAGAAGCCAGGAGATGACGGCCACATCAGTCACCTGGTGGGTGACAGTGGCTTGGACATGGCTTGAGCAGGGCCGGGAGAAGCAGAGGGACAGAGGAGAGTCTGGAGTTAGGAGGCACAGGGGAGGGGCTGGGTGTGGAGCGGGCGCACCCATGTAACCCATCGGAGAGGCCGTCCCGCAGTGGGCGCCTCGGGCCACGACCAGGGGCCCCTTCTCAGTGCACATGGGGGTGCAGGGAGGGGCTGTCCCCAGAGTGGGCGCCTCGGGCCATGACCAGGGGCCCCTTCTCAGTGCAGACGGGGGCTCGGGGAGGGGTCACGGAGGAGCCAGCAGCCAGTCGAGTTGGAACCTTTGAGTTAGATGCATTTCAGATCCAAGTGGATATCATTCCTTTAAAATAATTCCCTTATTACATCGCTATTTTCCATTTGGAGAAAAATACTAAGAAAAAAAGAGTAAACTGAATGGTTCTATTCAATTAGGGTTCTGTCTGGAATTTTTTTTCCAACAGCACAGTGATAGTCTAGTATTGGACTACAAAAATATCCTAAAGAGAAGGACAAATTGAATGGCTTTATTCAATTTACATTTTCTTCTTAGAATTTTTTCCCAACAGCATGGAAGGATGTGTAATTATTATCACTGTTAGTCATAGTTATAGTCTAGTATTAAAGGTCCCCAAATTAAATAATAGCCTTTAACAGCTTTTTTGATTGATACAACTTTTTAATTTTATCTACCAGTGACTCTGGGTGTGAACAATAAGTCAAAACTCTTTATGAAATGTCATAATGAATTACAATTTTCAAATAAAACCAAGGTTTATTGAGCTCAGAATATCAATTTTTCAAAGTTTTTTTGAGTATACAAGTCTAATGATATTTACATTTTATAGTTACAGAATGTTAAATAAAAACTAATATTCCCATCTTATAATATTAATTTATGCAAATGCAAAATCATGGTATAATAAGATAGTTACTTTATCAGCGTGAAGTCCAGTTGGATGTCTCAATTCTCTAAAAATTATTTTTTTATATGCACAAAGATCTAATTTACTATCCTTATCATATTACTTATACAGTGCCTTTGAATTTCACAAATATTTACTTTTCCACTACAAGGCTGGCTTCCTTATTAAAACCTGAGAGTCGCTGGGTCTAAGACAAACAAGCCAGAAACGTCGCTCAGGACACAGCAACGTGACGAGAACTAAGGTCTGGCGAGCTGCAGACACACGGATGTGTTCACACACGCGACGTCTATGAGATCACATCAGAGAAGCGTTTCCAGAGTCTGCTAACGTAATATGAGAAACGAAGTTGTTTTGTGAGTCCAGGCCCAGCGGAGTCAGATCGGGGCCGGCTGAGCTCAAGGCCACACAACTAACGGTGAAGGCCACTCGCCTCATAAAGCTGCCGCAGCCCTGGTGTCCCCACCCTGCACGGGGGCCACAGAGGCGCAGGAGAGCGCCCTGCTTCTCAAGAACAGAATCGCGGCGGCGCTGGCACACGTGGCAGGGACACGGGATGCTGATGGAGAGATGGCACGCACGCACGCACAGGCGCATTAGACCGGGGCCTCCGGGAAGACGGGCAGGCCTACTGAGCCCCGAGACTGTGCTCGGTCACAAGCCCTCACGCTCAGGAACATTTATTCCTTTACAGATGTGCCAACCAGAGCACATCTGGATAAATACTCAAACGGACACTTCGAAACAACACAGCTTATAAAGACATCTCGTAAGTTTGTCCCTGAGGGCGCAGCAAGGACAACAAGAAGATGAAAGTTTTACACCAGAAGGCCATTCTGGTATGTAAGTGGCCTGCACGCATGGGTCTGAATTCACACGAAATGACCTATGAAACGGTGACTCTCAGAAGACCCCAGCCCCTGGGGCCTCATTTGTTCTCAGCCTTCTAGGGATGGAAGCTTCACGGTTTCTCCAAAAAAAAAGCTTGTCAAGAGTCAATGGACCGCATAAACCCCAAAAGTCCATGGGTAAGCAGTGATTTCTGTAGATTTGTGAAAGGACGTTTATTGCCTTGAAAATCGGAGCACGTGCAAACGCGGAAGGTCCTGTGAGGACCAGGTGGACACGGACAGCACGCGGGGACGACAATTCTCAGGGACGGTTAGGTCGGCCCCGGCTCGGATGCGCTGCCCACAGCTCCCAGTACTGAGCACGAGAAGGTGTTGTGGGGGTAAAAACCAATTACATTTCTGCCAGACACAGTACCAGTGCATTTGCCAATGAAAGAAAAGGAAGAGCACTTAGATTTAGAGACGGTCATACTTTTAAAATGTCACTTAAAAAGACTGCTTTATGCAAACTTTCACCAAAGAGAAAAGGACTTTAAGTCGATTGGAAGTGAAGCAGTAACTGTTCTGTGCACCCTGGCTGCCACCTCCATGTACAGGTTCCTGATGAGACTGGCTATCAAGAATTTGAGGGAATCAATAAAAAAAAAACTCTTAAACATCAGCCTAATATGGAAAAGTTTTGTCCAGAAAAGCAGGAACAAGTTCCTTATTAAAACAGCAAAAAGAATTTTGGCATTTAACATCAGATCTTTGTATTTTGATGCTGTCATAGTCATATAATATAAAAGTAACGGGACAAATGTCACCAACTCTACGTGGAATCTAGCTCTGCTCCTGTTTGCTCCGGCGCGCCATGCAGACGGGATCCCCCACACACGTCGATAGGGGAAGCACTGGGAGGCGCCAGAAGGGAGGGTAGGAAGAGACCCGCCACCAAGAGGAGCCCCGGCAGGAGACCCCGGGGCACCGTGGCTCCACCTGCAAACGCTGCGGCCCACCGCCCAGGTCTTTCTTCTCCCGGCCGGCCGGCAGCGTCTGAGCTTAATCGCTGCTCCCTCAGTCCCCACTCCTGCCCACCGACGGCCTGCGTCGCCAGAAAACCAGTCCACACATTCACAGAGAAAAACTCCCCGGGTGAAGGCAACCCACTGCCTCGTGGATTGGTGAAAATGCTCTATTAAATTTTAGAGTATTAGAATCTTTTCTCAGCACAAAGATTTACTTTCTGAGCACAAGCGCAAGAGAAATGTGTTTTGCAACAATAGATGGACAATACGAAAGCATGTTATAGAGCCATTAAAATCATGAGATTGTAGAGAAATACCGAAAAACTTTTACTTATAATAAAACTAAGTGACAACAATACAAAACAGTATATGTAACCGGATTATAAAATATAGATGTATACTTTGAAAAGGTCATAAATAAAAAACTTTAATGAGAGAGTGACAAAATTAAAATTTTACTGAAGTTTTTTTCTTTAACACTGTTATATTGCCTTCATTTACAATGGTAATAATATTTTCAAAAAGTTGAATGAATTGATAATATATCTGCAAGCTGTACTGTTTTCTGCTGTTTGGTCACCATAATTAATTGACATTTGCTCCTATAAATGTATCAAAACCTCCCCTTTCAAATCAGTGTCAAGTATTAACTGTAAAAGCGCTTGCTTACCTTTTCATTTTATTTTTTATTTTTATTTTTTTCCATTCATTTACTGATGGGCACCTAGGCTGTTTCCAGCACTTGGCTATTGTCAATTGTGCTGCTATGAACATTGGGGTGCATAGGTTCTCTTGCATTGCTAAACAGAAAGGTGATTTTAAAAACTATTCATCCTCTCTCCTTTGTACTTGAAACTCCACTGAAGAATATTATTCCACACAACCTCCCAAACACATGGCTCCTTGAGGACTTTAAAGTAATAACTAAAAGAAATCTCATCGATTCTTTTTTAGGGCAAAGGTAGAATTATCAACATAACTAAACTTATGTTTAAAAAAGAGAAAGCAAAAGCACTGCAAAAACTTCAAAAGTAGTATCTTGAAATTAAGTCTACCTGCTGGACCATAAGCTATCTGCTGGCTCTTGCTTTGAGAAGCTGGAATTTACTGAGCACTTACTATGCACCACATATCTCACAGGACAGTTAGTTTAAACCTAGCGAGAATAGCGAGAGTGTTTCTGGAGGTGGTTACTCTTATCCCCATAATCCAGGAGGTTAGATAACTTGCTGGCGAGCAGCTGAGTGGACTGGAACCTGGGTATTCCCACCTCTCCAGCCCACGTTTTCTTCACTCTTCTCTAGGGACAGACACAATGACAGCTGACAATGAAACGGTCGAGCAGCGACGAAAACACAGCTAAGTAAAGGCAGGACACGCGAGGCCAACGATGTTAGGCTCCATGAAGTGTCCCCTCTGCATGTCTGTGTCATCCATGGATATTTAAGCGCTTTTCCTTAACCAGATTTTAATGCAGCTATCAATCAATCACCAAAGGCCCAGTCCTTCCACTGAAGAGTCTCATAATTATACTTTCAAGTAGGAAACAAATCAATGAGTGGAACTTAAGTCAACCACAGACAGCAATTCCTGCATAGAAAGGAAACATCTGGAATTCCAAGAATTACCAGTGTCTACAACTCCGGGGAGATACTACGGTCGAGAGAAAATAATGACTGTCTTTTTAAACTTGCACCCGAACCCTCCCACTCTTCGCTGCCCCCTGATGGCGGGAAGACTGTCAGCAGGGCCTGGTCTCAGACCTCATCCTCCCCACTCAAAGGAAGGCTGCGAAGGCTGGAGGAGGGCCCGGGCCAAGGCCTGCACCAGAGAAGTGCTCTCTCGGGGTGCTTTCCTCTGCCTCCGTGTGTGACCTTAGAGCAGACGGCTTATTGCAGCACGTACACTACACCTAAGTCCCTATCTTACCACGGCTATAAACCTGAGGTCACATAATAAAGAAGAACAATTACCTGAAGCATTGTTGAGAAGTGTCTTATTGCTTCGTCATAGAGGCCACTGCCAATCAACACATAAGCGATAGCTATGGAAGAAAACACAAAAATATTAAAGGACAGAATAAAGCAGTGCAGACTAGAATCGGTAACTACACTCTTTACTGTATCTCAATAGGCAGCTCCAAGGACTAGAAGCAGTAAAAGAAAACCTAGAAGTTAATAAGATGTAATTGAATTCCTCTAGCACTCAGCACTTGCTAATCAGTCTTCCAGTTCTATCCAGATTTCAATTATTAAAGCCATCTATAAAACATCTGCTTACAAGAAGTAATAATCATTTTCCAAGGCCATCGCTCACTTTCAAACACCACATAACCTCTACGATGTTCCCTATCTAGCTATCAAAAGAGCTAGTAACAAGCTGGATAATATCCAGATAAAATGGCAATGTGATTTACTGTGAAAGCTGTGAGAAATACCCAAATAGCACCACAAATCTCAGTTCCTGGGGGTGCTAAATTTATACCAATTACCTAATGAGAACAAAAACAGAGGCTCAAATTAATACATATTAATGTAATACTTAATTGTAAATACTTCACACCACTGCAGTGAAATGGTAGTCTTTTTTTACCTCTCCGATTCAAAACAGAGTCAAAACACTACTCAAAGTATACAGTAATGATGAACAGTTTTGATCAAATTGTTTAGGTAGGTGGTATTTTGAAATTAGAGACATGACGATCTTTTAAAACACGACAAATTTTTGAATAAACTTTTTTGCCTGTCATAAAAACATTAAATTTTATCATTATAGATTACATTTCCACACAATATTTGTCCGAACTCTGTACACCCTCAAATATACCTGAAAAAATGTATTCCTCATTCAATATAATACTATGTTGATCACATTTCTTTGCAAAAAAGCTGTATTGTGACTAATTCTGGGACCTAACAGATGTTGAAGAAGATGATCTAGTAATACTCTTACTGTGATTAAGAGCTTAAATTTCCCAACAGTTAAAAGTAGCAAAAAAATAAATAAATGCAGTAGAAACATTAAATGCAGAAAGAGATTTAGATTATCTTTATAACTAAATTAAAACAAAGTAAAGTCCCAAGACCTTCAGCCTGATAACAACACAAGAGCTTTTGAGGGCATTCTTCAGAATAAAAGAAGGACTGTTTTGATCCTAATTTCTTTGAAAAGATCTATTAAGGTCAAACTTAGTTTTAGAATAATAATGAATGCCATTCAGATAGTTTTATCAGATTACAAGATAACCAAAAACTCCTTTGGTGGGGGCCTGTCATATCTGTAGCAAAGAGAATCAGTAATAACAGTTACACGTATGGCACTCTTCCTACTCGCAAGGCGCAGTGCTGAGCGCTGCACATTATTAACACACTTACGCCTTACAGTGACGAGATGGGCACGGTTACCGCCCCCACTTGCAGACAAGCAAAGGCAGCTAACCTGTCTTGCATGAACAGAGACTGAAGCATAAACCTGTACTTCTGGAATGCAGGAAGGTGATGCAGGCTCAGATTCTGGCATCACCACTCACCGGCCGTGTGACCGGGGTTGGGGGCAGGGGAACCTCAGTTACTTTTCATTACTAGCTGGGTCTTGCTTAACAAGAGTGCACAAAATTTCTTAAGATTCCTTTCACATCTAAATTTTTGGAATCTCCTATCTATCTTTCCATAATCAGTAAATAGCTGCTGATTGAACAATGAGAATGAATGTTCATTCATTCAAGAATGAACAATGAACAATAAGTGACCCATAAAAACAAATAGTTGTATGGAATAAACACTGCACTTAGCAACATGTTTACATTGTCCATGTCTAGGTGTCAAATTCCACTCGAATAAAACCAAATGAAGTTCTCAAATCTTTCCATCTAAAACTGAATGCTTAGAAAAAACCCTCAAAAGTATCCATTAAAAAAATAATCCAAATTTTATACAAATGTAAGTACGTAAATATTAGAATCTAAATTTTCTTATGGAGTCCAAAGGAGACATAAAGAAAAAAGCCTGGGATGCCTGGAATTCTCACAGAAATCATCACTAACCGGCAATTCCACGTGTCCAAGCATGTTGACAGAAGTCATTTTTCCAAGGAAAAAAATACTGTGGTACATACAAAAGCTCCTAGGCCAGCCTAGGGCCTGCATTGTGCCAGGGTCTACTCGGGCTATTCTCAGAGCACGGAACAGGCCTAACACATACGAGGCCATTATTTATTATGGAATAAATAAATACGAGGCTGAACAGAATCCAAGGACTTCAGACGAGGCCACATCTGATGCCTTAGGGGACTTAATTATCAAAGCCTGCTCAAAGAACATCACCAGAAGTGACTAATACTTTCAGAGCAGAGAACTCTCCATTATCTGCACCGACAGAGGAAAGGGGCTGAGACAAGAAGTGTTCAGTCCTAATATCAAATGCGTGTGGCCACAGAGAGGATAAAGGATCATGTGTAAAGATTAGGAAAACTTTCCTGTAGGCGCCTGGAGCGAGCAGGTGCTGCCGTGAAGTCCGACCAGCTGCACTGTTCAGTCCCGTATGCAATTCTGCTCTCACGCCTCCGAGTGTGAGCTGACCGGGCAATGAGGAGACACACCCAAAGGCGTATCAGACACGGGAGAAACCAGCCTGTTTTAAAGCACGGACAAGCCAAACCGCACAACCCGCTTGCAGGTCTGAGTAAACTCCACTTTTCGACCCCCAGGTTCTTACCCCAGCGACTGCCCTCAAAAGTAAAATAAACCTAAGCCCAGCTAGTTTACTACACGGAGGATGCAAGTCGGCACAATTCTCTTCTGCTTTCATTTCGTTGTTCGTATTTGATGACAGCACACACTTAACCTTTTAGTGAACAGGAGCTCGTAAGAACTCAGTACCATATTTATTAATTTCCCTGGAAACACAGAGCTGGAACAGTCCTTCCCGATTGTTCCATCCAAACCTTTTATGATGTGATCCACGAGCCCGCACAAGATCCCGCACTCACGCGAGCACAGCCCGGTCTCCGGACTCCCTCTGCCTCACGATCCCGCCTGCCTGCTCCGCATCTAATCACAAGTGCAGGAACTGCCCGGACTCGAGCCTCACCTAGCTCCTCATTGGTGCTGTCATTATCAGTGGCAAATGGGAATCTCTTCTGTTCTGCAATAGACTTGGCCTGGCTCTGAAATTCAAAAAAAAAAGACACACAGACATTTCAGCTTATCACAAATGAAAAAAAAAAAACACAACACAAACCTCTCTTTTGAAAAATTAAAGCCCCATTTAATTTACATGGAAGCAATAAAATTTCACTTTAAATCGTATCAGTTGCGCACCGCTGTCTGTGTGTAACTCATACGCTTCCTCCCCGATCGCCGGCGGTTCCGTTCCCAGGAACCAGCACCTTCCCCTCCACAGGGGTTCACCTTGCTGGCGGCTTCAACGCTCCCTCCACATGTTCACGGACTATTTAATGACCTCAACTGCGTTGCAGACCATCACATTCTAGCGATCAGTTCTTCAATACACCTTGCTAACAGAATACTGCTTTTTAAGCCCAAGCCATACTTTAGAAGCAAGAGCTACAAGCTGTACAGGGATGACACTATAAAAGACCAACAAAATGTGAGTCCAAGCAAAAAGACATTCTGTTGAACGACACCCAGCGAGTGATGAACCCAGGCCTCCCCCACACTCAGAAGATTCGCCCCTGAAGAGCCCACACAGACACGCGTGTGCGTGATAGGAGAACTAAAGCAACAGTGGGACCTGGGGAAAGCACACTGTCTTGTAAAGAAGTCAGCTCAAGAACTGGAATGATTTCACTGGCAGGATTCATCCACCGTAAAAAGCGAGGGCACTACTCTGTTTTAGAGACAAATCGTGTCTGATAAACAGCCACTGGCTCCCCAGAAGATTTGGCTGTTGACATTAAGCTGGGGTACGCTTAGCCTGCAGGGTTCACATTAACACAACTTCATACCAGATTCACCTAAGATGTGATTGAAAGTCGTGCACGCATACAGGCAGGAAAGGCTAAGACAATCGGGCACTTCTGCAAAACTCTGGGACTGCAACCCAGTGACATCACAATCATTTGACCTCTTCTTCTTTTAAACCCATATTCCACACCTGACAACCACATAATTACACCTGGACCCTCTTCTGACTCAGGCCTACGGTACTTAGCCGACGACTGGGATTCATCAGCCATGATGAACCGTGCTCTCGGGCTTCACTGACTCAAACCACAAAGCAACAAGGTCTCTCCACCTGCGTCCCCTGACTCTCTGGGCGTTCGGACACATAGCAGCGTCTGGCCTGCCCATGGAACAGATCAACACCGAGCTACCCTGGTTACAACACGTTAAAAGGTCAGAGCATCGCCGCTCAAGAGTCACAGCTGTCACTTCGCCTCAGGACCCCGGACAGAATGAAACACCTGAGAAATCTACCACTAGGGGAGGTTTCACACTTTACTTCCTCCAGCAAAGCCTTGACGACTAGAGAGAAGCTCAACGAGTTCTCTCGTTTTGCTCTTTAGCTGGGAGCCTCTGCACATGGGAACCACGTAAGGCGTCAAGAAGCAGCACATTTAACACGAGACAGAATCACAGTGCCATGTCTGTGTCCGTGGCATGTGGACTATGTCCATGTGACCAGACGTGAGTCCTTCCTCTTTGTCAGATGCAAAAGATACTTCTGCTTAATAAATTTCTGAGAGCCAAGAAAAGGAGGTTATAAAGAATTATTTTAATACTTAATAAGTCTTATTAATTTCACCCAGCATTCAGTGAGACTCTACCATTTGTCAAGGTTTTCTGCACAAAGATATGGGAAGACAACAGAAATGAAACCCCATTAAAGGAGGAAATCACTTACCAAGCACCATCAAGAGTACACTGAAGAGCAATTCTGATTTAAAACTTTTTATTACATGAGAAGTAAAATCTGTGGCAGAAGTGGGCGGGGCAAGTGCAGTACGGACACACTCATTTCCTGATCAGAAGGAGCCTTTCCCCTGTCCAGCACCGCACCTGCAGGGGCTCCTGTGGACACAGAGGGGTGGGGCCACGACCAGGACCCACGTCACTGGTGGGCTAACTCCCATCAGCCTGCAGGTCCCAGCTGACACTTCAATTCCTGAAAGCTGGTTCGCCCGATCCCTGTTCTAAGGAGAGTATGTCAACCCTGTGCTTTTCCTTTGTGTGGTTTGCACAATCGTGCTCTCATGTTAATTTGTACAACCACTTGGTTAGTAACTGCAAGAGTCGCCAGTATAGGCACCAAGGCTCACTGCTGTATTCCCAGTATTTACTTAGCAGAATGCTTGCCACAGAACAGGTGCAAAATAAATATCCGGAGAATGAAGGAAGGAATGAATCATCTAACATCTGTATTTTTAACTCAGGGAAGGAAAATGAAAGGCCAAGATTGGTGACCTTTCTCCCTGGGTTACCAGCTAGTGCTGTCTTGAACTGGAAATGCACCTGGTAGAAAATACCTGAACTTCTATAAGTCAGAAGCTTCCAGGTTCTTGGGAGAACTTGGAGTCCAAGGTGGGGATTAGCTAATCCCTACTAATCATGTTCCATGATGGCCAACTCACTACTTTACAAGATAGCCCAGTCTAGTCTTGGACAAGTCTAATTCCAAAGTTGTTCCATATGTCGATCTGACTGCTACTCAATGAGTTAGGCAAAACCAGTTGATCATTCTCTAGTCTGCAACTCCTACCTATTTTCAGTAGTTCTTACAGGAAAAGGCAAAGCTTTGCTTGGAAAAGAAAGGGTATCTTGAAGTGGAACTTGAAACGAAAGAAGAAAACCATTATCTACGTGGATGTTGAAGGGAAAGGCCCGGAGAAAAATACGTTGACCTGGGCACTGAAAGAGTGACTCAGCTTCGTAGCACTGAGTGTGAACAGCAAGCAGAGCCTGCCCCTCCAGACAGCGAGGCCAGAGGAGCACGCATGCTAGCGTGGACAGACGCACGCAGACAGTGCCCGTGCTGGTGCCGGTGCCAGGCACTCGCCCCGAGTGGAGAGGTCTCCTGCACAGTTTGGCTGGTACTGATAAAACTACAGACATGTAAGATATCCACACAGCCGAGGGCTAGAAAAGTAAGATTAAACTGCACTTTCAAGTACATAAGGCTCCTGGAAATAAGGTGCATGACCCCCTTTTATTCCTAGAACTTCACAGTGAAATGTCCCAGGTCCAGCGTGACCGATCACACGATTCAGAGTCAAGACGAGTCAGTGCGATCAAACACCAGATGACCGGTCTTTATCTTACGCACGTGGAACCACTGGGCTCGACTGCTGGCTGAGAAGCGGGGCGGCCTCCACCCTTTGGGACCAGCATCAGGAACCACAGGGCGTGGATAGGAGCTGCGTACCAGGATCTTCTCGGTGTTGAGGGACAGCAGAGAGTCGCAGGGTGGAGATCCTCGGGCCTCGCAGTCCGAGTCGTGGAAGCTCAGGAAGGACGGCTCTGAAAAGCAAACGTTCCCTGTTACTTGCCTCAAATTTATGGCTTGTAGGTGCTCAACTAGGAAATGGAATACTAAGGATCCTCAGAACCAAAATCAGGACTAGTGTGTATGTTCCGCCTCGATAGCTACCATGCACACCATTCACGATGGCCCTCCCAGCCGTTCTGGAAACGATCGCAGGCCGTAAGACCTCCTGGAGGCTGAAACGAGGTTAGACAGGCTGGAACTCATCTAAGGGCCGCAGGGCAGAAGCAGCACTGGTCCAACGCTAGTCTCACTGCACACGTGCCACCAGTACAGCTGCGGAGACCCCTCCATCAGCCCTCTCTATCTGCAGCGTTTACCAAGGGTTAAAAAAAATCACGAACGGGAGAACGAAGCCGGCCCGGGGAATCTAATGTTAAAAGATTGGCACTAAGGGTCTAGTATCACAATATACAAAAAACTCCTAAAATTCAACAACAAAAAGACAACCCAACTAAAAAATGGTCAAAGGACTTGAACAGGCAGTTTTCCAAATATATAAAAATGGCTACTACATTCGTGAAAAGATGCTCTGCATCATTACCAGGGAATGAAAATCAGACAAGGAGGGACCATTTCATACCCACCAGGATGGCTGTAATTTTTTTTTTTGGAATGAAAAATCTCAATTGTTGCCCTGGCTGGTGTAGCTTAGTGGATTAAGCGCGGGCCTGTGAACCAAGAGATCACAGTTCGATTCCCAGTCAGGGCACATGCCTGGGTTGCAGGCCAGTTCCCAGCAGGGAATGCACAGGAAGCAACCATACATTGATATTTCTCTCCCTCTCTCCTTCCCTTCCCCTCTGAAGATAAATAAATAAAATCTTTAAA
>CM052546.1:77109064-77292539 GCA_028533065.1 Trachops cirrhosus | reverse complement strand
TCTCAATTGTTGGCAAGGATTAGAGAAATCAGAACCCTTGTGCATTGCTGATGGGGATGAGCAACGGTACGGCCACCGTGGAAAACAGTCTGATAGTTCCTCAAAAAGCACAACACAGAATGAGGACTCGCGCCCATCACTCTGGTCCTAGGTAAATACCCAAAAGAACAGCAACAGAACTCAAACAAGAATGTGTACATGCACATTCACAGCAGCACTGCTCACGACAGTCAAAACGAGGACGCAGCCCAAAGTCCGCCAACAGGCAATGCATGGACAAATTGTAGTGTGGACTATACACGCACTGGAATACTATTCAGCCCTAAAAAAGGAATGAAGTACTGATGCATATTACAACAGGGGAGAACCTCCAGACAAAAATTAAGTGAAAGAAGTCACACACATGAGGTCCAACACCGTACGATTCCATGAATATGCAACATGAGGGACGGGTGGATCCAGAGACAGAAGGCACACCGGTGGCTGAAGGAGGAAATGAGGGGAAACCTGTTAATGGACAGGGGGTTTACTTTAGAGTGATGAGAACATTTTGGGGTGACTACACACCACTGTGAATGTACTAAATGCCACTAAATTGTCACTTAAAAACTATTTTATGTTATGTGAATTTTGTCTCAATAAACTGTTTAAAAAAATAGGCTCCAACTCAGTAGTCATAAATGAGCATCAAATATGCTCTAGGAACCACATGAACCAGTGTAGCCAAATTCTCATGTGTGCACACCTTAACAACAGGAATGAGGACAGGATGTGTCGAAGAAGCCCTGACGGGTGAGCCGTCGCTGCAGCTGGAATGTTCGATTCACCAGGACAAGCAGGGCTGAGGGGGACGGAAGGTCAGACTGGGCTGCAGAGAGGGAATGGACGTGCCAGGTGGAACGAGTGAAGTGCACGCAAGTGCAACAGCAGGAAAACGCAGAGGGGCAGAGAGCAGACAACCCTGGCTGCAGGCGGCAGCTGGTGCCGGAAAACAGAAAGTGAGGCTGGAAGGCGAGCAGTCAGACCGAGAAAGTCCCAGACACAAGAGAGAGGCTTCAGTCTGGCAGCAATGACAAGTGTCATGGCTGTTGGTAGGTGCTGAAGGACAGTGACTCGAGCGAGACGTTTGGAAGTCCATTAATTTATGACCTGATTCTCCTTCCCTGTAAAAAAGCTGACATGAGACCCCCACCCCCATATGCTAAGTGCAGTGCTAAGCACTGAATTGACAGTGCCTTATTCTGTTCCAATAACCCCTCTTTGTGGAATTCATTTGGTTTCAATAAATAAATGATCCACAGAATTTTAAGGGGCTGTATAGCATTTCGCTACATGGAACTTAACTACATTCCTATCATTGGGAAATTAAGATGTCCTTTCCTTTTTCCTTAATATATGGATTTCAAAGAGTATCCTTGACCTACACTGTTGCAAATGTATCCAATCAGGCAATGGAATTAAATTCTAACAAATACCATTTCCGAGGCAAAGGGTCTGAACAATGTTAAAGCCTTTCATAGGTGTTGCTCCCTTTCCCTCCCAGGATGTGGTGGTAACTCCAGCCCCACCAGCAGAGTCTGAGATGGTCCATTTCCCTCTAGCGGAGTGCTGGCTCTTCTTGTCTTCCCAGCCTTAAAATAGCACTGGTAAGAGCAAACTGTTGGTTTGTTGGCCGTTTGTGTCTCCTCTTTTGTAAATCACTTAAACCCTTTGCTCATTTTTAAATCCTATGAATCTATTCCGGCATAAGATGTAGAGAATTCCTTAATTATTTCCCAAATTGCCGGTTATCCCAGCACCACTTATCAAATTACCACTTTGAGTGCCAGCTTTACAATAGAGTCCCTGGGGTGCGTTCCTGGACTCTTTTTTAGGAATCTCTGAGATTATACCCAACTTCTGCAACAGCTGAGAGGCAACTGTCCATCTCTGCATGAACATTTACTTCTAAGTGTCACAGTAACTCATGTTCACTGTAGAAAACACAGAAAAAACCCAAAACATAAATAACAGTCATTCAGAATGCCTACATGCTGGGAGACCCACGGTGAAAGTTTTGGCGTCTAATTAAGAGACCAAATGATGGTGATAATTCTGAAATCAGACAGCCTGGGTCTGAATTCCTTCTCCCTGCACTTACTCACTGCCTCAGCCTCTTGAATCTTCAGTTTCTTTATTTGCAGAACCAATAGCAGCATCCACCTCACCAATGGGGTGAGATTTAAGGAAGTAAACGTGTCTATTACTCTTATCATCAGCAGGTTGTGAGAACTGAGACACACTGTTTTGTAACCTGCCCTTTCGATTTAATAATATAATGTAAACATTTTGACAGATGATTACATTTTCTTCTACAGTATTTGAAGTGGTGAGATTATAAATCATTTTTAATATTTTTAAATAAAATGTCAACTCTCTACAAAGAAAAACATGCATTTTATTGCTATCTCTAGACCTTCTGGCCCCTTACCACGGCATTTATTCTGGCTTTTATTCTGACTTCGGGGCCACACTGTTCCAATTACTGTGACCTTACAGTAAATGCACACTCGTAGATTGAGCAAAGCCTCTTCAATTTTTTTTTCAAAAATTTCTTGTCTGTTTGGATAAACATTCTTCCTTCAGGTAAACTTTAGCCATTTTGTTAAGGTTCCAAAACAAAAATCATATCCCTCTGACTTTTATTGGGGAATATATTTAAATCGTAGATGGAGAAGAATACTTGACTTCCTTACAAAATTTAATCTATCTATTCAAGTCTTTTATGAACCCATTTGAAACTTTGTAATTTTTATACAGGATGTAAAAATTCAAGTTTGTTGTGGTTTTAGAAACTGCTCGATCATCACTGAATTGATACATATTTGTTGAGCACGTATTCTGTTCCTGTCCATGCTGAAGTCTCGGTGACTGTCGAACCCAGAAGCACCCCCTGTCCTCGTACGCAGGGATTATGGCTCGGTGCAGCGGACAGGACAGTAATCAGAGTCACACAAAGGATGTAAAAATCACAGCAGCGTAAGAGCTGTGAGTCAGAGCATACTCCAAAGTGGCCTGCGTGGCGGGGGTGGGGCGGGGTTCCTCAGGACAATAACATCAGCCAACACTGACATGGGTGCACCTTGTATACACGGGCACCCTTCTAATTCCCATTTTAAAGTCAAGGAAAATGAGGCAGACAGACAAGTCATTTGCCAAGGTTCCGCGCGGGCAGAGCAGCGGAGGTGGGACTTGAGCCCAGGCAGGCTGGTTCTGGGGTCTGTGCCCTGAACTGGTGGTGACAGGAGCCCGGGCACAGTTGAGGATGTATCAGTGAAGGTCCGTGGGAGGCTGGCAGGACTGGGACAGTGGTCCCAGCAGGGACAAGCACCCTGCACATCTTGTGTCTTCTTAACCAACGAGAGCTGAATATTTTATCTGCCCACATTATTGGACTCAACAGCTCTATTAATGGCTCCATTTACTCAGTGAATAATTATATCATCTACATGCAATTATATCAAGGTGTTTTAAATATTTATACTCATTTGGCATCTTACTGTACTGGATAAGACCTCCAAAAAAGTGCTCAATAATACTAGCAACAAAAGGCACTCCTGCATATCCCTGACACTGACGTTTTATTTAATGACCTGTAATTTCCTCAGCTTTTGATGACAAGACTTCTTCATTTAACATTTATATAAACATCCAGTGGGAAGCTCCTGTATGTGGCTATGGGTTAAGTCTGGCGTGTTTCACCGTACCGAGGACAGATTCTCCTGTTCTTTGTTTTACTGAAAATTTCAAATAGGGGAAGCCGGCTGACTTTATCCCATGCTTTCGGGTATTTCTGTAAGATAATCATACGATTTTTCTCCTCGGACCTATCAAGGGGATTAATCCGACTTTTTAAAAAGTTGAACCATCTTTGCACTTCTAGAATAAACAAATTGACCAAGGCAAGTTATTCTTTTAATTGCTTGCTGGCTTCAGTTTACAAATACTTTATTTAGGATTTTTATAACTATGTTATAGCTTTCTTCCCCCTACCCTCCGCCAAGTGTACTAAGTTCTGGCATCAGTGTTTTCTGTTATTAAAAAAAAAATTTGTAAGAATTGTAGTTAAAGTTGCCTGGAACAGGAGATTAAATTTGTTCGTCAATATAACAATATTTAACTCACTATATGGCTTGAATTGTGCTACAATAATAACCCAAAGAACTGTATTTAAATGGTACAGATCTTCCATGAAATTAAGAAAAGCCTCTGCTTCCCTCCTTGCTTAGGTCATACAAGTAAAATGTAATGGTGATCACTGCAGGACGGGTCTCAGAACACACTACAGAATCCCCTCCTTTCCGTCTGCACCATCTTCCCGGACACTTCTGCATGGCCTCCTATTTTAACCGCCTCAGCAGAGCTGTCTGCACAGTTCTCTCCCATTCTAAAGGCCTCTGCTGTGCACGTATCCCGTCACTCACCAGGTACGAATGCATCTGTTCTTATGTGCGTTAGCCTTAGCAGGCTTATCTAGTTTATTCTTTTTAAAGAACCAACTCTCAGATCTATTTACCAATTCTACTGTTGACCTGCTTCTCATTCATTTATTCTGTGTTGGTTCTATTTAATCCTTCCCGTTTCCCTTATTCCTTAACTTGTTTCTCAAGCTGAGTGTCCAGTTTATCTTTCCCCTTTCTTCTTGACTACGAAGAAGCCGTAGCGGGCTTCAGCAGGATCACTGGCAGGTGTGTGAGGAGGGGACTGGGGACCAGAGCAGGGAGGCCAGGTGGGCAGCCGTGGCCACTTAAAAAATGGGCAGAGTCCAAATGAAGGCAGAGGCCTCTCGGGAGAAATGAAAGGTCACAGTCTAAAGAGATAGGTGAAGTAAGAATGACAGGGCTTCAAGAAAAATTGGGCGTGGCAAGTGGGAAAAGGCACCGGCTTTGGTTTGTGCAGCCAGGAAAGGACTGGTGCCACTAACTGGAACTGGAAGCTTGAGAGGCAGAAAGGGTTCCGTGGGAAGAGCCGCCTGTGAGTTCAAGTCAAGTGCTCGTGAGCTGAACTGGAAGCTGCTGACAGAGATAAGGGCTGTTGATATGAATTCGATCATCAGAACCTTAGGCTCAAAAAACGTGGGGAAACAAGTTCAACATTAACAGACATGTTCAAGGGCATAAACGAGTCAACAGTGAAGCTGAGACTTGCCACATCTACACCTGGGGACGCCACATCAGTAAAGGTCCAGAGTGCATTTGCCACCACGCCCTCTGCCAATGCCGGGCGCTGGTCACAAACTGTTTACACAGAGCAATGGCACCCAGCCTCTTTCCTCCACACCTTACACACAGCTGACTTGAAGAAGAGCAGTGTGGGTGCAGACACAACGCACAGAAGACTCAGGAAGTTTCTCTTTACCTCTCCCTGAGCTGCCCAGAAGAATTTTGAGAGAGGGCCTGTAGCAGCAGGGGGAGAGCCATTGTCAGAGACGGGGACAAAGACTATGAGCCAAGAGCTGTGAACTGAGGATAAACTTAGCAAGACCTGTGAGCCCCCCTGTGTCCCTTTGTCTCTGCATGACAGCCAACCACTGGTTTACCAAACATTTGCTCCTCCCACCTCCCTGTGGACTGCCTTCCTTCCCTCTGGAGTCCCAGGCCCCGCCCCCATTCTTCTCAGCTGAGGGCGGCTTGTAAGCCTCCATTGCCTGACTGCCTGTGGGGCTCCCATATGAACAAAATTAAATTGTGTTTTTCTCCTGTTTATCTGTCCCATGTCAGTGTAATTCTTAGACGGGCCAGAAGAACCTGGAAGGGTAGAGGAGAAATGTTTCCTTCCCAACAGAGCTGAGGGTGGAAAGTTCCAGAGAGCCCTGGAGACATGGAGGCGGAGCTTATACACTTCTCGGCTGCAACCGGAAGCAGAGAGATGAGGCAGTGTCTGGGAAGACACTGGTCCTGTCTTCTTGCTTGTTTCTTCGAGATGGGGGCCCTGGCAACCACATGATGCAGATGGGAGACAAGAGAGAGTGATACCCCAGGCACGAGAGTGCACCGAAGGCAAAAGCTACAGGCCGGCTGATGCCAGGGCGGTGGAGAAGCGTGGAGGTACTTACGGCTCTTTCTCAACCACACCAGAGGAGGGCACCGCCTGCTAGTGAGACGAGAAGGTGGCAATGGAAGCAGCATGTATTTGTCACACATTCATGTCCCCAAATGGAACTGACTGAAAGCCTGCAAACAGCAAATCCATGGCCAACCCCTGAAGGAAACCGTTTTATAAGAATCCAACAGCTAGCTAGGCTGCGCGCATCACTCGGGCACCTCACTCTCGCTGTAATAGACAGTGTGCCGAGTTCACCTGAAAACAAGGGTGACTGAGCTTTTCCTAGGGGCAGACCAGGACTTGGAAGTCAGGTGCCAGATATTTCTTGCCAATTCTAGTCTTAGGTGTAGAATAACCTGGGAGTCTGGAGGAGCTACCTGTAGGCCAACCAGCTGCTATGTAGCACGACCAGCAATGCCTTTTGCTTTTTATCAGTTTCTGCATTTGTAAGACGGCCATTGAACATTACATTGCCCCACGGTCCCAGTGGTAAATTTCCTTTAGAATGTAACAGGAAAAAGTCTCCACTGAAGAATGTCTATGCTCCTTTTATCCTAATAAAATATCCTTTGGCACCTGAGATGTCTAAGTTAAATAGAGGCTGGCTACTGATAATTACATCATAAAATCAACACATAATCCATTAGAACAAGATCTGCAAAGCCATCTTAAAGAGACAGAATGGCATTTCAACAAAGCATGAATGTAATCTGATCAAAGCTGTATTAACCCACAAAAAAGTATTAACACATGTAAAGAATGTATAAAACAGAAGAATGGGAGCTGGCCAGCTGCACAGAAGGGGAAAAGAGGCATGGGAGCAAATCAAGGGGCACCAGCGCAAGAACAGAACAGGGTGGAGAGCGCCATGGCCCACAAACTGGGCAGCTGGTTGGTGAACCCACGAGGCTGTCACTGAGCCTGGATGCACGACGCATCAGGTATCATCTACACCGGATGCACGACATATCAGGTGCTCGAAGAGGCAACGTACCCTTAAGAGCCGAAGACTTTCTCATAAACCCATACTGTCAAATGACTACTGGGAAAGCTGATGCAGAGTTAGGCAGTGATGTGAAAGCATTAGTGAGAAGGGAACGTGGGCACTCAGAACATCCCAAAACAGGAGGAAAGTCACAAGAGACATCTTTCATGTACAAGAGGCACCGAGCAGAGGAGGGACCATCGACACAGGAGCCCCGAGTGTCTCAGTAAAGCACGCCAGCCCTGAGCAGCGTTAAGTCCGCTGCACCGTGCTGGTTCCTGAAGCAGAAATAAAGCCACAGCGAGTCTTTCAAACGAACTTAGAGTACCATGGAATGGGACTGTGTTAGCGAGCTTAAGAGCAGATGTCACTTACTGATTTGGGTTTTTTTTCCCAGTTACACAAGTTGTTCGGTTTGTGAAAATTCCTGCAGCTATATACTTGTAATACGTGCATTTTCTGCATATATGTCATATTTCAATAAACAGTAAAAATAAAAAAGATAACAGAAGGAAAATGATGGAGAGGATTAATTCAAAATGAAGAGTATTAAAATTCCACTACTTCAATAAATTTTGTGTATATTCTATGTGCAAGAAAACAAGAACAAACATAAAGATGACCTCCTTAAAACATCACACTGTGAAAAGGGGAAGCTTTAAAAGTCAGCCAAGTATTAATGCTATGAAATCAAGCCACGTCTACACACTGCAAACAAGACTTCCTGAAAAGCTTCAATACGGAAAGGGTTCGGCCACTTCCCGTCCTCACGTTCCTTGTCAGGAAGATGATGAAACCCAGGCCACGTGTCTTTCGCCTTCATCCAGAGGGAAAGAAAGCTAACCCTCATCACCCAAAGCTGAACATGTCTACCAGTGTACAGACCTGTTTAAAGGTAAATGTAATTCCTAATGACAATAGACCTATATAAAAAAGCTAATGAGCGTGCAAATACCATGGACTAGCATCTTCTCAGGCTCACGCTACAGAAAGCAACTCCCCAACCGCAGGACTTGCTGAGAGATGCTGCTCAGTTAGCAGAGAAAGGCAGACACTCTCAGGCCAGGGCTGGGCCAGAGAACACCACCCGAATCTCTGCATCGCCCGGGGTCTCCGCCTCTGCCGGCTACCTCCCACAGGCAAATCTGCTCCTGCTCGCCTTTAAAGAGATTAGAAGAGATTAGAAGAGATCTGTCACAAAACCATATGTGATAACAAACAGAAGATCAGAGCCAAGGCAAAAAAGGATTGAGAAAATAATACTAACAGTAAGGGTTACCACGGTTGCCATGACTGAGCGTAAAATTTGGTTAACTTCCTGTAGCCGGAACAAAAATGGAAACAGCTCTCATTATAAAAGTTCCCCTTTATGGGTTCCTTATCACCTCTGAGGCACGGCAGTGATTTAAGTGCTGTGAGCAATCAGACCGATTTCATTCACCAGATTTTGCTGTGTATAATGTGCACCCACATTTTTGGCCCAAAGTTTCAGGAAAAAAAACCTTTTGCTTTAACTTTTACTAATTTAATACTACCTATGTATGATACGTGTCCTTATTTTTCCCTAAAAAATTTGGGCCAAAAGTGCACATTATACATGGCAAAATATGGTATTTAAATGCCTGATTTCTCAGTTAAGATACCAAATATTGACAATCTTTAAAGTCTTAATGACTGTCAAAAACACAAAGCTAGATTGCTAGTTACTTCCTTATTTTTCTAGAGTTAACTCCCCAATTAGGCAGAGAGACATCAACGCTCTTTCCCCCAGGAAGAACTAGGAGGAAATGAACTCAAATCTGGGGTCATTAATTTCAACAAACTACAGAAAATGACTTCAGGTTGTAAATTACTGAACTTGACTAAGGCCTTAAGCATGAACAACCAGTTAGAAGGTGGTTATTTGAAAACGACAGCAAAGTACAAGACTACCCCACAGGAACAAACCAAAAAAGTCTCAACGAGGCAGTGAAAAGAAAAAATAATCACAAAAATTCACTGTTCTTGTGAATACTTTTCAAAGAACAAAAGTTTTTGTTGTTGTTGTTGAAACAATTCGACATTCATGTATCAGCTCTGTAACATCAGCGTGTCAAATTCAGACTCCGTTAAGACCTCTCTGAATCTCACTGTCCCCAAGTCCCTGCCCGTGTCACCTCACCACCAGCCTTCCCTGGCCACCTGTCAAAGCAGCACCGCACAATGCTCTCTATTCTTCAGGGCACTTATCACCAAGCCTGAACGCACTGACCTCTCCCTGGACCAGACCACAGGCTGCATTGCAGGACCTCAGCCAGCTGTGCTGTGTCCCCAAGGCCTTAGAACACTGGGTGGCATCACAGATCACGATCACGAGATCGTGGCACACAGCAGCTTTTCAGTGACAGAACAGGTCCAGTCTACCTCCAGAGGTCAAAAGAGCAGGGTCAGTGAAGCAGTCTTTCATATGTGTAAATATGAAATTCTAGAAGTTATTTAAGAATATAACCTTCAACAAACAAGGCATAAGGGTGTAGGACTTTATCACTAAAGTTAGTAAGAAATGTTACTAATATGCAAATATTACTATGGAGATAAGGCACAGTCGGGAGACCAGGTTCAAATCCTGGCTCTGCTCCACCACGCACAACCTCTCCTAACTTCTCTTTTCCTCAGTTTCCCCTCAGATAAAACGGGGATAAAAACATACCTACTTCAGAGTTGTGAGGATTAAATAAGAATGTACATAGTGTTTACAAGTCGAAAACATCTGTTCATTATTTCTTCTCACAATTCCAAACTAATAACAGGGCAAAGGTAACAAGGAAAATTTACTTTTATTTGGAAAATATGTACATTACAGTGTTCTTTTATTTCTTTTAAGAGTAAAGTTATTTTGAACCATAGGAAAACAGAGAGACAATCATAAGTTCATGGTTATACGTGCTTTTCAAATGAAAAGCAGTGTTAAAGTGCCAGAGGACACCAAGCAGGGGGCCTGGGGAGCAGCCAGACCATGGCACGGGAACCATCCACACCCGCGTCTCTGCAGCTGGACCTCCGTGGGGTTCGGCCCAATGACACCCAGCTGCCCCCTGGGCCAGGGCCCCACTTGCCGGTGGTCCGCACAGCATGGCCACGGCCAGTGCGCTACTCAGATGGGCTCCCCACCAGCTGTTGTCTCTGGCCCCCAAATCACTGGGGCTCTGTCTTCAGACAAAACGTAGACAGCCCAGCGGCAGTGCTCAGGTTTAGACCCAAGCAGGCATTGACTCTCCCCACTGAATCTGAAGCCTTGGGAAGGCTTCCGAAAGCGGCTGTGCTACCGTGTCTGGATAGGGACCGACGCCCTGGATAGGGACCGGTGGACAGAGGCAGGCGTGTGGATGTGTGGGCCAGTAAGTGCGAATGGCATGATAGTGGTCGTGAGGTCAGGTCTGTCTGATGCTGAAGAACTGAGTAGCTCTGGATCCTGGCACTAACCTGGACCCTCATGTTGCTCACAGGTGGGTGGGTAGTTGTAAATCCTGAATTTGTTCCTACCTCTGTTCTTAGGACAGAGAGGGGCTAGGGCAGGTGTCAGGGGTCCAGCTTCTACCTGCTTGTCCAGGATAAGGAGGGAGAAACGAGACATTCCAGGAGTCTCCAGCACATGTTCACACACTACAGCCAGTAAAGCCAAGGAAAACTGTCAGAAGTCCAAGTAACATAAGCAGGTGACTCTAGAAACTATTTACTGAGGCTGACAACAGTGGCAAAGCCACTTCAGCACCTGTCGTGTCAGCCAGGGAGGCTGAAAGACTCAGGCCACTCATTGCAATGGCACATTTTAAATTCCAAGCTAAGAAAAGAAGTACTACATGGGAGAGATAAAAAGAAAACAGAAGCACCAAAATAAGTTATGCTTAAAGCCTCATGGTACAGTGTTCTTCCTCCGAAGCAGAGAACATTAGGTAACGGTCTCCATATGCAAGGGGACTGGGGAATGGGCAGGATGCTTTCTCCCAATGCCCAGTTCATGAAAACCGACATCTGTCTTCATTTGGGGGGAAACCATAACACAGGTCAGACTTGGCACACCACTGGCATAAGCCTGATGCCACAGAGCGAAATGACCACCTGGGCCAATAATATCAATTGCTTTTACAATGTAAATTGATTTGTGTCTTCCATTGCCTAGCATCTGGGTCTCCTGCAGCCAGTGAGCGTCACAGGACTATAGGAGGGAAGGGGAAATGAAGACTTACACAGTACATACCATTTGCCAGTGAATACTACAGATGTGCTTTCCTGGCTACAACCACTTAGCGTTTAGACAGAGTTTCATCTGGAGCTTAACCACCTGGGCTTCATGGCTGTGGGACCTCAGCAAAGTGATGACTTCACCGGACCCGGGTTTGATCTGAGACAAGGAGCTACTGTTCAGTGAGGTAGTTAGTTACAGGTGTTCTGATAGACTAAGAGCAGAGGCTAATCGACCTTAAGCTCTTAAGGACAGCATGGGGCACTCAGCAAGCACTCAGTCTGTGTTAGCTACTTCTCATTTTCCTCACAGAACTCTTGGGAAGAAAAGAGAAGCCTGTAATTAGGTAATAGTGTCTTCAATTTACAGAGAAGGCACTTTTGCAAAGACAGACAACTAACTTGTTCAGAGACACTGAAAGAGACCAGGGTGAAAGCCATTCTTTTTCCACTATACAATGCTGGCCCTGCTACACAATAGTCACATACCTCTCCGTGAGTGAGACTTCCTCAAGGAAGTCAGATTGTGCTAAAAGGAAATCAGAGTGTGCTAATCCTGACATCTCATCTCAACTAAAAAATACTATTCTCTTCCAGGTGCATAATGCTAAAGAACACTGCTGCAGGGCCATAAAAGAAACTTCATAAAAGAGAGTTAGGTGGACCCAGACTTTTTAAAAGCAAAGCGAGTGGGTGAAAACACCCATTACAGAACTTCAAAACAGAAATATACACACATATTTTGCCCCTGATGCGTCTGTCATGACTTACTAAACTGAGGCCAACAGCGCCTAGTCTTAGTGAATAAGCTGGCCAGTTCCACCACGCACACAGCTCTGGCACGTACACGAGGCTCAAGGCCTGCGGGGCCCTTTTTACCTTCTGGGAAACACCTGACAGATCACAGATCAATCTTAAACAACCGGAAACAAGGTAGCAGCGAGCAGATAAAACGAGCGTGCTCTCTTGTTCTCTTCTTTCTTCCAGGGACGGAATTTTCAGAGGCTGTATTTAATACAAGCCATCAATCAGCCCGAGAAGCCAGGAAACCGGATTTCCAGGCTTAGCAGGCGCATCCTCCGCGGTCCCTCAGTGCGTCTATCGTTCCCACGGCAGCCGCGGGGGCCGGGGTGGAAAGGGGTCTGCCACGGCCACCTGCCATCTCCTCCACCACCCTTTCAACAGTTGCTAGAACTCCGGGGAGGCCACCTGGCCCCGAGAGCACGCTGCCAGCTCTTTACTCACCCCCTTCCCCAAGGTGGCTACGGAAGGAGGGCGCGCAGCGGCGAAGGTGAGAGTGGCGCGGCACCTCGCAGAGCCGGCTAGCGCAGGAGCACTCGCCGCGGCCGGGGTTGGAGGGGCCCGGGCGGCCCGCCCGTCGGCCCCGGGGCCCGCAGCCCCCACGGCCCCGCCGGCCCCGAGGCGACCCGGACTCCCGCCAGCCGCCGCCCACTCACCGCCGCACTCGGCCGAGTACTGGTCCCCCCAGTCCCCAGCATGCGGGCTGCAGCCGCCGCCCGTCGGGGCCTCCTGCTGCTGCCGGTGCTGCAGCTCCTGCTTGAGCAAGGACAGGGGCGTGTAGTGCTCGGTGGCCAGGGTGCCCAGGCGCGGCCCCGAGGGCAGGACCCCCAGCAGCAGCAGCACCAGGACGCGCCGAGCTGCGCCCGCGGCGGCCACAGCGCCGCCCCAACAGCAGCAGCGGCAGCAGCAGCAGCAACAGCAGCCGGCAGGTGCCATCTTTCCTTAAAGCGCATGTGCTACGGCCCTCGCCGCGCGCAGCGGCCTCCTAGACTTAACCCGCCGCTGACAGGTGGGCCGTGGAAAAGGGGCGGAGAAAGCAGCATTGCTTCTTGGGAGTTGTAGTCCTGGCTGGCCCAGCCTCCGGGCTCTTTTCGGTATTGAGACTACAAGTTCCAGCAAGCACCGTGCGGCGCAGACTTTCCGGTCTGGCGTCTGACGTCTTCTCCCACCCTGAATCGGAAGTTCTGGGCCTCAGTGGCGTCGAAATGGATACTAGTGGGCGGGGTGGGCTACGGCCCCGCAAGGGGAATCGGGAGCGGGTGACAGCGGGAAAGGGGAACACCGAAGACGTGTCTGCGACTCCTGCTGCCACTACTTCGTCCACCTGTCAGTACAGGTGTATTGAATGCAACCAAGAGGCCAAGGAGTTGTACCGAGACTATAACCACGGCGTGCTGAAGATAACCATCTGCGTGAGTTGTCAGCTGTAGGGAGTCCTTGGAAAGAAAATGGCGTGGCGAGATTTGGGGACCAATCTATCCCAGCTTTTTAGGATGATAAAAATCAAGTTTCAGGGTCTTCTAGTCCAGTCTTCAAATGGATGCTTGGCAGACCCGTCCTGGGTCTGTCAGGCCTTCGCATGAACACCTGCAGTGACAGAGAACTCACTACCGTACACTGCCTTTCTCCTGTGGGTCCTGTTTGCTGGTGAGACCTAACCCGGTGAACGGATCCGCGGGTGGAGATGGACGTGGGTGTCGTGTAGATAAATTGAAACATCGGATTAGGTTGACATTTGGGTTCACACCAAAGCTATTTTATTTTTAGATATTCTCTCCTTGGTGGACAAGTGTTACCATTCTTACACGCCAAAGCCCATATTAAATTCTCGTGAAATACTTTTTTTTCAGGTTTCGTCCATTGTGGTTATTTAATGTACAGTATTGTGTCCAAAGCACTATGTAGACAATGGAATACTAAAACCAAAAATAAGTAAAAATTCTGCTCTCAAGGTGTTCATAGTCTATTTATAGAGAGTAACCTTATGTTTAAAAAGTCACAAAATTGGAGGCATTAGCAAAGAACCTGTCCCATAATAGGTGGTCAGTATGTTCTTATTCTGCTTCTGATCTCCTGGTGGTTAGGGTGAAAATAGCCTAGTAGTTATATACAAGGGAGTAGACAAAGTATGAATGTGTACCTGTTTATTGTCAGTTGGTATAATCACTCAGGCGCATGCACCCTCAATTTGTTCCTCTCACAAGTGGTTTCCCCTGGCTTGGAAGAATGTCAGCCCTGATTAAATGTATCCACAACACACACGTTTGATAGGAATTGCTGAGAGCCCAGGAAGCCTTGATTTGGATAACCTAGAACCCGGCTGCACAACCCAGCTCTGTACATGGAGCCTGGCGCTCTCCAGTGTGTCTCCTGTAGCAGAGACATATTCTCAGTGTTATCGGAGGAAAAACAGGCTTCTCTTGCTGTCTGCCGTCCCAGCGTTGTTGGCACTGTGCCACGTTCTTTACCCACTTGTAGCTCTCAGAAGCTCCGGCGCAGTTACTTTTCTGAACCCTTTTCTCCAAATCATGTTTCAAGAACCACAAAGCTGGGGGCCTTCTGGCCAACAGGCAACAATTTATCAAGGAAAGTACATTGTACTTTTAACAATTCCTACAATTTGAAAATACAATTTTTCTGGGATACTTTTCTGCTAAAATGTGTCTTAAATCCAGTATCTTTTTAGCTTAATATGAGATGAAAAGATTAATACTTCTAGTCTAGAAGATTATATTCTGAAACCACGTTTTGAATAGATGAACAGTTTGTATCTGAATAGAAGGTTAAGTAAAATACTATATGAGTCCAAAAGAGACTGCTGTCTTGAAATCCTTTAAGATTTCAGAATGTATGAATTTGTTCGTTCCAATATTATTTTGCATTGTTTCAGAAGTCCTGCCAGAAACCTGTGGACAAATACATCGAGTATGATCCTGTTATTATTCTGATTAATGCTGTTTTATGCAAAGCGCAGGCTTACAGGCATATTCTTTTCAACACTAAAATCAACGTAAGTTGTGATAATTTTGTTCTTTTCTAGTTTTACTTGGTGATACTTTTGCATTTTAGAAGAATAATACTCATTTTGAACAGAATTAAAAAACATTTCACTAAAAAGAAATCCTAATAAGGGTGGGTTTTTATTTGACAGTGTGTAGAAATTTCTAGAAATAAGCATTGATTTTTTTTAAAGTACGCTGTGTTTAGTGGCTATTTAAGAATGTGGTCTTTGACAGACCCACAAATCGTAATCTGAATTACCTTCTCATAGGTTACCTTTTGAAACAGACACCAATTATTTTTAACAATGAAGTTAAATATGTCCAGGTAGAGATAGAATTATACCTGTAAGAAATAATCATTCAAAGAAAAATATTTTAAAATGAACTTATTGCATTTTATACTCTACTCTTGAAGGAATGCATGAGGTGAATAACAACATTGAACTTAATCAGAGAAGTCCTAATTTATAAAGTTGGATTTATCAAAATATATATTTAGTGTATTGAATTGTGAAGTCTTTAAAAGTTTGTGTTGGACTGACAGATAAAATACAGGACACCCAATTAAATTTGAAAATCAGATAAACAAGTAATTTTTAGTATATGTCCCAAATATCGCATGGAACATACATATAACAAAATTTGTTGTTTCTCTGAAACTCACAATTGGGTGTTCTGTATTTTCACTTGCTAAATCTGGCCACCCTAAGTTTGGGCAACCCCAACATGGACAGTAACAGTGAAACTTATTCATTCCTGTGGCCCTCCCCAAGTTAAGAAACCAGGGCAGTTTTTAAACTGCTAGAGCATTGATTCTCGAACTTCACTACACATCAGAATGACTGGGAGGAAGGGAGGGAGGGAGGGAGGGAGCCATGGTTAATCCTTCCAAGTCAGAGCCTCAACCCAAACCATTGAAATCAGAGTCTTTGGGGATGGGGTCCAGGCATCCGCGTTCCGCCCAGCTCCCAGGCGGCTGCACAGTGCAGCCGGGGGAGCCAGTGTGTCAGCTGGAGCCCCAGTCGTGGGCTGTGTGGGCTTGCACGCTCCGTTTCCACTTTGTCGTGATGAAGTTCAACCCAGAGAGAAACAGACAGAAAATAAA
The DNA here is from genome assembly GCA_028533065.1 of Trachops cirrhosus. Taxonomy (NCBI): domain Eukaryota; kingdom Metazoa; phylum Chordata; class Mammalia; order Chiroptera; family Phyllostomidae; genus Trachops; species Trachops cirrhosus. The sequence goes on along the minus strand of CM052546.1, from coordinate 77,276,341 downwards.
AAAAACAATTCTTGTTGCCTAGTAGTTTCTGTTTTGCTAAAATTTTACACCCTTTAGAATTTCCAGCTGATTTGCACCTTTTACTTGCTGTCTTCCAATATATTCATTTAGACTTATCCAGCCCGGGGGCATTTTTTTAAAATCCACGTTCAGACTAACAGTTTCTTTTGCAGTATCATGGAATCTTCAGATTAAATCTTTTCTCTTTCGATACTTCCACCTACCCACAACTCACGTAAATTCCATGACTGATTCTGTCTATAAGACAAGTGCTGAAAACTTAACGAAGGGTGAACTTCTATTTAAAGCTGTGATTCTTAATTGGGGCTGCACATTGAAATCCCCCCTCCCTCCAGAACTGTTACAAAGTATGCGTGTCTAGAATGTATTTCCAAAGACTCTGAGTCAGGACTGGGGCCCAGACATTAGTATTTGAAGAAATATCCGCATGTGATCCTGAGGAAGACATTGCTAATTAAGAACCACTGGCTTACAGACCGAATACAAGTACACACTTAGATGGGCATTTCAGAATTTGAAAAACTACTAGGTAGGACATTTTTCTTCTTTTTAAGATTTTTTTAGGGGAAGGGAGGGAGAAAGAGGGAGAGAAACATCAATGTGTAGTTGCCTGTCCTGCGCCCCCTACTGGGTATCTGGCCCACAACCCAGGCATGTGCCCTGACTGGGAATTGAACTGGCGACCTTTGATTTGCAGGCCGGCACTCAACCACTGAGCCACACCAGCCAGGGCTAGATAACGACATTTTTCAAAACAACAAATACCGTGCATACTGTGTACCTATTGGTATTCAGTACAATTAATTCTTCTTTACCTAATTGAATGGCACTGTCTTTTTGACTTCCAGATGCACGGAAAACTCTGCATATTTTGTTTGCTTTGTGAAGCATATCTGAGGTGGTGGCAGCTTCAAGATTCAAGCCAGAACACTGATCCTGATGACTTTATCAGATATGCTAAGGAGTGGGATTTCTACAGAATGTTTGCAATTGCTTCTCTAGGTAGGAACATCAGCCCTGCTTTCTCTGTTCTTAGTTAACTGGTACTTGTTCTTGTGATTAAAAGTAAGGTGTATGGTAAGAGGAGCTAGTTAGTATAGGACTTGAGACTTAATTGTCATTTCTACCATTAACCTACTAAGTGAGTTTGTTCAAATTATCTGCGTTCTTACCTTTTTATTTGTTACCACACCTGTGGTATGGAAATACCATCAGAGTAAATGGTCTTTATCCATCAGATGGATATTATCAGTTTAAAGAGTTTCATAAAATACTTTGAGACATAATATTGTTAATAAAATCTTTAAATTTAAGTATAATTTTCTAGGTTGAAAATGACCTGGGCTCCTTCGTTATTAAAACAGATTGGTAATTGCCAGGCATTACCCAATGTCACGTACTAATGTAATGTAAGGAAAAGTCGTAAGTTCAGGAATTGCTGTGCTTCAGAATTTGAATTTGTGACTCAGGGCAGAATGGTGTTGTGTTAATTTCTGCGGCTGTTTTATTACTTACTGGTTTCCATGCCTCTCTGCTTCTAAAATTCTTTGATTATGAAACATTGTCATCCACTCCAATGTCATCTTTCTGGACCACATGTCCTCTTTTGTCCTCCTTTTTTTCTCTATCTGCTGTCACTCCCTTGGTCCTCTCATCCAGCCCCGAGGTTTTAAAATTCATCTATATGCTGAGAATTCCCAAATGTACACAGTAGTACTAAAAATATCCTTAAACATATCACATTAGCCAAGAACTAGAGCCTAATACAATTTTAAGCTTTAAAGCAAAGCTTCTTAAAATTTCCAAAGGTACGCTTCTTTATGACCTCTGTGTGTGAATACTTCCTGGAAGGATAAGGAATTGCACTCCAAGTTGGTTAAAATCACAAAGGGAAGCTTTCAGTGTAGGTGACAGAGCACTCAAAACCTTGTGGGTACCAGGCACTCGATACGTAGTGGAAGAATGAACAAGGAAAATGTCTTCCTTCGTAATTCCGAGGATGGGCCCATCCTTCAGATTTAAAGCCCTCTGCTCCTCTGTTCATTCTTCCCTATGGGGAAGTGGGGATCGAGCGCTTAGAATGTTCCAACAGAATCCTACTTCCAGAAGGAACTTCAGAAAACTGATGATTACAGTCCAGGTGGAGTTTCCTTTTCTTCAGTGGATGGTGAAATACTTCATGAAGGAATAGTTGAAGTATAGTCCTGAAATTATACTAGAAGGATTTGACACGAAAGGGAAAAAAAAGAGGAGGAAGAGAAAAAAATTTAATATTGATAAAGCGTTTAATGAAGTCAGCTGACACATTGTATCTTCGGTTGTGGTTTATTTGTTTTGATGGGGCTATGGTATTTTTGGATAGGGACATTCTTATTTTTATTTCCCATTTCCTTCTTAGAACAAGCTGCCTTTTTAATTGGCATTTTTACTTTCCTGTGGATAGAACGATCCATCACAACCAAAAAAAACCCCAACTTTGTCTTGCTGCTGAAAGCCTTACTATTATCGAGCTACGGAAAGCTCTTGCTGATCCCAGCTGTCATCTGGGAGCATGAATACACGCTGCTGTGCCTGAGATTCATTAAAGTCTTCGTCCTCACCTCGAACTTTCAGGCAATCAGAGGTACGTTCCTGCTTTATTCTGTCCTCTCAGCTCTCCACACACATGAAAGCTTGCAGCCTTCTTTCCAGATCACAGTTTTTATATAACCTGTTAACCACTGGCAGTCTCTGAAGAACAACGACAACACCTAACGTTTCTGTAGTGCTTTATACATAGCGTTTCGTATTTGTTCAGTTTAACCGCATGCTACCACATCGTTTTCAAATGTTTTCCCATGCATCATCTCTGTCCTGTGGAGTTAGCAGGACAGCCACTGTCACCTCCACTTCATCAACGATTCATCCAAATTCACATGGTCGGCGTCGCCAAGCCAGGGCGAGTGCCACTGCACCTGCATGTCTGCGTTCTCCCACACCTTGGGAGAAGCACTACTCTAAATGAGCTGTTAGCTGATACTTTCTATCATAATGCTGTTGTCTAGTCAGCCGTAAAACTAGGAGTACTGGTTTGTTCTGCTATTCTCTTTATGACCTTAGAGTCTGTATTTTATCATTCCTCTTCATAGTGATGGGAATCTGCCTTGATTTTGGGAGTGTCTGTGTTACATGCAGATGCTTTGGTTCTCTCCAAAGGTGTGCAGTTGGGAAGGTGGAAGGAGATTGCAGCACAGATTAATAAGGACAAATAGATATTTTCTAAAAACAGCTTTACAAAGCAATCCCATTCCTACCACTTAATTTACATATCACTTAACAATGTCAACGTCATGGACTTAAGCTCTGAAGAACTTACCAGCTACTTTTTCTCCTCCAGTGACACTAAACAGCACCCGAAAGCTCTCCCTCTGCGCCATCCTGTGCGGCTTACTGATGGAGAGCACCATGGTCTACTTCTTCAGGAGGATGGAGTGGGACCTCGGGAGTGACTGTGGCATCTATAAGGCACAAGACTTCTGAAGACGGACCGAAGCACCCGAGTGTGCGTGCGTTCAGACAGGTACCCTTCTCAAGTGAGACAGATGTCGTTGTAGACAACTAGGGCCCTTCCACAAGCATCCGCTGGCCTCCAGGACGTTAGTACATGTCTCACAGGGTCCTTCACTTTTGCCATGCTCAGTGACACCCACATCTATGTCTTTCCTGCACCCAGAGCCCGTTCTCATGACTCCTCTAACTCCTCCGCCCCAACTCACTCCCCGGGGGTCTCAGACTCCGGAGTCTGCCCCACTGACAGCTTCTCCTGCCCTTCCCAGCCGTCTGCTCCCTCCCTGCCAGCGTCCCTGCTTTGTGTTGCCATCTGACGGCTAGTCCTGCGACGCTCATTTCTACTTCTGATTTACTTTGCCTCCCTCTTACCCACACTGCAACCTAGAGGCAGTTGCTGAGCCCCTTGAAGTCCACCAGCTTCTTGCCCTTCTGTCAGATTCATGACTTGTTAGAGCTGTTTGGTGAGTCTTGCCTCGGTTTTCTCTGTAAATCATGGTGACTGTCGCTTGCTCAGGCCATGCCTGCATAGGCAGAGACCCTCCCTCTGCTGGACCACTGCCTCGTGGTCACCTCTAGTGAACCTCCCAGCAAGCGACCTGAAATCTTCCCCACACGCCTTATTCCTGGGTCTGCCGTCACTTTGCTGAGAACGGAGGCTGTTACGAATTCCTCGAGCTTCCTCTTCACATCAGAACTTCTCTGATGGGGCGTCTTCCCTGCCCCTGCCCTCCCTGCAGTCTCGGAGCTGCACTCGGCGTCCTCTCCCTCTCCGGGGTCTCTCTCCATCCTGTGTGCGTCCCCCTGCCCTCGGGCCCAGGCAGACCCCTGGATCCCGGCGCCCAGAGGCAGAAGGAAGTGGAGCCCTGTGAGGGCAGGCTGAGGCAGTGCTCTGCCACCTTTCCTCATCTGCCCGTGGTCCTCATGGACGTGGCTCCGGGCCATCCTCACCCCTGTCCAGTCTCCCTCCATGCAGAACCCTTTCCCCTCAGCTTTTCTCTGGCAGCGTCCCTCGTCCTCCATCACTCAGACACCAGCTCATCCCTCGTCATCTCCTGCTGAAAAGTTCATGATGACCTCCTCACTGGGCCTTGGCCTTTCCTGGTGCCACATACGTCTCCGCAGAGCACCCGTCTCCTGTCCCCCCACACTTCCTACCATTTCTGGGGCCGACACAGGAGCTTCTTGTCGCTTCCCGGGGAACCGTAGTTCCGTCCAAGCTTCCGTGTGGCCCTCCTTAATCTGGTCCTGATTAATCTGGCTCTTCTCCGCAGACCTGTTCCTGTCCTTGTCCTCCACCACAGTCCCCTCCTCTCAGGTGCGTGCTACACACTCCCCGGGGCCCGGCATGGCCTCTTCTCCACCTACCCAGACACAGTCACAGTCTGTTGTCTTGGCTCCTCTGTGGAAGGAAGACATTCCCCAAACCCCTTCGCTGGCCTCCCAGTGCCCCACATGCAGGGCCAGCCTCCTCAGCAGTTGCGGGTCCTGGATCTTCTGAGGCGGTCCCGGGGCAGATGCTTTGCTCCCATCATGATTTCTGGCTGGGGACACAAGGTCACGGTCTGTAACAGCCACTCGGAAGCCATTGTCCTCCACTACGTCAGCTCCGTTGTGTGAGGCGCTGTTCGAATCCACATGTTGTGCCAGGCGCTGTTCAAATCCACATGTTGTGCTGACGCCCCTGACTCCCCCAGGTCAGGTGCCAAGAGAAACCATGGCTGAGGCCACCCTGTGTCCCCGTCGTGCAGGGCTGGGCCCAGTGAGTATGTGGTGGTTGGTTCCAGCAGACTGAGCCGTTCCGCAGACCCTGTCGTCACCCACAGCATGTCCTTTACTGTCTGTGGCATGACCAGCTGCATCTGAAGAGAAGGCGGATACAACCAAGCTCCTCATTCCTATTGAGTAAAATTTTGGATGTACTTCCTGAAAAAGAAGGCGATGCCAAAGGCATTCAAAACCCCAACCTACAACCCCTCATCTCTGCCTGCGTACAGGAAACAGCCTAACCACACACAGATACTCCCAGACCCACACAGAAATTCTCACACAAACGCAAGGGATGTTGTGTGCAACCAGTGAGGATTTGTACATTACAGATCACTCCAGGTAAGCATTGACATGAACAGAGGAACTTGCATTCATGATTCACAGTAAACATCTGTGCTTCAGCCCTGGCCGGGTAGCTCAGCTGGTTAGAGCATCGTCCCGATACACCAAGGTTGCGGGTTCAACCCCCATTCAGGGCACATATGAGAATCAACTAAAGAAGGCATGGATAAGTGAAACAGTTCAAATAAACATTTCTCTCTCTTTCTCTTTCCCTTCCCCATCCTTACTCTCTCTAAAAAAATTTTTTTTAAATGTGTTTCATGCCTTTGGCATTTTTATATCTTTTAATTTTAATGTTAAGTTACTGACTTTAAAAAATATATTTAAAATAATATTTTGTATTCTTGTAATAATAGAACTTTTAATAAAGTCAGAATAAACTGACTTTAAAACTTGCAAAAAAAATTTTTCAATTCAGTGTCTTCCCCTGTAACTATGTTACCTTTCAAATTGGCTGATCCAGAAATAAATAACTAAAAATAACCAATTGTATACTTTACAAGGGTGAATTATGTCTCAATGAAGCTGTTTTTACATAAATCAATATTACCTTCCCCCTTTGCTCTCGCCCTGTTTCACTCATTAGTCCCTTTCCTCATTATTTACTTATGCATTAGACAGAAATGACCGAGCACCTACTATATGGGTGTCAGACACTGTCAATACAGAGGTGAAGAAGACACATATTTAGAAATACGAGCAGCTAACTGCAGTCCTGCGTGATAAGGGCTATGAAAGGTAAGTGTAGGGTCCTAGGGAAATACAGAGTAGGGACACCTCCTCCAGTCTTAGAAGCTGAGAAGGGGTTCCAGGAAGCTGGGGAAAGGAAAGGAACTTCCCAGTGTCCCTGGTAGTGCGCTCAGAGTCCTAGTGGGCAAGGTGTCGTGTGTGCAGGGAACTGAGGGTTGATAGCATGACCAGGAAGTGTGGGCAGCAGGAGTTCTTGAAAAGATACTGGGAATTCATGTGAAAGTCAGATTATGAAGGGCCTCGTGAGCGGTCATTGATCCCGAGGACAAAGTGAAAACAGAACACGATCAGTTGGGATGACACCCCAGCACAGCCACAGGGCGTTGACCACCAGACGGAGCCTGTGCCTGATAAGGTGCAAGTGGAACGCTGGTTCAAAGGCATTCAACTGAAAGGAAAAGCCGATTAAAAAACAAGGAGTCGACAAAATGGCATAAAATGTACTACACGGATCATAACTTTCAAATCTTTGATTTTCAACTCAGACTAGTGAAGAGAAACACGTCGCCCAGGTATAAACACACACTCCATGCATCCCCAGTCCTTCCCGATCACCATAAAGGTGTTGGTTCACTTTTTAAATCGAGTGTTAGATTCCTCTTCCCTCGGTGGCAGCGAGGTGTCGGGGAGCAGTAGTGAGTTCGTCTGGCCCAGCTCTGATCTCCAACTCCATTCTGTGTTCTCTACGCCCTCACTCCTGGGAGCGAGAATGGGAAGGGTGAGAGCAGGGAGAAGGCAGAGGGGCTGCCTTCCAGTGGCCGGGCAGTCCGTGGAGAAAGCGGCCCCTTCTCCCACGGCCGCCCATCCACGCAGCTCCTCCTCTCTGCTGGCCGAGCCCCTGCGTTCTCAACACGGACGAAACACTTCAGGTACAAACGTCAAAAGGGTTGTACAGGGAAAACACAGCCACCACCTGCATTTTCTACTTGTTAAGTTTTGCCCTTTTCAAACAAGTTTATGTTTCTGAGACCACAGAACTGCGCCATTACACTGGGAGCACTGGTAGGTAGTGGCGATACTAATACTTAGAATACCGCCCCGCCCCCAAACCAAGACGTTGTCTAACACTGACAAGAAATATAGAGGACACATGGACAAAACCACGGGGCTTGGAAATGGAAGGGAGGTGGGGAGGGATGGGTGGGTGGGCTGGAATGGGATTAAAAGATAGAAACTGTACTGAATAAAATAAATTTTTTTTTAAAAAAAGGTGTTTATATGCAAATCCACTCGAAGGCGGAGCAATTAAACCCCTTTTCAACATCACCCCTTCCCCTGAAAGGCACGTGCGCTCAGCCATCAGGTCACACCGGGGCCACACGGACAGCCCGTGCCGGCAGCAGGGCCCAGACCCGGAGGGACTCGGCTTCTGAGAGCACTGCGTGGACGCGAGCAAGGCACAGGCGAGGAACAAGTGGCCTTTTGTCAGAAGACTTTCCATCGGAGCCTTTGAAGCCCTTTGAGCTAAATTTGGAGGAAAACATCATGGTGTATATATGAGCCAAAAAGAGTATTTTTAGATTTTAAAATAAGGCCAAAAATGACTAAAATTTTTTAAAGTATTTTAAAATCAGTCTTAAATGAAAATGAAGCTTAGAATCAAGGGATTCGCTCAAGGTCACAGGAGCATAGAGGGACAGAGTTGGGACTGAAACCCTGGCCTCTCCTCCTGGTCTAATGGTGGGGAGGGGGAGTCCTTGGGTCTGTTTTCCCGTGTTAAGACAGGGGGTAATTTACTGTTCTTCAAATACAGTCAGGAGTAAAGAACAAGAGAGCTTTAAGTAAATAGGGAACCTAATGGACTAAAACCGGGTTCAAATATTAGTCCTTTGTCTCCAAGGGATCGAGCTGCAGAACACGCGCAGTGGGCTCCATTCTCCCCTCAGCACAAAGCTGTGACCCTTCAGAGTTGTGTCTTTCTGATATTTAACACAAGGCCTAACCGTGTCCTTTTGATACACAACTGGGGAGACAGTCTGAAGGGAAATGTTCTTAACCCAAGCCTGAATTTAACATGTCCTCTGGATCCTGATGGAAAAGCATCACAAGACCAAGCACCTCAGTACCCAAAACAGGATTTATTTATTCCTATTTAACAAATATTTATATATACTCTAACTTTGTGCCAGGACCTGGTTTACGGGCTTTGTCATTATTAACTCATTAAATCCGAGAGGATTCCTGTGGACTAACATTGGCCCTAAGAGTCATCGGGACACGTATCCCGAGGACTGGATGCCGAAAGGGTCAGCGTATTCAGCCGGCAGATTGATGGATGAAGTCCTGTCACGGCACAGATACAGAGCTAAGGGGGGAGAACATAAAGGCACCTAGGAATCTGTATTGGTTCCCCGTGGATGCTATAACAAATGATCACAAGCTTGGTGGTTTAAAACAACAAATTTATTCTCTCCCAGTTCTGGAGGGCAGAAGCCCAGTCACTTTCCCTGGGCCAAAGTCAAGGTGTCAGCAGAGCCACGCACCCTTCAGAAGCGCAAGTGGAACCCACCCCAGGCCTCTTCCGGCTTTCAGTGGCAGCTGCCATTCCGTGGCCCGTAGCCACACCAGGCTTTCGTCCACCTTCACAGCACCACCTCATGGACATCTGGGGTGGCATTTAGGGCCCAGCTGGATAACCCAGGATAATCTGGTGATCTTGAGATTCCTACCATGATCACATCTGTGAAGGTCTTTTTTTTCAAAATAAGGTAACATTTACAAATTCCAGAGATTATATCTTTGTCCCAGGTATCTTGGTAGGGGCGGGGGGGCACTTTTCAACCTACCCCAAAGTCACCTGGCTAATAGCAGCCCCTCGACACACACACAAACACACAGCCTCCCAAATTTGAGCAGGACACACCCGTGAAAAGTCACAGGGAGGCAGACTCCAGGGCAGTACAAGGAGCTCCCTGAGAAGTCCCTTGCAACACAGCCACCTGCCCTCAGGGCTGCTGGAGCGCACGCCATGACCGGCTGTGAGTGACAGAGGTCCTGCATCAGCTGGGAGCGGATTCCGTGTAACCCTTCACATGTCCTTGCAGCCTGTAAAGAACGCTGTTCTAACTCTGCCCATGTTTTCCAGGAATCGCCTTGCTGGGACACCATGGGCCGGGAAACGCCAAGGCCAACACCTGCTCTAGGACCGGGCGTTCGCCACCTGTCTCTGGCCTGCATTGGACTGCAAGGTCAGAAAGCCTCATTTACATTCTGCCAGCCAGTAGCACCTGTCTGTCTCCCAGCAGGTGCTCCTTGGGCTGATTTTGCACCCGGCTTCATCTTACCTGTCCTGCCCTTGTTTTCCCTTTGTGCTGATTTCTAAACCCACTTTTAAAAAAGACTGCAACTTGCTGCATTGTGTGAATTTTTACAAAGCGGCCTTAAATAGTTTTTGGAACAAAGATGCTATGTAAGTCCCATCGACCCATTTCAGGGCAGTAACTGCACAAGCAGGCACACTGGAGTGCCTCCCGCCCTGCGGGGCGTGCTTCCATTCTGCCTCAGCCACAGAGGCTGTCGGGTCAGCTTCCAGGTCTCCTGCTGGGCCTCCTCCAACTGAGGTCTCAGCACAGTGGAAATGCTGTGGTCTGCGCACCGAGCCTGTACAGGTTCATGGTCAATGACAGTCATTAGGGTGTGTCTGATAGAAACCCCTTGAGAGAAGTCGTGTGGGGCATGACGACTGCAGGTGCGTTGAGAGGAACTTGTCTTCCCTGGTATTTCTGCCAGGAAGGCCAATGGGGACCGGCCCACGGAGGTTCAGTGCCCCGTGGCGGGTGCTGCTGGCTGCCCCGTGCTGGTGAGAAACAGAAACAGTAACTGCAAGCTGAGCCGGGTGGGAGGCAGCCTCCTCACCCCCAACCTCATCATCTGATTCCCGAGGCACCTCTGCTTACAGTGGGCTCTATCAGCAGCAGGGACCTCAGATCCCTGCGCCTTTCCTACCTCGGTGCTGCACTTGGGAATCTCACAGGAGCTTCCTTATCTCCATCGCCGATGATATTCTAGAAACCATCTTAAATGGTCTCTTGTACTCGTCCTCCCCGAGCCCCGCTCTGGCATCTTATCATCCTTACAGGAGAAGGAAAGGGACTGAAGGGTAAGGTGCTCTCTTCCGACATTCCAGGCCAGAGCTGCTCCCTCGCAAGAGAATTGGGACATTTTCTCAGGCTCTGTGGTGACTGTGGCTTTAACCATGTCTATTTCTTCCATCCTCACCAGAGGACATGTTTTGATTTTAAAGAGAGGGGAGAGAGAGCAAGAGAAACATTGATCAGTTGCCTCCCATACCACCCCTGAGACTGCAGATCAAATCAGCAACCTTTTGGTGCACAGGACGAAGCTCCAACCAGCCGAGCCACCCACGTCTGTGTCTAACGCAAGTGCTCCTCCCGCCAGCATCGGCTGTCCCAGTAACAGTGGTTTCCGAGTTCCTGGGGCCCCGTTCCCACCCATCACTTACTTTCACTAAAGCTTCTTTGTCTCAGAGATAAAGGGGGAAGCAGGGAGAGCGGTCTTTCTGCCTGAGGTTGGCCGAAGTAATTATCCTGTTGGTTCTGCCCCTCCTCTCCTGTCTCAGGCATCTGCCCCCTAGGGCTGTAATTCTGCCTTACAACTGCCTCCTGCTTTAGTTTCCCTGATACTGCTTTGTTAGTGTATTTAGCAAAGGTTTCACTCGGCATTCCATAGGCACTCGCCTTGCTCGAGCTAGTCCCTCAGCCAGTCAGGGGAACCAGACAGGAAACTGGGTATCTAGGGGCCTGTCCTCAGCTGACCGGTGGCCAGAGAAGTAAAGAGAAAGGTCATGCACTCTCACCACATTTGGCTGGAACAGAGGCACAAGGCAGGCCGTCGACACTTTCTCCAAAGCCCACACCAGGTGGTCCTGAGGCCCACACACTCCCTAGCATTTTCTCCCAGGAATCTGTGATCTAGCAGGTAGGGGTCAGCTGTCCTTCAGGTGTAACTCTGATGTCATCTTCCAACATAAGCCCTACAGCCTCCACACAGAATGGGCTCAGATACAAACCTCTGAACTGAGACTACAGTCTTTCGGGAGGACAAGAAGACCAGGCATGCTTGGGCTTTACAACCAGTAACTTTTCTTCAGGCGAAAAGATGAAACCGAATAGCCAGCTCGCCTGAAGCGGTGTTGGTGGACGTAGAGCCTTCTGTCTCCCTTAGGCTTGGCAGATGTGTGTGATCACAGACTTTGAACGAAGCCGGGCCGGTGCACGTAGAAGTCAGGCCGAGATGCCGTTGAAAAATACCACACAACAAACGATTCAATAACAGAGCCCTGTGCTGTGGATCTGACATCCCCCCAGCACCCGCCTGTGCCTTCAACGCAGACGGAGCACGGAGACTCCAGCTCTGCTCTCCTCCAGCTGCGACCTTAGGCAGACCGCTTACCCTGCGTTTTATTACAGAAATGAAAATGGTTTAGGAACGCACCCAGCACCACGCACAAAAGCCTTTGGAGACTTTGTCTCTGGCAGGCCATCTGCCTCACAAAGACCTTCCCCTGCGGGCCAGCTCAGAGGCTGTCTCCACCAGCACCCCAAGGATCTGCTGAGTCTCCTTCGAGGCCGCAGTGGCCCATGGTTCCTCCCGCATCGCAATAGTGACCTCACCTATTAAGTGTTCGGGGAACTGTCCCATCTGCCTCTGCCCTTCATGTGACTCATCCTGTGTTCTCCGTGCCTGGCTCAAAGGGACCCAGAAAAGAGAGAAATAAATGTTGAGTGAATGACATCGCTCTGGATTAGGAATGAGAGCAAGGAGTTGGGTGGGAAAGTGACTGCTGGAAGGCTAACGGAGCTTCTCTAAAACTACCTTGTCTGTTGCTGGACAGAGGAGAGCACAGTTTCTTCAGCCTTCACCAGCTAACGCTGGACACCTTACCACCTACCGCACCCTGCTGGCCACTGAGGAGCAAGACAGCCCCACTCCGAACTGACAGGTGACGGTTTCTGCCAGGTAGCAGTGAGGGGCACCAGCTGAATTTGTTCTCTAGTCCTCTGTGGGGCCTTTGCAAGGACTGTGGATCAGGAAACACTTTATGATCTGGTAAGCTTTAATATTCCTTGCCAAGTGGTACTTGCAACAGTACGTTAAGTCCCGAGTAAGAGAAAGTGTGGGGTGATTTTTATACAGGGTCCAGCAGAAGTAAAGGCCTGCTTGCCTGTGGTTGGTGGGGTATGTGAGTGTCTCGCATGAGGTGGACAGCAATTTGAACATTTCACCTAAAATGTCACACAGTGTGCTTGAGTGGGATGTCGTTATGTTACAGAATGACACGCGGATGATTTTGTAATAAAAAGGGGGCGTTATCTGTGCCGGGCCCCGCATGCCACCTCAAATGGAGTGCCGAAACCTGCAGTGGTTTCTGTGCACGTGCCCCGTCTCCCCCGGGGAAGGCCTGTGTTTGCCTTCCCGGCAGTAAGGGCAGCTTCCGACTCTGACAGAACATCCCGCAATAGCGGGAGGAGGTGCCCTCTGTGAGTCAAGCCAGTTCCAGAAGAGCCAGAGGCGGCAGACCGGGGGGAGCACACACTCTGAACCAGAGGGACCCCCTGCCTGAGCCAGCGGGAGCTCGCACCCGGCAATGGTGAGCCTGTTCTCAGAGGCCTGGGACTTATGGCCGTGCTAGGGGACTGGGGACCAGGGGCCGGGGGCCGGGGGCCGGCCAGGCAGTTCTGTCGTGCTGGAGGCACTGCAGTAGCAGAGTTGGTGCCGGCTGACAGATAGCCGTGCTCCCTGAGCTTGGTGCAACAACTCTCATCTTAAGACACAGGCCTGATCTGGCAGCCTGGGTGGGCGGACGGGGCCTCTCTACCACGTTTCCAGGGCTGCACGCTCCACGGACCACGTCCGGAACACCAGATTTGAAACCGCACACATGCCCAGGCCCCACTCCTTCCCACGGAAATCGGAACGAGGCTCAGTATTTTCCTAAAGGACCCCAAAGTGATTCTACCATGGTCAGGGTGGAGGACAGCTGACCTCAAGTTCAGCTCAGAGTTAAGCAGGGGCCCAGCCTCAAAGGAACAGATTTCCCCTTGCGTCTGGCAGTTTCAGCTTCTCTTCCCCTCTGAATAGTAAGTCACAAGCTGAAGCCATCCCTCACTTTAGCTGCTACTTTCAACACAGGAAATAAGCAGGAATGAGCTTCCTTCTCTGTACCTCACCCCAGTTCCTGGCACGGGGTCGTGTCCACAACAGCCTGTCAACAAGCCCTTTCATGAGGATGAGTTTTACTTCCTCTCCCTCACCCCACAGAGGTGCTAATAAGCAATTATCGCACCAGAAGTAAGAAGAGGAGTGAGGCGTCTGGCGCATTCAAAGGCCGAACAGCCCCAAGCCCCCCTGTAACTGTGGCACTGCAGACCCAGCGCTTCCAAGAAGCCAGCAGAGGAATGACGCTTCTTTCAAATTCTTCACATGCCACATGTAACTTTCTTTCTGTATTTGATTAGATTCAGTGCATTCAAGCTATGAAAGTGGATGACTCTGAGTTCAGACCAAAAGAAACACAACCACAGACAGAGTTCAACATTTTATCCTCGTTTTTAGCCTACAAAGTGGAAAGTGTTCATAAAGGATTTTAATAAATACATTAAGGCTTAAGGTGATCGCTGTTCTGAGTGAAAAGGGGGTTCCCTCTCCACCACACTAGTTAACATTCAGAATGTTTTAAATGAAGAACATTTGCCACCCGATACGGGACACGAAGCAGGACCGTGCCCGTTCCCCCACTCGACACACCTTCTCACTCTCCTCCTTCCCCCTAAAGCTGATGGGCAAGAGTGATGCAAATGTAGACAAGTTAAGAGAATGCAGTTGATTGGCGTGACCTGATATGTTTACTCTTTCAGTAAAAAGCTTCCACGGAGTCACCCAGACAGTTAGTAGTGCCGCTTAGAAATAAAGCTCAACCAAGAGGCTCGAAAACCTCACGAAACAGCAGAAAAGGCTGCCCACGGTGCTGAGGCAGAACGAGGGAAATGTTAGTGTCGATACATGGCGAGCTGGACTCGAACCCCACAGCGGAGGGCGCAGACCGTCTGCCGCCTGTCGGGAAGGGTTCAGCTAGAGGTTGTCTGGCAGGAGACGCCGCGAGGACCTTCTCTGGGACCCCCGGTCTCGTCCTGAGTCTCGGCAGCAGAGCCACGGTGCCAGGGTGTCCACAGTACTGCAGAACCTCGGCCATTGAAGCGCACTGCCACCGGCGCCCGAGGAGAGCTCCCTGCCAGGCACCCGGCGGCACTGGTCCCACAGGCCTGGGGACCGGCCTCTAGGGAGGGGCAGGGCGCCTCCTCGCAAGAGAAGCAAATGCTGACAATGCGTCTGGGAGCCAGTCACCTCCCTCCGGAGACCTTCTAGAATCGAGAGTCTAAAGGGACTCCAGAATCCAGTCCCCGCTGCAGAGGGAGGAGGTGGGCAATGCTAAGTCCCTTGGGGGTCCTCGTTCCCGTCCATCACGGGGCGAGTTCTGCTCCTGGAAATCCTCTTCCTCCTCATCGAAGAAGCCGTTCTCCAGGGCGTAGCTGCCGTCAGCGCTGGCTGCCGCTTGGCACGCTCCCTTGTACTCCTGAATGGACTCGTGGAGGCTGTATAGCTGGCAGAGCAAAGACATGTCCAGCTGCCGGAGGCCGACCTTGAGGGAGGGGCGGAGAGGGAAAAAGAAGAAGTCAGCACGGGAGTTTCGGTTCAGTGGGACACTCGGCCGGGCCTGCTGGAGCCAGCACACTCCTTCGCACAGCCAATGGCTCCGACAGAGCGTGCTGCGGGCGGGTGCTCTGCAGTGCCGGTGCTGAGACAGCCTCAACTGCGCGATGCCGGTGCCGAGACAGCCTCAACTGCGCGATGCCGGTGCCTCAGACAGGACTCCGCGTGTCAGCAAAGGGTCACACCGGTGGGCACGGGCCCCGGCCTGCGGGGTTTCCCCAGCATGCCCAGTGATGCGACAGCATTGCACAGTCTGGGGGCCCCGCTGGTTTCGCTTCGGATGCTGAGGCACAGGGTGTCCTGTCCTCATGCTATGGGGTTCAGCGAAGACTCTGCTGTGACAGTTGCTGTCAACCCCTCAGGGCCACACGGGCCCCTGGCCAGTGACAGCGGCTCAGTGGTCAGTGCCACGCACTACCCCCAGGCGCCCCACACTCTGACCAGCTTGGCCTCTAGGCCCTCAGGAGAAGTGGTCTGACCACCTCTCCTTCTGACCTCCTGACAGGGACCACCCTCCCCTGACAGGGTGGTGGGACCGACCCCAGGGCAAGCACCCAGGGCAAGCGACTGACTAAGCCCAGCAGGATGGGGCCCCTATGAGTCTCCTGGGAACTAGATTCACAACAAGCAGTGACAGAACAAAGAACATTTGAAAGTCACATAGTTGTGACATAGTCCAGGCCCCTGCCCTCAACCTGCTCACAAAAACTCCTCCTTTCCCCACAGCCCACCCCACAGAAGAGCACAGTCAGGACGGAAAACGTATCATTTCCATCCACCCCCAAGGGAAGGGTTAAAATCCCCAGGGAAGCACAACTCCAACCAGCCCAGCTGACACTTCCCCCTGCGTGAGGACCACCTGCGGATCCTGGGACCCACGTAGATACAGGTTCAGTAAGTCTGGGGCCCCTGGTGACGGTGACACTGACCCTGAGCAATGCTGCCAGGGAGAAACTCTGAACAACAGGCCAGGAGGCCCACCTTCTCGCCGAGGCCCTTGGGCAAGCCGGGTCCCCTCTCTGGGCCTTGGTGATGATGAGACAGGAAAGTAACTTCTCTTACAGGCCTACTGGAAAGATTCACTGTACCAAGCAGTCAAGACACGCCTCCCGGGCCCCCAGGAAGCACTAAAGAGGAGGGGAACACAGACACCCGAAAACAGAGCGGTGGTGGAGGGCCAGTCCTTACAGTTCCCCAGCAAAGGGCTCTTCCGTGCAAGCCTGTCCGACTTCCACCCGAGGGACGCCAGGGCCTGGAAAGAAACGTCACCTTGTGACAAGAGAGGGTGTTAAGTTCCAGGCTCTTCATCACCCCCTTCCACCACTGTGAGTCCCCGAGCACACACTGCCTGCCCCTCCATTCCTTTGAATGGACCATAGAAAAGGAACCAGATCACGTGAACGTAGCCTATTTTGCTAAGATGCTCAGCAGAAGACCTTCAGATAGAGGGACAAGTTCTGTTGTTTCTGTAGATTGCCCATTATTCTAGGATTCTTCCCACCCCAGAACTCCCACGAGGAGCTGTTCTTAGGAGAAGACCGCCCCACGAGTCGAGGACGTGGCCTCCAGGCCCGGCCCTGCCGCCTTCAGTGGCTTCCAGGCCCCTGCCCTCAACCTGCTCACAAAAACAGGGATTCAGCTAGCCTACGGCGAGCTCAAACACTGCGTGACTAAGTGTAGCAAACCACCGATTCTTCGTTCTAAATGAAGCATCTGGGGGCTTCCTGATCTGGTCTCAGAGGGCACGCCTGGCCCCATGGCCTCCCACCGTCGAACGCACACCGCAAACCGGCAGCCACAGGCAGGCCAAGCAATGCCCAGGCTGCCACATGCCACATCCCAGGTCAGACGCCATCGCTGCGGTTCCTAATCAGAGTGTGAGGATGGGGGAAGTGGGTCCCCGGCATTTGTGATTAAAAATTACCCAGACGATTCTGATGTCCAGTTCCAACAAAGAACCAGCGTGGACACGGACACCTTTCCTGGGCCACTCACATTTACTCCCCTGGAAGCACCGAGTTTCAGGCTGACCAGCATGAAGAATGCAGGCTCTGGGGTCTGCCTGCCGGAGTTCAAAGGCTGCTGGCTCTACCACCCGACCCCCACCCCCCACCCCCAGCCAGATCGTTCAACCCCTAAGAGTTAGTGCAACAGCTGCTACTCTCCTGGGTGTTGCTGTTCTTTTCGTTATTTTCTTCCACTCTGACAGCCTGCGGACCCAAAAGGAGACCTTCCAAACCAGCTCATTCATCTTCAAACAGATGTAATTCTTCACACAAAGTCACAATCAGCCACCCATAGGCTCTACGGAGGCCTGACGCCAGGTGTAACTGCCACACAAACGTAATTTCCCTCTTTCTTTTCTTGAAGATAATTTCCATCCTACCCCTCTACCCCCTGAGAAGACTCTCTGGCTTCTCCAGCTAATATCCTCGGGTCCTTCTGCTGCCTGTGAGGACGTTCTGGTCCATTAGCCATCTAGACTTTTCTCCTGGACTCACTCCAATTTTCCAAGAGTCCTCTACAGTATCCGGATTTGAAAACAACCAAGCCACGAGATTCTGACTCAGCCCATCTTTTCTAGGACTTAATACGAGGAATAGAAACTTGAATAACATAAGTCACACCCTCCCGGAGTCTCACCAATATCTGCTCCAAAAGTATTAAAAGATTCATCTGGAACCCTGGAGATTCTCCTCCCGAGTCACTCTCACCCCCGTGGATTGCCGGGGTGACCCAAGACTGTCCCCCACGCTGGGGCCGCATGATGGAACAAGAGACAAGTGGCAGTGAGCAACACGCCTCTGGCCCTGATCTGACCCTCCCCTCCCTGGGGCCCGGGCTCCACAGCCTCGCCGGGTTTCGGAGGCTCTGGATGCCCATGACACACAGTCCCAAGGCTCTTCCCTTCGGCAGGTGCCACTTCCGAGGGGCCCCAGGCCTAGCGGGACACCCACCGGCCCGGAGTGGGGAGCCGTCCTGAACCCTCTGCACCGGCGGCCGGTGACTCACAAAGCTGCCTTGTCACCGGGCGGAACGCTGGCCTACAAACAGAGGTCTGACCCGCCCGCCCAGGAGCGCAGTTGGTCTGGAACACACCTCTTTCCCAACCCAGCAGACGCCGAGCACTCAGGCCGGCTGAACAGGGCTCTGAACACACTCACACGCGCGTGCACGCCCACACACGACTCAGCTCCTCTTTCTTCAGGCACCATGCTTTCTTGAGCTTACCAGAAACCCTCCGAATGAGCTAGAAGGACGTGGGGCAAGTAACTACATGAACAAGCCTAGCTTCCGCGCAGGACACCTCTGCCTCAGCTGTGGATGTTTAAACACTTGCCCCTGAATTTTCTCCAGGGAAGCTGGAAGTCCACAGGTGGCATCCCATAATCTGTCCTCTCCCCCATGCACCTCATGCAATGGGTCCGGTTGAGGCGCCCTCACCCAGTCTGTCCCCAACCTGTCCCCACTGCACCTGTTAGAGCCTCCTTGCTCCCCTGGCCCAATGCCAGCCACCCTTCCGTTCTGAGACTTTGAGTGGCTCAGCCACAAAAGCTCCTTACATTTCCCTGGCCTTCTCTGCCTGTCCCGGAGCACTTACTGTTCTCTGCCTTATACCACAGTTCACATGTGAGTCTTCTCTCCCCTAATGGTGGACACTGCTGTAATGTGGCGAAACGACTCCACTTGGGGTCCCCCGGCACCCAGTGCAGAGCAGACAGGCAGGGGAAGCACCTGGGTGGAGAAACCCAAGCCGCCCCCCTGGGGAACCTCTGGCTGCAGAGGCAGCTGGCAGTGAGGTCGAGCTGGATCAGCAGGCCCTGCGCTACATCCCAGAGGCAGGCTCAGAGGCAGCGGGCTGAGCAGGCAGCCCTTTGTGCCCAGAGCACCCCAAGGTGCCCAAGGGAAGCCTCAGACTACACAGTTTTAACCACATCATTGAAAAAACACCTCTTGCCTATGGGAGCAGAAGACACAAAACCGAGTTTTCTCCCCGGGTGCTGGCCAGAGGCGAGCTGTGTGTGCCAGGAGAGACTCGAGACGGCCAGCCCCCCGAAGTCAGTGTCTCAGCACGGAGGTACGAGGTACGAGGGTCTGGGGATGTGGGAGGGAACAGAAGGGACAGGAGGGGACGAAGAGAACTGAACTGCAGTTACGTTTCACGACATGATTAAATTCCCCATGAAAAAGAACTTCTCATCCTTTCAGAAAAAAAGTTGGGAGTCACACACTAACTCCCCACCCTCCCCAACCCACCGCACAGGGAGCCTATGGTCTCAGTGATGGGTCCCCACATGTCCCTGAAGGACGGCCAATCTCCTAATTCACAGCTGGATTCAGAAAATACAGCTCTTTTTTGAAAGCACACCCTAGAAGAAAAATCCAGATAGGCTCATTTAAGAAAAATCCAGAATGCTAAGACCCCGGGATTTGTAGCCCTTCACTCCAGACCTTCAGACAAGAACAGCACGCTCATTTCCGCGGCTTTACTGCCAGCGGGGTTCCTGCCTCCCTCTGTTCAGGCTTCCTGCTTCCTTCCTGAGCTCTTTCTTGTCTTTTCCCACAGGCCCCACAGCACCAGCCTGCAGCACTCAGGTGCCCACAAACCCACATCAACAATGGGGCCGAACAATCCCGAACCACCCTCGAAATGGTTTCAGAAGTCCACAATAGGCTGCAGCTGCGGAAACACATCTCGGGCAGGGCAGGGCGGTGGCTCCCCGTGGGGTTTCAGGTCACTCAGTCTCTGCACGTCTTTGGCAGAGGTGGGGATGAGGGGGAGGGAGACTTGCGTCCTAACTTTTAAAATATTATAACAGAAATGTTACCATTAGGAAACAAGTCTTAGAAGATGAAAGGGACCTTTAAAGGGAATTTTTTTGTTGATTCAAAACAAAGTATCATGAAAAGCTTTGGGCTATTTTTTTTTTAAGAAATAAAAACATTGTATTAAAGAAAACGTCTGTTTTATTTAAGAAACGGAAAGTGAAAGTTGGGGTAATTCACTAGTACGTTTAAGAGACATAAACAAAGGCAACTTCCTCCCAAATACAGCAATGAGTAGAAAACAAAACGCGAAGGAACCCGTCTCCTTCGTGCCTGGCTCCGCGCTGAGCAGGCTCCGTGGGGCAGCTGGCCGGGAAGCAGGTCTGGGTGCTGGGATGGGGGAGCCTCAGAAGTCACACTGGGGCGGACTCGGAAGTGGAGCCCCGGCCCCCACCGCCAGCCCACCATCTCCTGCCGCTACCATTCCTCCACCTGGGATGAAAAGTAGCCCATCTCACACGGGGACAGGGGGATGTTAAGCCGTAGAATCAGAAACTATAGTACGGGGTCCTGAAACAGAGGGACAGACGCAGAGAAAGTTTCTTACCTGAAAGTTTAGGTGGAAACATAATGGGTGATGGGAGCATGGAAACTATGGTAGCGGCGCACGATAAACATTAGTCATTTGTAAGAGCGAACAGTTCTGTATGTGCCTGAGTAGAGCAGAAACCCAGGTCTACTGTTCAAGTCGCAGAACAGTATGCGGAGTAGGGTAACACCTTGTGTGTTTACGCACACACGTCTGCAAGCTTTTGACTAGGAGAGGACATGCTGGTTTGCAGAACTTACTTCTGGAAAGTGCAATTGGGTTCTTACAGCCTTTTGTACTGCTTAACTGTTTTTCCCAACAAGCACCATACTCTTACATTTGGAAATTATAATAGCCCCGGCTGCTGTGGCTCAGAGGACTGAGAGCCAGCCTGTGAACCAAAGCATTGTTGGTTCGATCCCCAGTCAGGGCACATGCCCGGGTTTCAGGCCAGGTCCCCAGTAGGGGGCACACATGAGGCAACCACACACTGATGCTTCTCTCCCTCTTTCTCCTTCCCTTCCCCCTCTCTCAAAAATAAATAAATAAATAATAAAATCTTAAAAAATAAAAATGCTGCATAGCTTTTAATCAGTACCTAGGTCACCCTAGGTGTGGACAATCGGAACTGTACACAAGTGTGCAACTGATTCCCCACCCCGGTTCTGGGCGGTAGGCCTTGATTCTGTCAAGGGGAAGAAATTAAACGTTGAAAGGCAGCAGAGCAGGGTGCTGGGCCGCGTCTGCAGGACGCCGCCGTGGTGCTCTGACCACCGGGCAGCACCGCCCGCAGCCCGCACCGGGAGAAGGTGCCACACTGCCAGCCCTGGCAGAGCAAGCTGCCGAGTTCACAGGTGACTTTTATTTTGGGCTTTTCTGATTTTTTTTTTTACATTTTCTGCTATGAATATGTGTTTACTTAATGATGAGAGAACTTTTAAAGTTACTTTTTTTTGAAATGTGATGACTGAACAATCACATACAGACGCTTGTAAATGTATCTCAGACGAGACTTGGTAAATGCCCCAAATCTAATCAGGGTGTCTACTACATATCCACAGGACTGGAATGTAATAAAGAAAGCAGCGACCTAATGAATCGTAACCTGATTTCTGAATAAAGGATGTGTTGACAGCAGGCTGCTGACCTGCATACTGTTTAGAAAAGGAAAAGCAAAGAGAAAGACTCCTCATAGGGAAAGGGCTATGAGCTCTACTAACTCGGCTCCCAAGCTTGACAGACGGGCCCCTGCAGGGCCTCCGGGCTCCCCCGTGGGACGTGGCTCTGTCACGTATGAACCTTCTCCTCCCTGGGCGGAAGCGCATTTTGCTATTCGACCAGCTGCATTTCCTGTAAATGACTGACTGATTGACTGACTGACTGATTGATTGATTGATTTCCTTGACAGAAGACATCCTTTCATTGCTTTGAGAGAGAGAGGTAAGAGAAATATCAAGTGCTTGCCTCTCACAGGCTCCCCAGTCGGGGATCAAACCCACAGCCTCCTGATGTAGGAGATGACGCTCCAACCAAATGAGCCACATCAGTCAGGATCCTGCAGATGCTTCAGATTCACCAGGCAGAGAACTAGACTCTGAAGAGCCATGGTGACTCAGAGGCAGAAAACAGACCGCTGAAACCAGAGCCGTAGCTCGCCCCCACACCCGTACTCCTCCCAGAAATCCCTCCACTAGGTAAGGCCGCCTGAGATGGGTTTTCCCGTACACCAGACGGCGTCCATGCAGAGAGCCCATTCCGCAATTGAACAGTTCCGCAGGGCATCCTTGTTTATCTCTAACCTAAACTAGCGTTTGCACCAGTTCAGCCCGTTTCCTCTTGTTCTGCCCCCGGCACAGATGCAGAAAAGCAATCTTTGCACATCCTTTCACTTTTTTCCTGATTTTATAAATGAAACATTCAAATACATTAAAAATTCAATGGTTTGTAATTCTGGGAACCAGTCCCCCTCATTCCGTGTTCTACAGCAGCAATCTTCAAATATTTTGTCTTGGGACCTCTTTTTACTCTTAAAAAATTACTGAGGATCCCAGAGCTCTTGTTTACAACTATTAATATCCACCTTATGAGAAATTTAAACTGAGAGATTCGATTATTAATCCATTTTGAAACAATAATATACCCATTACATGTTCATGTAATAACGGTTTTTTGTGAACAATAACATTCTGTAAATCTTTCTCACGTCTGGCTTATCTGCTTCTGCATTTGATCCTTTGTGGCATGTTGTTTTGGTCGAAGAAAATGAAGAAAATCTGGCCTCACACAGAGATGTCACTGGGAAAGAAAGGAACACTTTAAGGGCCTTCAGATAATTGTGGTTATTCTTCCACACTCCCCTTTACTTGGCTGCAGTGTGGAACCATGAACTTCTCACACTCTTACATTAAAATCCACCAGTCTAGCACTTTGAATGGACCTTTTCATCATGCAGGACTGCACCATCAAGCACTGGTGATAAGAAAAGTGTGGAAAATTGATTCACTGAATTATGTGGCTCTTCCAAAGAGTGATACATTTCCTACTTAATATTTTACAAGTTACATTTGTCAATATGACCACCACATAATTATGGACCAAAAGGAGCTGTTTGAAGGTTAGCTTGTGTTCTGTCATTTTCTTGAATGACATCCAATTAATCGAAATTCCCTTGCTGTAAGAGGAGGTGCAGTTAAGAAAGAAAATCTGAAGCTAAAATCAGAAAACCAACTTCGTGGACAATATACAGAAAACTTCATGTGAGCACCTAGTGTTTTTCAGAGAACTGACAGAAAAAGCTAAAGAAAGTGGCTGGTGTCCCCTCTGTTTCCCGTGTTTATTTCCCCAAAGCCTCACCTCCATTGTGATCATTCCTTTAAATCTCTGCTGGTCCTTTAGGTCAAACATGATACCTTATTGTTTCAATTTGCATATCTGTGGTATTAAGGGATGTTAAACAGCTTGTCATTTCTCTCTGTGTTGAACTTGGCTATTTTATCTCCAATTCTAAGTACGGTCCACAACCTCATAAAACAGCCCCTCTTCACGTTCTTAGTCTCCATGTGTATTTAGGTGATCTCCAGCAGCCAGGCCTCTCCAGGCTGGGGCCCTGCAGTGGGCAGGGCCCCCCCCTCCTGTGGAGAGCACTGGTCAGAGGACAGAGGCCTCCCTTCTCCAACCCCCACCCCCAGTCAAGGACAGCGCCTCCCTCCCCACTCCTTAAAGACAGGATTCTCACGCCTGCGAAACTAGGCCAGCTCAGGGCTCTGAGGGCCAGTCAAGGAAACGCACAGAAAGTGCTCATAAAAACTGAAAAGGCCAAGTCTTTAGAAATGTCTGTAGAACCCTACGGAAGGCCAAGGGTTTTCCTGTCTCCCGAGTTCTTAGCGAAGAATAAACATCAGTGTCAATTGTCTGTGAAGGAATGAGCCACAGGAGAGAAGGAGCAACCCAGCGAGCTCTGCCGACTTATCACTTGGAAACATCTGGAACATGTGGGCAAGGAATGGGGTGACTAGGAGGCCGAGGCTCCGGAGAAGGAACTTGGGCAAGAGGGGCAAATATCTGACCCAGCCAGTCCGCAGGCTGGCTTCCTGTTCACGGAGCCTGTGGTCTGTCTGCAGGCCTTCCTGCGCAGCGCCGTGAAAATTCACGCTGTTCGAGCTGGGGCCTGAAGTGTGTGTGTGTGTGTGTGTGTGTGTGTGGAGTTAGGTGGGCCTTCCAGAAGCAAAACCACGAAGCTTCTGGCTGCTGCTTGGTGGGAAGGAAGAGCGCCAGGGCCGCAGCCCTCTTCTCGAGCCCACCCGGGCATCCTTGCCTACCTGGCCTTGAAGATCTACAGCAACACGGGGCCAGGGCCGAGCCGGCTGGGCACTGATGCCTTCCAGCTGCAAAGGTGTCTGGGCACCAGCCATTCGAGACCCCCTGTAAGTGAAGAGGTGCCCAACCTGCCAAAGACCGGGCACTTTGACACTCACATTTAATAGGGACACATCTCTAACCAAAGGTTGGGGGGGTGTGCTGTTTGTAAGGTGCTTCTGAATTAGGAGCAATATTAATTTATGGTTGCTGCAAAAAGATAAAGGAATAGTTAGGTAAATATGAAGTGGTATGAAAAAACACCTTTCAGTCCTTTATACCTTTAAGTCTTAGGAGTATAAGCAGAACCTCACTGAGAGAGAACATCAAAAATGAATGGAGCCCTGGCTGGTGTAGCTCAGTGGACTGAGCACGGGCCTGCGAACCAAAGGATCGTGGTTCAATTCCCAGTCAGGGCACACGCCTGGGTTGCAGGCCAGTTCCCAGCAGGGGACCCACAAGAGACAACCATACATTGATATTTCTCTTCCTCTCTCCTTCCCTTCCCCTCTAAAGATAAATTTTTTTTTAAAAAAGTGAATGGAAACAGACTAGTGACCCCACTGCCCACCCCGCCCCATAGACACACATGGGTTCTCACGCGCACAAACTATCAAAGATACTTAGTTTTTTTCTTTTTGATGAGGATACTTGGATGGGGAAAAGTACTGTACAGGATAATTATGGCCTAAAAAAAGTTTTTTTTTTAAATGGGTGTAACTATTTTTTTAAGGTTTTTATTTTATTTATTTTTAGAAAGAGGGGAAGGGAGGGAGAAAAAGAGGAAAAGAAATATCAATGTGTGGTTGCCCCTCATGTGGCCCTCACAGGGGACCTGGCCCGCAACCCAGGCATGTGCCCTGACTGGGACTCGAACCGGCAACCCTTTGGTTCACAGCCCGCGCTCAATCCACTGAGTGACACCAGCCAGGGCCATGGCCTAAAAATTTTAAGAACTATTGCAGACAGCGTAATTGTTGGTGAACGGGGTCCAACAGCAAACTTGCACCACTCTTCCTTGTCTGCTCCCAGTTCTTTGCATGAAGTGGGTTTACGACCAAGTACGGCTGCGCACAGGACCTCGGGGACACCATGCACGGTGCGATAGGTAGGTACTGCTCCTGTGCCCACGTGATTTTACGACAGAGCACACTTCTGCAGGCACCGCAAAGATCCAGAAAGGCATGAGGGCAAAAGAATTCCATTGCTATACATAAGGATCCTTCGTGGCAGTTAATTCTTATTTTCCAATAGGGGATCTGGAGCCTAAAGTAGTGAAGTGAGTGGCTTGCCAAAATTATATCACATAGTTTCATAACAAAATTCAAGCTTTTGATGCCTGGTTCATAAGCTTTGTGACTTTTAAAGGGCCCATAAGAAATACAGATCCTCCCAGATTCTGACCCTGTAGGGATAAGAAGGAGCTCAGGAATCTACATTTAAGCAAGCAGCCTGGGGCATGCCCAGGCTGGAGGGCCGTCCTCTGGGCAACACCACGATGAAGAATGCAGGAACAATGCGGGTGGAAGGCAGTACTGGAGGCCATCGGACAGCCCCAGGCTCCTCTGCTCCACGCCCATCAGGAATGGGAGCTAAGACCCTCATGCCAGATGGCGTTCCACAGGCAACTTGAGGCCAGACCTTTACCATGACCCTTTGGAAGACCGCAGCCTCCTCCCTAAGACCCTGGTTTCACATGTAGGACGAGAGCTGAGCTCCGCTGGGACGCACGCTGCTCAAGCTAATGCTCGGCCCCGGAACGAGAGTTCACTGTGCAAGCCCGCCAGGCCTTCGGTTACCGACTAAAACACGGGGAAGGTCAGTGTGGCTGGTCTCAGGCATCACACATTTCCCCTGAGACTAAATTCTTCGCCCAAACCACTGCAGTTCAGGAACTCAAAAGGTCCCTGTGGACGACTCCCCACTTGTGCGCAGGTAGGTGACCAAAACAACTGTTCAACGGTTTGAAGAGTAAAAGAACGGAGGCAAAGAGGTTCCACGTTAAAGCTGTTAGAACCTGGTGCTGCTGATTTGGGGAGGGGAATCCAAGGGTCCCCAGGGATGCTGCCCCTTGAAGTTGTCCTGCCCCCAAGTCTGAGGTTCTCTTTTGGCCTCTACACTTCCGTGGGACTCTTCTGGCTGCGTAAGCTCGATGCACTAACCTCACAGAGCGGCGGCGGGCAGCCCAGCAGTGTGAAGAAAGGTGTGAGCCGGGCACCTGACTGACAGAGTCAAGGGTCCCCTTCAACCCCATGCAGGGATTTGAACCGCCAACCAAGAGCCTGGCAGCTTAGCAGGTCAAAATCTTTCAAACTCTGTGGTCTTGAGGACAAAGGATTTTTATATAGAAAGAGGTATGTGGTAGATATCTAGTATTTGGCTGCCCAGCAGGCCCCTCCTCCATTTCTGCAAAGTGTCCTTTCTTTGGAGAATCCCCAGCCTCCCACGTGATCCTGACCTCAGGCATGACAAGCTGGCCCAGGCTGGCCAGGCCACCGGAGCTGGGCACACTGGTGTCCTTCGTCACAGTATGTACAAACTGGAACGAGGATGTGTGACCGAAATTGACAGTGGTGACATTGTTAGAAGCCACGTTCCAAAACACAGCAAAAATGAAATGGCAGGCCCTCGCCAGTGTAGCTCAGTTGGTTGGAGTGTAGTCCAGTAACTGAAAAGGTCACAGGTGTGGTCCCAGTCATGGCAGCTAGGAGAGAAAACCAATGGGTGTTTCTCTCTCACTGGGATGTTTCCCTCCTTCGCTCACTCTCCCTCCCTTCCCCTCTCTAGGTGTGTTCCCAGGTGAGGATTGGAAGGAAAGGAGGAAGGAATGGGGGGAGGGAGAGGACAACACCAGACCTCCTGGGTTCCCCAGCAGCCCCATCCTAGTCCGTCTCTGTATGTGTCCAGCCCTGCAACCAAGACTCTCCTTTTGCAAGAGCTAGTGAGTTTCTACAACCCACGCGGAGTCTGTGGTCAGAAACTGAGACGTGGTCTAAGCTACAGCAACCATATCGCTGCAAAGGTGGCCACGTCTGTCTGCCAGATGGGCTATACTCCTTAGCGTCCAGATGGCTCCTAGTCCTCTTCGCGTCCTCCACAGCCCTTTACACCTGCCATACACTCAGTAAGCATCTGCCAAATGTGATCTAAAAATAGTCTCTGATGTTTAAAAAAACCCAACCAACTCAGCTGCTTGTTTTAGTAGACCATTTCTGGTCTCTAGCATAATAACCACCTGAGTGACCATAATGGCTTTCTACATGGGCCCAATGGGGGAGGGCCTCAGGGCCGTACAGAATTTCAGAAGAGGGGTCCCTGGGACAGGAAGTGCTGAAAGTTGGAGTGGAAACCACGACTTTCAGAGCCGAGCAGGGCGTCACCGATCACGGGACAGAACTCTGCCCGCACAGGCTCCCCTGCCCTCACAGCCCTGGACACCAGCTTCCCCCGGTTCTCACCATCCTGCGAACGATTCTCTCCAAACCTAAATACCTCCTCCTGCCTCCAGCTCTGCATTCTCAAGTATTTCAAATACTCAACCACTGATGTCACAGCAAACTACCTTTCCCTGAAAGCAGCCACTCCTCCCGACTCCCCTACTGCTGTGACATACCCCACCTTCCCCATGACAGATTATCAAGGTTATCACTGCTATATAATGGGATCCTATGAAATGACCGAAGACGTTATATATCTCGACCTGGAAAATGTTTGCAGTCTGTGCTCCCAAAAAGCAAACCATAATGTATGGCATGATCCGTGCGTGTGGATGCGTGTGGACACACGCATCCAGACAGCATAATGCAACATTACACAGGCCTGGGAGCTGGACACAGCCGGCTGAATTTATGCCCACAGGAGCAGCACCTAAATTTTGAGTAACTTTTTAAAACAATATAAAATAGACTTTGAGGGCCTATCTCATGGAGAAGTCACGAGATGATGTATGAGTACAGATGGCATTGACCTTGTGCTCACACAGGAGGTATCCCCAAAATATGAACAGTGATTATCTCTAGGGGCGAGGACTGTAATTTTGAATTGTTTTGCTTTGCTGAACTTTCCACAAAAGGCTGGAGTCACCTCTGATTCCTTCACATCACCTTCCGGCACTCTAGTACTTAACCAGCAATTCCTGCAGGTTCTACTTCAGAGAAGTGTCTCCTTATATAAGGTTCTTGTTCCACATTTGCGAGTCCCCACCCTGCTGGAGGCTCTCGCCTCCTCCCTGCACACCTGTAGCATCTCATGCTCCCTCCTGCAACCTCCCATCCAATTCATTCCCCAAACTCCAACTCCGTGCCATTCTCCTGCTCCAATCCTTGTCTGGCTACCCGAGGCTTTCCGCCACCCTTGGCCCCTGGTCCCAGCCCCTGGAAAGCACAGTGTTACCGTGCCTCCCCACATGGTTCCCAGGGCAGCACTCAGTTCCTCGCTGCTGTCCTATGGCCTTTTCCTATGTTAAAACTCTGTGGCCTTCTGAGGCCTCCATGTGCCCGCGGCTGGAAGCCAGCCCTCTCTCTGTGCTGGCAGAAAACAGGGATTAACCACATTCTGCCATGAATTCCAGTTTCATCCTATGACACAGATTTGACCTCAGGCCTTCAAATTACACAGATCAACACACACCATTCTGCAAATAATTCAGGAATGAACTCCCAGCTCTTATCTCGCAAGGCCCCCCAATGGGAGCCTCAGCTTAAGGTGGCCACTAAGACCTCAGCCCTCACAGCCCCAAGTTAGTAAATCTCTTCAGAGACCACAGTACTTTCAGTGACCTTGTGACACTTCTCTGAAGGGACCTGTCAAGGCCTATAGCCCTGTCTTCTCTTTATCTCAGCTGAATATAAAACAGATGCATCCTGGCTGTTTATTTTCCTTGGGCTTCCAATAGGCTAGGCTAGGGAGAGCTCTGGCCCAAGGCACAATGATCAGGTTGGGGCTGCACTTGAGTCGCCCCAGAGGGACCTGGAAAATTACCCTGGGGCACGGCAGCTGACTCCCAGGCCACCCCAGCCAGGCTTCAGAACATGTTTATAGACCAGACATCGTGACAGCAGGAGTGGCTCGGAGGCTTTCCTTTCTCTGTCCCAGTGTGAAGCTTTAGGGGTGGGGAGGGGTCCTCTTCCCATGTCACCCCCACCTTTACCCTGCATCCAAGTTCAGACCGTCACCATACCAGGCATAGGTTCATCTAATTCAAATGAAGCCCTGGTTTCTATGCATGTTTCTTAATAAATAAAAACAGTCATTTGGAATTTAAGTGGTTTTATAAGAAGCTTAAAGCATCTTCTCAGAGAAAGCTGGAATCACTTCAATGCCAGATGCAGAGTGAGAAGACAATATCTGATTAATTTAAAAGTGTTAAGCCTGCTTTTCTAGATTTAAGTCTCAGTTTTCAGAACAGATATGCTCCTCTAAAAAAAAGGATGCATACACTGAATTTCTCTAAGCAATATCTAGATGCATATTTAAAGGATTCATATGATAAATATTTTGGGAAACTAATTCATGGGGGGTAGCAGCTTTCATATATTAGACTTCCTAACTAAAGAATGCCTTTATTTACCTGTACTAGGACAGGGAAAGGACCCGCACTAGGTGAGAGAAATGGGCAGATTCTAAAAGAGCGGGGCAGCCAGGAGGAGGTGACCGTGGCCAGCAAGAGGGTTAGAAAGGAGTGCTTTTCAGTTCGCGCCTGGCCTGGCCTGGCCTAAACCGGGAGGAGAAAGCTGGGGAAGGGCTCAGTGCCACCTAAATCCAAGCC
This sequence comes from Trachops cirrhosus, assembly GCA_028533065.1. Classification (NCBI taxonomy): domain Eukaryota; kingdom Metazoa; phylum Chordata; class Mammalia; order Chiroptera; family Phyllostomidae; genus Trachops; species Trachops cirrhosus. The sequence goes on along the minus strand of CM052546.1, from coordinate 77,246,204 downwards.
CTTGTCCCGCTTTTGGCGTCACGCTAAATCGCGCGTCCTGGTCCACAAACACCTCCTGGACTTCTCAAGGACTGAGGAAAACTGCGCCCCATTGTCTGCAGCCCAGACACAACCCGAAGACCCGCAGGGGCTTCCCCCAGACGCGAGGACACAGCTGCCCGGCGCGGAGAGCGGTTAGGGGCGCCTTCGCCTTCAGCACCATCTGCGGCCGCCCCCCTCGCGGTAATCGGATTCTGCTGGCGCCGCGTGGGGTGCGGGGGAGGGGAGAGGGCTGTTGCAAGCTGCTGTCTACACTCGCTCGGACAAAGCTGTCCTCCGCAAGGCAGAAAAACACGGTCGCACACCGCTCTCAACCCCGCGGGCGCAGTCGCAGCCCTTCCCCGACGCGGGAAGTCGGTGGCCCCCTGCGAGTGGTGACAAAGGCGCCTCCCGCCACCGGAGTTAACGAGCCAGCGGGACAGCGGCGGCGGGTCTCCGAAAGCTGCCCTTTGAGAGTGGGGACCCTCCCTGGGAGATGGTCCAATCGTGGGCACATAGAGAGCAACTAAAAGGGGAAGCTCAGAGGACACTGCCCATCTTCCGCGCCGACTCCCGGGGCAAAATAAACAGGGAGGGGCGGGTGGGCGCGGGGACTTCCGGAGCAGTGCTCGGGTCCCGCGAACTCGCCCGAACGGGAAGGCGCCCCCCACGCGGCCCGCGGAGCCCTCTTACCATCTCCTTGCGGAGCAGGGCCAGCGCGGCGTCCAGGTTGGGCGGCTTGGTGGGCAGCGCGGAACTCCGGGCGCCGCCGCCGCCCCCCGCGCCGCCGCGGCTCAGCTCGTCCTGGATGCGCGACTTCTGGGCGTACAGCCGCTCCAGGTGCCGCCAGCCCCCCGCCGCGCCGCCGCCGGACGCCGAGTGCAGCAGCCCGCTCAGGCTCTTGGGCAGCGGGGGCAGCCCGTCCACCCGCAGCCCCCGAGCGGCGCCCGCCGCCTCCGGCGCAGCTCCGGCCCCGCTCATCGCGCCGGCCCAGCCACGCGCCCGCCCGCAGCTGCCCCAGCCAAGGCTGCCCGCGGCCCCGCCCCCTTCCCGCCGACGCCCCACCCACTTCCCGCCCCGCCCCGCCCCGCCCGGCGTGCCCTCCCGCGCGCTAGCCCCCTGGAGCCCCAGCGGTCCCGCTTACTTCCAGCCCCGCCCACTTGCCCCAGACCCGCCCCCACCTGTTTTCTACTGCGAGCCGGTCTCTCTTCTAATCTTGCCGGTACCCTCCGCCACACCCCCGCCGCAGCGCCTGCCCGCGTCCCCGGTCCGCCTCCGCGCTGTGTCCGCCCTCGCTCACCTTTAGCCTCTCAGGGGACGTCCCCCACACTTGCCCGCCCACCTCCGGGACCGGTCCCTGCCCCGGCTGCCCCACTCCTGGCCAGGTGGGTTCCCCAAACAGCCCCCAAAGCTGCTCACAGTGACCGAGGGGAGCCCTATTTCTAATGCGCTGGATGAAGCTGGCTGGTGCTGCGGTTGGGGGTACAGAGGCTCCCGCTCCCGGCCCGCAGGACGTCGGGGAGAAAGTCGGGCAGTGCTGGCGATCCCACTCGTGGTCACCGTCCCCGAGGCCAGGATCCACCCGGCGGGGCCCGGGGGGTGGAAGTCTTGGCCGCAGGGCCCCCGCCTCCCCACCAGGGCGGCATCCAGACTCGCCCCCGCGAGAACTCCAACAGTCAGACCCCAGCAAGTGGCGCGTTCGCTTAGGCTTGCGGTCTTTCTCCGTCAGTGGCACGTCCAGGGACAGCAGCCAAGATGTGCTCCAGGTCCACTTTGGAACTTCAAAACAAACCTGCCTTCCAGCCTGGCCGCGAACGCACGAGTACTTCTAAATGGAAATGTTAGGAAAGCAGAGAAAAGGATTAAATCTCCGAAAGTATCCATCCACTCAGGCAAAAATAACACTCATGACTCACACCTCAGAGGAAGCGAACAGAAAGGGAAACGGCTTTCCCCCTTCTAGGAACAATAAAAATGACAGTGACAACCAGACTAGATGGAGGTCAAGGAAGGGGTCGAGGAAGTAAGCACCGATTTGCAGACACAGCCCCACTGCAGATGAGACAGCAATACACAGAGTTGATAACTCAGTGCCCACTGATTATGAGTTTTCATTATTAAACGGATTCAATCGTTCTAAATTTATGCAACAGGATCATAAATTACAAAGTGTTCTGAGCGATTCATAAAGCTGTTGTAAAAAGCCCTGCATTTGGGGAGGGGGCTTTCCTCCTTTAATCTACAGCCCCTCAGAGCCCACTCCAGAGCCCATGTTTTTAACATTGGCAGGTGTCCCCGCTGGCCCCTTACAACTGGGTGAGACTGACAACGAAAAGCCCCAGCTCAGGCAGTGTGAGTTGAGGGCATCCGGGAGGCTTTGCACCCCACCCACTGCCCAGGGTTCTCCACATCATCACTGTGCCTCGCCTCCCACTAATCACCTAGTCACATTTCTGGATTTCAGGTATTCGTTCTTTCGCCTATATAAACAGTGGGTGTCTCAGGAGAGTGACAAATGTTCTGGTGTGGGAGTAAGGGCGAGGAGGGGGTGGAAGCATTCTGATCTCTCGCTCACACCCTGGCATGAATTAATGTAATTGTTGCTGACTGTCCTGCAGAGATTATGAGAAATTAGGTGATTGCAGACCTGGTTATCCGTGGTGCAATGAGGAAAGAAATCATTTCAGAGGATCAAGATGCTGAAATCATTTTAAAGCACGCACTTGAGAGGATTATGGATGACGTAAAGGAAAGACAGTGAGGGACAGTTTAAATGACGCCAACCACACAATTGTAAAGGCAGGCTCTGCGTTCTGGGAGATAATCAATGAGGTGAACATACCTAAATGGTCCCCTTTATATCAACAAATAACAACCCAGTGCGAATGGAAATTTCTACGGAATTTCTGTGGTATCGGCCAAGACTCTAATTATAGAAACCCAAAACATAATTATGCAAAAGCCTAACAAATGTTGTAACCCACGGGGAGTGGCAGTGCCTGCTTTCTGAAAGGCCAGTCTAAGGTGTCTCTGAAGGCTCCTGCAACAGGAATGAAATAATAAGTAACCTGAAAACATGTGTTTTGCTTTCATTCAATTTTGAAATAACAATACTGTGATCTCAAACCAGAAGGAGGCCCAGCTATTTCCTATGCAGCTAAGTCAGTCTTTTTTTTTTAATTTTTCCTTCTCTCTTTGGTTTTGTTTTGTTGCTCACAGGCTCTTGGAAGTCAGAAAACACAGACTTCTAATTCAGTGATCATTAACTCACACCTCTTCTTTGACTTTGTAGATCAAGGTCAGGAACCTGAACCTTGGAGCACAGACCTCAAAGTCTCAGACATCTGATGACACTTGGTGGATGTAAAGCAATGCTTTTTTTAAAATTTTTTTTTACTTATTTATTTTTAGAGAGAGGAGAAGTGGGGGAGAAAGAGAGAGAGAGAAACATCAATGTGTGGTTGCCTCTCGCATGCCCCCTAGGGGGGACCTGGCCAGCAACCCAGGCACGTGCCCTGATTGGGAATCAAACTGGCGACGCTTTGGTTCGCAGGCTAGCTCTCAACCCACTGAGCCACACTAGCAGTGTTTTCATGGCTGTGAATTTATGACCTTTCGAGGACTCACCGAGAGGCGTTCTCATCTTCATCCTTCCACTAGTCCAGCCACATCTTCATCCCGCCTCTCATCCTTACCCACTTGGTATGTGCTTTCTGGAACATTGTGAAAACCTAAGAAACACAGTAAATAAATTAAAACATTTGAGAAGAATCTGCCACAAGCTTTATTTCCTTAAGAGCAAGAGGAGGCACCTAGCTGAGGAGGCTTGACAAGACCAGACCCTTTGGGAGAGGAGAAGGAACATAAGGGTTTCAGCAATAAGTTGGGTGAAAGAGGAGATGGGGAAGTGGGGTAGAGAATTCAAGAAGTATTTGTGGGTGGGGGGAGGCAAGAAGAGACAGAAATTAATGGGTGAGCTGGTAGGAGGGAAAATAGTTTTAAGAGAAGGGGAAAAATGCTTGGATTATTATCGCTCATTCATATCTTCCTCCTTCCCTCCTTTTTTTCCTACCCATTTAATCCTACCCATTTAATTTTATGCCAGGCAATGAGCCAGGTTCAAAGATATAAATAAGTTACTTTGAGATAATGAAGGAAATACTTTTAAGAACATGGTAATTATTTTTGTTAATGAGGTACCAGCTTCTCCTGAAACAACTGAAATAATTGGAGGGTCACACTCGGTACAGCCTGCCATTCAAATTTCAGAACTTTCTAATTTTTAGGAATAATTGTCCGCCACAGTGGCTTCTAATTTAAAAAGCCCTTTTCCATGTGTTCTCTCATTTATCTCCACGGCAGTCCTTATTTAGTTAAAAGTCCTTTTCAGTTTTTTAAAAAATGCCTCTTTTAGAAAGCATTGTTAACTGTCAGGACCCTAGTTAAACACTGTTCTCCCAAGTCATGTGAATGGCTGTTCTTCCTCCCCAAGAAACAGCTATGGCGTTGCTCTGGTACCGCCCATCTTCCGGTTCCACCTCTGCAGGTCCCACAGCTAATCTGTGAGGCTGTGGTTTTGAGTCGCTCTGCGCCTCATCTCTCTCCTCCACACTGCTCACCAGTGCTTTTCTTCAAAGTAGTGCTCACAAGGAAGCGAAAGATTCCAGATGTCTTTGACAGGGTTTCCGTAGCCTTGGCCTGTTTCCTCCACCTTACTGCTTTCCTCCTTGATTCTGAAGCTTAAAAGCAAGTTGAAGTTGGGAGTTGACACAGCACACTTCTGAATGATACTGAACTTCAATAGTCCAAGTTTAGTTTTAACCCTCTTCAGGTGAGTTGCACGAGAGAATGACGGGCGATCCCCGTAAGTGTCAAGATGGACAAATACATGTTTGTTTCAGCCCCGGGCATTTCTGGAAAGACGTGTGAGAAAGTGGCTCTTTTCTTCTAGTGGGGCAAGGAGAGGGAGAAAGTTAACCTTGTACTTTTTGCATTAAATGTGAAATGAAGTGTACGATTGCAATTTTATTCCTAACTACATTTAGTCAATGAATAATGAAATACCTTTTTTTGTATGTGCTACAGTTAAGCTGAAAGCTTATTTTTTGTGCAGCTGGATTTTTAAACCTAAATGTGATACTTTGACTTGTATCTATTAAATTTCATCTTGTTTTATTCAGCCTGTTGGATCTTATCAGGGAAAAAGTGTTTGAACTTGATTCTTTAACTTAATACCTTTTTCACAATTACCTCATCTACTAAATTAATAAATATACCATTTATGGTGATAATAATTGTTATTAAACCTAATATTTTTAAGGGTCTAATATACCTGTGTATGGGGGTAAGTTTTTTACAGGCAATATCTCATTTACTCTTCATAACATTCTTTAAGGTTGGTGCAATTATCCCCATTTATGGATGATGAAACCAGAGTTAAGAGAAGAAAGTTAACTTGCTCACATCCATACATGTCATAGCAGTAGAGAGCTGAGATCTGAAATTAAGGTCTCTCTGACTCAGAGTGAATATTTTTTTTAAATTATGATAAAAGCATAACATGCAATCCAGCTCTTCACAAACGTTTTAGTGCACATTACAGTATGACCAGCGATACGCACCTTGCAGAGTGATGCTCTTAACCACGGCAGGACCCACGCCATTGATGAACAATGATGAACAGCACAGGGTCAAGGGCAGGAACTTGTGCAAGAGACCCTCCTCCAGTGCGGCAACAGTGTGTCGACTGACGTTCCTTGTGTACTTGTCGCTCATCTGTGTGGGATTTCAAGGGCTAAGAGTGCTTAAAAGTGAGCTGTCCAGTGTGATAGCCACTAGCCCCACAGGCCTACTAAGCGCCTGACATGTGGCCAGTTCAAACTGAGATGCACTGTAGGTAAAAAATACACATTGGATGTCAAACAGCATGAAATAAAGAATTGAGATATCTCATTAGCAATTGTTTATGTAGATTGCATGTTATAATAATATGTTGGATGTATTTGGTTAAATAAAATATATTATTAAAATTAATTTTACCTCTTTATTTTTCGTAAGACTACTAGAAAATGTATAATTACGTGAGGCTTGCATTTGTGGCTCCCATTATGCTTGTGTTGGACAGCAGTGACCTAAAATAAGTCCTGAACCCTCAGGGACTTACAACTCAGATACACATATGCGAAAGAGTTAAAAACAATGAAAAGCATCATTGAATAATAGAAGTACCTGAACAGACTCCAGGGGTTCACAATGGGAACCATCAATAGAGAAAGGCCTTGGAGAGGGTGTTGGACTTCTCTAGGTCTTTAAGGAGTTAAAGAGACAGGCTTTCTAGGACATGGGCCAAGGTGAGTGACACCTTGGAGGAGAAGAATGAATGAGGAAGAATGAAGATGATGACCAGAGGAGGGCAGGTAACGGAAGCTGAGGAAGCCAGAGTCCAGGCGGGGTGGACCACTAGTCAGCAAGTCCGGACTGGCGCTCTTGGACTGGCTCTTCACCGGAGAGGAAGCATAGCTATTTCTGGAGCTTGAATGATGAAACCTGTGGAGTTATTTTTCCATCAAAAGTTCTCACATATTTATTACTAAACCAGCCTACTATTGCAGAAGCACAGAAACAAAGCGAAAACTCACTTTCCCAGTAGCATCAATGTGTGTGCTGTCTCCTATGAGATTCCTTAAGAGTCAGCTTGATCCTTGCCTAGTGTCTCCTCTTAGAGTCGTACCTGATTTTATTACCAGTTTTTATGTGACTCCATTGGATGGGATGATTCTGCTTTTGTTTCTCGGCCAGGAATTGCATGATCCTCAAAGTCTTGTGAGAGAACGTGGCGAGGACAGAGTCAAGCCCGCATGCCAGTGGCAGAGAAAGGGAGAGAGGGGAATCTGTGTTTTAGAGCACTGACGGGGGAGGGGAGGATCTCACACACTGGAAAAAGGAAACAACAATTAAAAAGCTGAGTTTTCGTCCATTCGGGAGACGAAGCTGGCCCCAGACCAAGGGTGTGACTGTGAGGATGGAGAGGAGGTATAAGAGACATTAAAAAAAAAACAGTACTTGATGACTGGTTGTAAACAGAGAGATCTGAGAATTATCCTCAGAGCACGTCTCTGCATGCTTTCTTTTTCATCCTGAATAAATGAGAGTTGAGAGTATGACTATCGTGGTCACTGGGACTGTCACACACAATAAAGGCCGCTCAGTTGACCAGACTCGAGTTGAAACAAGCCATTCAGGAGCCCTCTAATAACCGCCAGCATTTCCAAGAATCCTCTGCTTGGGACGCCCTTTGCAAATCCTGTTCAGATAACAACACCACTGAAACTAGAATCATGGATTCCCCCCACTTGGCACTGCTCACTGTCTAAATGAATGTCAACTAATGGGGTTAAAATGTGCTGGGAAGAAAGTGGAGGAAGACCGAAAGCTCTCAGCACACACATTTGCCGGAATCCACACAAAGAGCAAGCGGAATTAGAATGGAAATAGAACCGGGAGCATCAGACAGAATTCATTCAGACAAAGTCATCAGTGTTCCCGGCAGGCATCCAGTGAAAGTGAAAGGTACCCTATTCAGCTCCATAAGTTCACCAAACTGAAGGGCTAAGAGTGGTGTGGGCCAGCAAATAGGTTACTCCGTCTTTTATTCTTCTGGTGGGAAGTTTGGCACCAAAGTTTGCATAGATTTATGTACTCACTCCACACAAATTTCTTAACAATAAATTGAAAGTAACTTTAAAGTAATGGCTTAATTGTTGTCTTTCCTGGATACCCTGAGATCCATACTCATTTACTGTTTTCCCTTCACTGGCTCATTCGTTTATTTTTTTTAAATTTACTGTTTATTAAACATCTGTGGGCCAGTCACTGTGTTATATGATGGGAATACAGTTTCTGCCCCCAAGAAGCACAGGAGGCCAGCCCATAAGCTCAGATGCCATATAAATAATTGGTCTCCTGACTGAAGTGCGGGGGTCGGGGTGAGTGAGGCGGGGGAGTGTGGACAAGCCCACTTCCCTGACGGCTCAGACAGGAGAGCCATAGGATCAGCTCTTACAACCCATTCTCATTACTCACGGGTTCAGTATTTGCAGATTCTGGATCTGCGAACTTGCCTGCTCGCTGAAATTTATTCGTAACTTCAAAATCAATACTGTGTCACTTCTGTGGTCATTTGTGGGCATGTACAGAGAGGTGAACCTTTGAGTCCCCCTGTGTGCATGTTCCCTTGGGTGTCTTTGTTCTCTGCTCTGGCTGTTGGGGGACCTCCTCGCCTTGGGTGAAGAGCTCCCTGTCTGGTGTCAGTCCTGCGGAACCCACCAGCCAGGTCAGTTCTGAGGCTTGTCGGAGGAGGATGGCAGAGACCCTGTGCCTCCGGGTGTCAGCTTATCCTGTAAGCTGATGCTCTTGGGGACACAAGTGGCCCTCGGGAGTTGAGTGTATATGACTTGTTTTTACACTCGCCTCGTCTCCTCTACCCACTTTAAGCTTCATGATGGCAGAGGCTGGGTTTGGCTCGACATCAAATCATGCTCAGCATCTCGCACCCTGCAAAGCACAAAATAGGTCTTCAGGAAAGATTTGTAGAGTCCATCTGAGAAGTGGGACCTCAAGGCTGGTGAGAAGGAAAGTTAACGTCATGGCTGGGGAAGTGGGAGGAGGACGCCTGGATGAGAAGCAGGACTGTTCTTTATCCCTCAAATTGTACCCTCTAGGCCATTCCAGTTTCCATCATGGAGATGAGATCTGGATGCTTCACTTGCTACTGTGTCCCCAGGGCCAGATTGAAACCTGGTGCCTACAAGCCACCCAGTAATTACTCCTTCACTAAATCATCTCTTGACGTGGCTCTGTCATGGCGCCAGGTTTGCGAAGAGATATGAAGGGGGTTATGCATCGGTCCCACACTCACCCCATCTCCAAATCCCAAAGATGAGCAACCGCTCTGAGGAGGCAAAGGCTGTAACTTCAGAAATCTGTCTGACTTCCGACTCTGGCCATGCGGGGTCACGGGTACCAGAGCTGCTCTCCCGCCTTAACAACTGCAAGACTGAACAAAATCTAGGAACCTCTGTTTTCAGATGTTAGACAACGGGCCTCTAGGGACTGTGGGCCCTGAGAGACAGATCTGGAAGCACTTTGCAGAACTCAGGCAGGAAGGGGAGGGCTCGCTGCAGAAAGGACTGCGATTGAAATTTAGGGAGGCAGAGGCAGCTGGAACTTCTAGGGCGGAACGTGGGAGAGGAGAGGGAAGAGCTACTATGCCAAGACGTCCAGAAATCTGTGTGGGGCTTACCTTGAAGTCTTGGCTGCGCGCCTACCTAGCTGCGCATGCGCGGAGTGCAGTGCTGAAGAACCACTGGTGAGGAGCTGTCGCCGGAACATCCACAGGGCTGGGGGACTGTAAGTTCCGATCCCCCACCGGAGAGAGCTCGGGAAATACCCGCCTCAGCAGTGGAGAAACCAGAGAGTCACTTCTAGTAGTAGGACTGGACTTGCATTGAAAGTAATCAATTTCCCAAAAAGGCATTTATTTCTAAGAACCATGAAAAGTTCTGTTTCTTTCTTTGTGTTCAAACAAACAGCTTAACTATTTTCTGCATGCTCAGATCTCCCAAAGGCACCTTGACACCATCAGTTTGAGACTTTTAAAATACATATATATCTTTTTTACTGATTTGAGAGAGAGAGAGACAGAGACAGAGAGAGAGAGACATCAGTTTGTTGCTCCACCCATCCATGCATTCATTGGTTGATTCCTGCACGTGCCCTGACCCGGGATGGAACCCAGGACAACGGTCTAAACAACTGAGTGACTCCTCCAGAGCTGTTTGAGACTTAATTTATGCATTTTGTTAGGAAAATTGATAAAAGTAGAGCTTAACATCAAAAGAAGAAGAATTGTGATAACTTCTATTTGTGCAACACAATATAAATAACTATATTTTATTTATAAAATATGAAAATAAAACTACAGAAATGAAATTATTTTTAAAGTATAAACTATAGATAACACAAAGAAGAAAATAAAGATAACCATTGTTTGCACTGTTCCCTTCTTAAGAGCATTTTCTCCTATATAATCTCCCACCCTCACCACATTGACTGCAGACCAGTGCAGATTATTAGCCACATTCTACAGATGAGATTAAGTGCCTCGCCTGGGGACACACAGCTTAATGGCCCGGAAAGCAGATCTGGGCTCAGATGCTGTCCACTTTAGGCGCTTTTAGGCCCTGGGAGCTGCAGTTTCCAAGAAACCATTTCCCAAACAGCTTTCACTTAGATTTTCCAGTAAGGTAGAAAAGAGGTCAAGAAAACAGTTCAAGTGTAACTAGTAATAAATAAGCTTTTGGGTCTTAAACAGTTAAGAGAAACCTTTCAGGAAGGTCAAGAAAAACCCATTCAGAAGGAGTCATCTTGCCCTGAGTCCAACAAGGGGCTGGGTTTCTTGTGCTTTCAGCAGGAGATTTTGCAGATTTTGTGTGCCACGTATTGACCAAGTAGAGTTCCATTTGGTGAGAGAACAAGGTAGCCCAGGAAAAGAATGACATGTGACTCTCCAGTGTCTCTTTGAATTCAGGAAATATATCTCCCACTTGAAACAAAGAAGCAAAGCAATCCCACAGTCAAGTAATTCATAAGTCAAAAAGGAAGTCTTTTTAAAAAATATTTTATTTATTTATTTTTAGAGAGAGGGGAAGGGAAGGAGAAAGAAAGGGAGAGAAACATCAATGTGTGGGTGCCTCTCTTACACCCCCTACTGGTGACCTGGCCCGCATGTGCCCTGACTGGGAATCGAACCCACGACCCTTTGGTTTGCAGTCTGGTACTCAATCCACTGAGCCACATCAGCCAGGGCTCAGAAAGGAAGTCTTAATAAAAAACGATGAATATTTTAGAAGTGAACAATAATGGGAGCATGGTATGTCAAAAATTGTGAAGCTGTCCCCACAGAGAAACAGCTAAATCTGAATACATTTATTAGAAATCAAGATTTAAGATAATCAGACTGAGGGCCTTGGCTGGGTTCCTGATACAGCAGGGTTGTGTGTTCGATCCCCAGTCAGGGCACATACAAAAAACAACTAATGAATGCATAAACAAATAGAGCAACAAATCTATGCCTCTCTCTCTCCTCCTTCTCTCTCTCTAAAAATCACTAAATAAAATAAATAGACTGGGGATTCACCTCAGAAGTTGAAAATAGATTAATGGAACAAACCAAAAGGAAATAGAATAAAAAGGGAATAATAAAGATAAGAACTAAAAACTAGTAAAATCAGAAAGGAACATTGAAATGAAAAGTGGTTATCTGAAAAAAGAAACTCTAGTAAGTCTGGTAAAAATAATGTGATATTATAACAATAATGAATAATGCTATTATTATACGATCGAGCAAACAGAACTACAGATACAGTACAGTTATGGGGAGAGGGGTTCTGGGAGCTACTTAGAAAAAAAAAGATGTGTTTGCTCCTTTGGATTGGCTGAGGGCAACAGTCCAGAAAGTTCGTGCGTGAGCAGGACGCCGCGATGCCTGATGGTCTCCTGGTCGGTTGCTCGGCTGTTCTCTCTAGGTGATGGTGGGTACCTAGCAGTTAATTTCAAGTTTCAGCATACACTCTGGGATGTGAGCAGCCTTTGGTCAGTTTCAGCCCATAGGTGTTAGCTGATTGGCCTCTCTCGTCTCTCCCTCCCACCCTTCAGCCTGCCATAATTTAATGTAGCACAACGCAGAGTTTTTGGGTCAGAGTCCTGAATGGATCTGCAGCTTTGTCCATTGATGAGTTTTTTCTGTTAGGCTCTTTTGTTTGTTTTTTATTTTGTTCGTTTGGTTGTTTTGATCAGGGGTAAAGTTAGATGAAGCATTAGTGTTTGGGTTAGGGTTGGGTTTATGATTAGGGTTAGCCTTAGTTAAGCTAGCCTTAGAGTTAGCTTTGAGATTAGCTTTTAGGTTTTAATGATTGTTTGGTTCAAGTTAGGGTAAGAGCTATGCTAAGAGTTACACCAAGGGCTAGGGTTAGGGTTACTTGGGGTTTTCTTGCTTTTTTTTTTAACTACATTTATTGTGGATTAGGCTTTTAAACATTGGTTTAGTGCTTTTTCAGCTTCTGGTTTAGCAGGACATTGTGGAATTTGCATAGAGATTAAATAAATCAATCTGAACCTTAATTATTTTCACTCCCAAATCCTGCCTGTGCCCAAGAATTTGGGGCATTTCCTTGATATCTCCAATTTGGGCTTGATTGAGATACGAGGGGAACAGTCAACCAGTGTCTCAAATTAGCTATGATCTCATGTGAACAGGGGAGGTTTCCGGGACTTCAGGGAAGAGACCTTCAGGAGAACATTTAATCTGGTATTTTTATCTGCACAGCAAACCCCTCTTATGGATCAGTGCTGCTGTGTCTCGAGGGGGAGAGGCTGTTCCCTGGGGGAAGGTCAAGGGTGGCTGTTCCCGGCTCTGGGAATGTTTGAGGATTAAGAGAGATGCCCATGATCTGACTAGTCTGTTGCCTCTGAAACAGCGGTGGAGTTTAAAGTTTACACGTAGCACCTGAATGAATTAAAAATGTGCAAGGGCCCTGGCTGGTGTAGCTTAGTGGACTGAGCACAGGCCTGCGAGCCAAAGCATCATGGGTTTGATTCCCAGTCAGGGCACATGCCTGGGTTGCAGGCCATATCCCCAGTATGGGGTGTGCTAGAGGCAACCATACATTGAGGTTTCACTCCCTCTCTTTCTCCCATCCCCATCTCTCTAAAAACAAATAAATAAAATATTTTTAAAAAATGTTCAAGGTTGTCCTTTTACTATTTAGAGAGTCCTGGCTGGGTGGCTCAGATGGTTGGAGCATCCTCCCATACACCAAAAGGTTGCAGGTTTGACCCCCAGTTGGGCGTGTCGGGAAGGCAACCAATCAGTGTTTCCTTCTCACATCACTGTCTTTCTCTCTTTCTCTCTCTCTCTCTGTGGCTCCACCCCTTCCTCTCTCTCTAAAATCAATAAACAAGTGAGGATTTAAAAAAGGTTTTTAATATTTAGAGAAATTTCTCCTTTGAGTTTAAAGGTAAAACAGAAAATTAGGTGCTTAGCTCTTTTGCTGATCACTCTGTTTTTTCCTCTTTAGCGTCTTAGCTAATGCAGAACAATTTGACTTTCTAATGTCCTTTCTACAAGTATCTTTGCCTAGAGATTGTTTCTTTGGGGATTAATGAGGCGAGGCGCCGGGGGAGGATCGATCCCATTCATAATACCAGGAGCTGGCCAACTTTCTCTGCGACAGGGCGGATGGTCAACATTTTAGACTTTGCCGGCCTTAACATTTCTGTTGTAATTATTTAACTCTGCGGTTGTGAAAGCACCAGGGACAGGTAAACGAATGAGAATGGCTGTATTCCAACAAACTTATCTACACAAACAGGCGGAGGGTCAGGTTCGGTAGTTATGGGAACTTTTGTAAGCTTGCGAGTTTATTCTGGGCCTTATTTTGTCTTTGAAAGTACTCCGTGAGGAGCTGGGGTCTGGCAGTGCAGCTCTTCCCCATTCCAGCTTTTGCTTCTCTGTCAAACCCCCATTCCTGGGTGGAGGGGATTCACAGAGTGAGGAGCGAGCTGGGTCACATCGGCCTCAGGATGTTCTTTTGAATGCTGTCCAGAGACATGAAAAGCCTGCTCTGGAGATCTCCAATGGGCTCGTTCTTTCTTTGCCTGAGGAACTGAATCAGAGCCCACTCTGTTTTCATAGGAAAGATCTAGGGATAGCTTCCAAAAATCTGAGCAACACCTACAGATTTGCTAAATCCCTCTGGTTTCCTCTGCCATTTTCACTCACCCCCAGGTTTTCCTCTGCTGCATTTCCAGCCGCTTTTGCAGCTGAGGTTCCTGCTAACACACGAACGAACTGGTGTAGATCTGTGGGCCCTGGATGAGATGTTGGAGACCCTTTTAAACTGCTCTGTAACCTCCACTCCACCCTGCTAATTTCTCCCAAGGCTTTGGAAAGGCTTTGACAATGGATCTCAGCTCAGAGCAAGAACAGGGCTTAACCTCACCCGGAAGGGGTTTTCTCTTTTCCGAGGAGGGTTTGATTGGCAAGGATAATTGCGTCTTGTAGTTTCTGGTTGTTCAGGAGGAATAGGGGTAGATCAGGGCAGAGAGTGGGGCAGAGGCAGATGCAGGAACCCAGAATGATTAAAGGAATGTTAAGAATAAAGAATAGGTTTGAGTTAAAATTAAGGGATTAAAAAAAAGACTGTTTATGTTTTTGGCATTTTTCTTTGCCTCAGTCAAGCAACCTCTTTAAAGAAGCAGTTTGAGAATCTGAATTTCTTATGGACAACTTCTCATACCAATCCAGAAAAAATGCAGAACATTGGATGTGTGGAAATGTTTCCTTTTTGTTCTAAGGCATTTCTCAAATAAACAAGTTTGTTCCTATGAAGAGTTCCCTGAAATGGCTCATATAATGCTCATTGGCCTTTGATAAGATTACACCATTGAGAAAAATAAGCACCCGAATTTGACTTAGGGCATAAATGCAGATAAGAAGTAGGAATGTGGCCTGGAGGAAACAGGGTCCGGAAAAGTCGGTCTAAGGCGCCGCTGACTGTGTGAGTCGCAGGTCCCCGGGCTACCGGCTGAACTGGGAAACCACAGCTGGAGATCTCTCCCGAACCAGGCTTTCATGGAGAGAACGAGGGAGGACTGAGGAAAGCTCTCATAAGGATTTAAAAAAAACCCACAACTTTATTGAGATATAGATTATATGTTATAAAATTCATCCACCTTAAGCATAAATCTGATAGCTTTCAGTAAATGGCAGAGTCGCCCAACCATCAGGGCAACCCAACTCGAGCACATTCCGTCACCGAAAAGTAACTTCTTGCCCTTTGCTGTCAATTTCTGTCCCCACGCCCAACCCAGGTGGCCACTAATTTACTTTCGTCTCTGTGCCTCTGCTTATTGTAGACATTTTATAGAAATGGGATCACACAATATACGAGCAGGATCTTTTGTGTCTGACTTCTTTTACTTAGCGTAGTGTTTTCAGGGTTTGTTTCATAAGGTTTTGATGAGTGACCCAGGACGAAGTTTGTCCAAAGGACACTGGTCTGGGAAGAAACCTTCTGAACCTCTTAGTCGTTCCTCATGGGCAGCTTAAGGAATGGACTTCACTGGGGCCCGTCCTGGCCTCATCCCCGTGAATTTTCTCTTACAGGCACGAAGGACCGTGACAGAGAGCAGCACTATAGGAATTAGGGCAGATTTCCGCCACGGTGAACGCTGTTTGCGGATCTGATGAGATAACCAAAAGACTTATGAAAAAGGGTTTGACTGTTAGGAAGCTAAGTGAACTCCACAGTAGTGGCGCTTAACAAAAAGAATTCAGAGTCAATATTACCCTGACACATAAAACGTGCTGAATAGACATTGGCAGTTATCATTCATTCATGCAACATATATAATACCTATAATACATAAAGCTCAGACCTGGGAAGGAGCAGTACAAAACACAAAACTAGAGAGATAAGCAAATGAAAGAATAGAATGGCGTGCAATTGGTGCTATGATGGAGGAAGCTACTAGAATGAGGGGGAAAAGTTCAAGACTCAGTCTGGAGGCCCCAGAGAAGGTCCTGGAAGGATTTGAGCTAAGCTGGATCTTGAAGATGGAGAAATCAAGGAGGGGGAAGCATGTGGTCAGGTCGTGAATCTTCTTGCTTGCGTGACGGTACAGTGAGCAGGGGAAGCCTGGCTCATTCTTGAAACCTCAGAGTTCAGCGTGGCCGTGGGGCGAAGGTTGGGTGAGGAGGGTCGAGATGGGGTCGGAGAGGAAATGGGGTTGGCTTTGTGTGCCGTGCCAAGGACATTGAGGGTCATTGAAATATTGTGATCAGAACAAGGAAATGATCGGCTCTGCGGTTTCTATATCCCAGGCACTGTCCTAAATACTTTACATATGTTATGTCATTGAAGTTTCTCAACTTTACAGATGAGAAAACCGAGGCTTGTGGGGATTACGTACCTTGCCCAAAGCGACACAGTTATGAAGGGGCAGAACTGGAACGTGAGTGTAGATCGTCTAAAGCCCAAGCCATGATGTGGGTTGTCTTGTAAGGCTGTTCACCAAGCTGTTAACCATGATGTTGCCCTGTACCAGTCTGCCGTTCAGTGCCCGAGGGAGAAGACTCGAGGGCGGAGTCTGGGGCAGCAGCAGTGAGGAAAGAGAGAGACTGGAGAGTGGTCAAGAGGTCCCCAGGAGATAAGAGCCTGCAGGAATTGGCAAATCGAAGGGGAGGGCAGCTAGACTGATGATGGAGCCATTTAACCAACAGGGACTGTGTAGGAGGAGGGGCAGGCTGGACATAGGAGAATGGCTTCTACTGGCCTCCTGTTGAGTTCAAGTTTCCTGTGGGGAAATGAAGTGGAAAGGTATAGTACTCAGAAGTGCCTCAGGTCTAAGTTCAGAGGAGAGATACCGGATGGAGAATTCTGTGTGGGAGATATAAGCTTGGATGTAGGAGGTAAAGCCAGCTGGGGTATGTAAAGCAAGAAGGGAAAGCTGGTGATGAACACTGCCTCTGTCCTCAAGGCTGCAGTATTTTGGGCTATTGATTTCCTAAGCAATGGCTTAAAGAACTGATTTTCCCATTAGCATGTGTAGAGGTGAGATACATGTTTTTTTAAAAAATATTTTTAAAGATTTTTATTTATTTATTTTTAGAGAGGGGAAGGGAGGGAGAAGGAGAGAGAGAAACATCAATGTGTGGTTGCCTCTCATGTGGTCCCCACTGGGGACCTGGCCTGCATCCCAGGCATGTGCCCTGACTGGGAATCGAACCAGCAACCTTTTGGTTTGCAGGCTTGTGCCCAGTCCTCTGAGCCACATCAGCCATGGCAAGCCTTTGTTTGTAAGGTTATTTATTTATTTATTTATCTTTTTGTTCTTAAATTTCTGTTGAATTTGTTGAGGTGACATTGGTTGATAAAATCACACAGGTTTCAGGTGTACAGTTCTATAACACATCATCTGTATAGTGTACTGTGCGTTCATCACCCCAAGTCCAATCTCCTTTTGTTACCATTTATCCCCCCTTTTCCTTCTCCTACCTCCCCCACCCCCATGCACATTCTTATAACCCTAAACAGCATAGTCTCATCCAGACAGAAAAAACCCACAGCCCTCGACATGGGAGAATTGCTGCTGAAAGACATTCCACTCATTCTCATTGGTGACAACTTCTGAGCGTGGAAACCCATTAAACGGCCTCCTCCATGCAGGTCTATTAACAGAAGTCTTGAGTGCTTAGGGGATCTATTTGCCCTGTATTCGTCATCTCTGGGCATCAGTTTAGGAAGGCCTGTGAGGTCACCGAAGCAAGCCCTAGATGAGAAAGTGCATCTCACGGTTTACCATAACAGCATTTCCCATAATGCGGTACTTAAAATAGCAGGTTCCTGTACAACAAGCCAAAGAGTCAGCTGGCGTGTGCAGAGTTGGTCAAATGGTTTCTGTCTTCAGCCTTCTAGAGTGTTCTTTCCATAGGAAAGGGCTACAGTCCAAACAAGAGTACAATTTTTGCTGAACATTATGGGCTGAATGGTATCCCTCCCCCAGTTCATATGCTGAAAAACCCCAGTACCTCAGAACGGGGCTGTATTTGGAGAGAGGTCTTTAAAGAAGCCAGTAAGTTTTAATGAGGTCATTAGGGTGGGCCCTGACCCACTCTGAGTGGTGTCCCTATAAGAAGAGCGAATTTAAGCACAGATGCACACACACGGAGAAGAGCGTGTGACACTCAGGAAGAAGACGGCCCTCTACAAGGAGGAAGGCCCCAGAGAAACCAAAGGGGCCAGCACCTTGGCCCCGGACACCTGGCCTCCAGAACTGGGAAGAAATAACCTCCTGTTGTGTCGCACTGGCAGCCCCAGCACACGGATACGCCAAAACCCGGTATTCTGAAACCCGGTATACTATCTCTCTCTCTCTCTCTCTCTCTCTCTCTCTCTCTCTCTCTCTCTCTCTCTCTCTCCACGACTCTCACCCAATGAATGGCCACATACCGGTGGAGAGGGCAGGCCGGTGGTGTTTTCGTGATGGGAGTCATAAATGGAGGCCACCTTAGGAATAGATGCTCTGATCTTTGTGCAATTCTGGCAAACGCAGTGCTTCGGTCCAGGAAAAAGACAAAGCAGCTTTCAGAGGAAGATGGGAACAGTAACTTGAACTCCATCTGTGCGGGGCCACAAATGAAAGCAGATGTGTCTGCAGTGCATCTCGTGCATCCTGCCTTCTGCCTGCATTTGCTTTGGTCAAAACTCAGTCACTTGGCAGTCTCAGCGTGCCATTTAGAAGCAATTGCTGGCAATAGGGAAGGCAGTCATGCAAGGCAGGTGGGGGCTGGAGGGCTGTTGGGGGCTGGAGGGCTGGCGGGGCATGGTGGGGGGGTGGGGGTAAGGACCTAAGATGGTCACTGCCAGCTGTGTCCACAGGCCTTTGTTTGAAAAGATGCAATTTCTCTAATCAGTGTTTGCTGAAAGTGATCTCTGTTTATCGTCTGCCCTGCTAAGATTAAGGCCCTTTCAAGAGTGAGCAGGAAGCAATTTCAAATTGCTTGCTCTTCTCTCTTCGAAATTATTTCCTGCAGGAAAGTCTAGCAAGTTGATGTTGAAAAAGATGTATGTGGTTGTGACATATTTTCTCCTCTACATGGTTTGTGATTTTGAACAGCTTCTTCTTTCTTTCCTTCCTCCCCTCCTCCCTCCCTCCCCCTTTGAACAGAGCTGTCTTTAACATGCTTCTCATAAGATGCAGATGCATCCCCAGTTCAGCATTATCTTGCTGACTATCTGTCAGTCCCAGCCTTGCCCACAGACTCTGTCCAGAGGTAGCACAGGGTTGGACAGTTTTGTTGCCCTTGGCTCACCCAAAGTCACAGAAATCATTCACCCACCAACTGGTAAAGAGTAAGGGAGTGGGAGGGAGGTGGCTGCTAAGGAATATTTACCAAGTGTCCCCTTCCTCCTGCCCTGACCTCCCTCTGTCCTGGGCACGTCCTGGTCCAGTCTGGGGTAATGTCCTTACTTGACTTCTGAGAGCCAGTTCTCCTGTCTGTGTCCAGGCACGTCTGTTTTTGCATCTTCCCTGTGAACTGCCCTCGGGGAGGCTGGGGAGTCTCTGTTCCGCTGATCGCCTGTCCTTCAGCGAGGCAAAGGGCCAGCTGTGGAGAAAGAGCCCCAGGGACGGCCCCACCCCTGCTCCCTGAGGGACTGGGCCTGCAAAAGTGGCCCTTGTTAGGTAAGGAAATTCCACAAGAGTTGGGGAGGGGACCTAGGAGGAAAGGGTGTCTCCACTATGGTGCCTGAGAACAAAGGGAGCAGTGGCAGAGGGAGGGTGCTGTCCCATCTCAGGGACCAGCGAGTGATTTCCTGGAGCAGCTGCACTCAAAAAGCAGCTCCTTAGAATCAGGAGTGTGAGTCCTCATCCAGCCCCTCGCTGACAATGTATTGTTGGAGCTCTCTCCTGAAAGCGGGGGTCCTTTGCACCAGGTGGGGCCCTCAGCAGCACCTTCCCTGCATCTGAACCTCAGGATTCAGGGTCAAGGTGGGGCCTGGCCCAGGGAGACCCACTGCCCCCCCATCCCATTGCAGGGAAGTCCTCCTTGCACATGTGTGCACAACTATGCGTACAGCCAACCCCACACACCCAGGGCTAGAGGATGGTGGTGGGAGTGCTTGTCAGGGAGAACACCAGAATGTCCAGTAGGCGAGTTAAGTCAGGAAGGGGCTCCTGCCTGGCTCAGAAGCTGGGAACGGCGACGGTGGCAGGATTCTAACCTTCAAGGTTGTACCCGTAGAGAGAGATCTTAGTCGAGGGGTGTCTTTCTGCAGACTTACTGTCGAACCAAACCAGAGGACGTCTGTGGTCTGCACGATCATCTGGTGGTTCTTCTGCACGGGGTGTGATGAGATCTGAAACCCAGAGAGACCTTCTCTCTGCCGCCTTAGTGAAGCTGATGTTGTAACTAACCTTCGCTGGTACCCTCACGTCTGCTCCTTGTGGCTTAGCGGGCAGGAGGAGCCCAGTGATTACCTGGCAGCTCAAGGCCCCTTGATGGAGGAGTCATGTGCTAGTGCAGTGACTTTTAAACTGTTTGCAGAAACTCCTTGGGGTCCAGGGCAGCCCCTCAAAGACATCCAAACAGAGGAAGAGAAGAGCTGAAAAGTACCCCCTCTTCTGCTTCAACAGAGCAGCCATGATGTCATCTCTTTATATACACATTGGGCTCTGGGTAAGACTTTATTCCAGGAAAGGCTTTAGTTAAGTTTCTGTGGTTGAAAAGTATAGAAAGCATTCGGCCAATAAGCAAAGAGTGGATAGTGGCAGCGTGAAGGGCTCACGGGAGGAAGCAGCCTCCGAAGGCCTCCAGGAAAGGCCATCAGTCTCTCTGCTGCTGGATGGAGAGAGCTCAGACCTTTGCTCCATCATGACCTCAGCCCCTCAGAGTGTAAGATTGTGGGGGTGACCGGGGGCCCTGGCAGGGCACCTCCAGGGGCCCCCAGCCTCCGAGGGAGAGAGCCGTGAGGCCACAGCAACCGGCATATGCCAGCAAGCAGGTTGAAGAGACGGGCCACAAAGTGAGCCCTCCACCCCCTCTGAGTTCTCCGACCCTCTCAGGAGGTGATAAGACAGCAGCATATCACACTGCTGGGTGGGAGTGAGTCCTGCCTCAGACAGGCAGATGGTCCGAGGCATTGTTTTAGGGGACGCCAGTTATTTCTGCCACTTATGCCGCCTTCCAAGTCCCCATCCTCCCTCCCTAAGCCCACGCCTCCCTTGTGAAGCCTTCCCGTTACAGGACGGGAAAGGGAGGTGGGCTGGGGCACAGAGAAGATGGCGAAGATGATGATGAAAGAAAACACGTGGTCACTCTCGGCTGCAGCAAGTGTCATTACAAAAGACAGAAGTGTGAATCTGGCTTCCCTGAGGTGTATCGGCACCCACCAAGGGAAAGAAGGACCTAGAACACCCAGGTGCATTTAATCCCCACACCGGAGGCCTGCGATTGGGTCGATGCTGCCCAGAGACGAGCTGAGCCTGTAAGGCTTGCAGTAGACTTTGCTTCCTTTAACTGAAATAATAATTTTAAGGAAATAATAACAAAACTCAGCATCGCCCTACCCCCTCTGCTGCCACTCTAACCTTCTTGCTCTTGACCCCTGACTCTTGAGTCCAGCTTCACTTGACTCCTCACTCTTGAGTCCAGCTTTGAGACTCCTGGAGCCCGCCTTCACTGAGCAGGGGCTGGCGGGAGGGTGTCTCTGGGTCTCTTTGGTACCCGGAGGAATATTCGCAATTCCACATCAGGTGCCCTTTGATTTCTAGACTCACGTGGAACCTCCCGCAGGCCCATTCAGGTTTGTTTAGCAATCTCAGGGGTAGCGATTATCAACCCCACTCGCCCCATTCGAGCCCATGTTGAGAGGATCGTTACCAACCCTTTGGGGTTGAGGACCCGGACTGAGGTCCTTCTGCTCAGGGCCCTTTGCGCCCATAGAATGAGACTGAGTTTGCTAAAGCAGAGAGGAAACTTTATTCTTCGATCACAGAATGGAGAAGGGTAAATTCATGCTCTGATGACACCTTCTCCCCGCCTGGGAGGGGCCTTCTCGGTGTTTATAGGCTGCAGTGTGTGGTGATGAGATTCTTTTAGGCATGCGTAGTCCCTAGCACCATCTTGGTTTTTGTGTCCGGCACCTTGTTCTTCGTGGTGGGGAACCCTGCCGGTTCCAGTAAGCAAGCACAGCTCCTGACATGGTTTAGGGAGTGAGAAACATTAGGGTCTTTTGGATGACAGACCGGTGACAATGTGGCAAAGAGACGGAGGCATATATGAACACAGACAACTCACTCCCAACCGGGGCTGGAGAAACCACAGTCTAGGCCCTAAGTGACCTTCCACGTTGGGATCTGGAAACTCTGATGTGGAGGAGAATTCGATAGGGGAAGAACGTTTCTTGTGAGGCCATGCTTCGGCTCCTGGGCATTTGGGGCACCAGTGCCTGCTGCCCCCTGCCCCCAGGGCAGCATCCACCACAGGGCTGCTCAGTGCTCCCCCCACAAAATCGTCTCCACGGAGGCTGGAGTTTATCCCCCAGGCCTGGGGCCCAGGGGGGTCATCCTAGCTCATTTGCCTGGAAACCCAAGTGCTACAAAGTTAGGCCAAGGGGGTTAATAGTATCTTTCCAACTGGGATCAGAGGAAGTTTTCTTTCAAAGCTTTTTCGGAACCAGAAAAGGGGCAAACATTTAGGTGCTGCCTTCAGCCCTAGTGAGAATAGAGTGTGTCTGCAAACAAAAAGATTTAAGGACAGAGATGTTATCAACTGTAATTGAACAACAATAAAATAATTGTTTTTTAAAAAGATGCTATCAAACATCCTGGGGCAAGGCCACAGCTGTTTGCTACTTTTGCATGAAACAAAGTAAACTCAGAGTCACAGAGCAGACTTCCTGGTCCGAAGGAGCCTTCTTTCCCTCAGGGGTGGGCCGGCCCAGAGGCCTAATCCTCGCAGGCTCAGCAGTTTAACTTTGTATTAATCTATTGCACATTTGAACTTTTACTTACTTACTCAATTAGCACCCTGTTCCGGAGAGGACTTAAACCAACGACTGAGAACTGGGTGGCCGGAAGGTGGTGGCAATGATCTGAGACCGAGGGTTAGCAACTCAGATTACTGTGCAACCACTCACCCACTAGGTGACCATCTCTTTCCTCAGCTAGAAGGTGAGGAATTTGGGTTTCCAGCTCCAGAGTTCCGTGATCTGAGATGAGAAGCCAAAATGACCAGAGTAAGAGCTGGGACGTAATCTGAGAAATCTGCATGCCGTTGCAGGGCCCCTTGGCATGCGGGAGCCTCAGAGCAGTTTTCAATTTTCTAAAGACGGCAAATGCAACTTGAGTGGAGATATGTGGTGTTGCATCCCATCCCCCAACCAAAAAAAATATTCTTATTCCCACCAGATGTATACATACATCATCCCTTTGGGATGATGCAACCAGGGAGTGTTTCTGTGATTTATTCTGTTCCAGTGAGCCTTTTGGAAAAGAGAAAACAGCTGCTTCTTTTATAAGACTATTTTATGCAAATCAGTCCATCAATAAGCTTTAAAAAGCCCAGAAGCCCTCTGAGTGTTTGTGACTTTATGTAGAGAAAGTGTCTTTAAGGAAGCAATCAAAGTTAAAATGGAGTGTCCTTAAAAAGGACAGGGATCAGAAGAGATCAGGGCACAGACACCCAGAGGGAAGACCAGGTGAAGGCAAGGGGAGGAGGTAGCCGCCCCCCCTGCCCCCACCCCCGCCACCCCCCCCCAGCCAAGGAGAGAGGCCAGGAACCTCAGGAAGAACCAACCCTGCCAACACCTTGATCTTGAACTTTCAGCCTCCAGAACTGTGAGAAAATTAATTTCTGTTGCTTAAGCCACCCAGTCTGCGATACTTTGTTATGGCTGCCAGAGCAGACTAGTATACATAGTATTCATTCATTCATTCATTCATTCATTCAGAGAAAAGATGCAGATAGCACATATTGTGTCAAGCCTGAGCAAGATCCTGGAGCTACAAAATAAAACTAATCACTATCTTCAAATAGCGCCATAAGTTAATGAAGAAGATAGTTATACACACATGTGTTGTTATGGAGGAATGTTATTTATTTGCACCTGCATTGTTCTAAAAGTCATGTGAAAAGTATAAACAGTATTGTGGAGGGTAGGAGAATTAACCTGGAGGAATTTAGAAAAGGTTCACAGAGATGAATCTGACAGGTCAATGAGCCAGGGCCATGTGATAACTTTCACGGGGCCAGACAGCCTTTGTGGGCTCCTTCCTCCATTAATAAAATTGTTACCATTATATTTTACTAACTGGTAAAAGAAAAATATGTAGCTCCGGCCACGTGGCTCAGTTGGTTGGAGCATCGTTTCACATGCCGAAACATCGTCAGTTTGATTCCCGGTCACAGCACATGCTTAGGTTGTGGGTTCGATCCCCAGTCAGGGTACATATGGACGGCAACTGACTGACGTTCCTTTCTCACATCAATCTCTCTCTCTCTCTCTCCCTCTTTCTCTCCCCACTCTCTCTAAATAAATTGGAAACATATCTTTGGGTGAGGATTAAAAAAATATATTACATATTAAAGCACTTTTTGCCCTACAAGTTTATTTTTCTCTCTTAATTTTAAAAGAAATTAAAACATTTTCATGGGCCCCTAAGAATCCTGTGAACCCCAGGCATAAGCGACTTCCATGCCTGATGGAGAAGTCGGCCCTGGAGGTGAGGGAAGAGGTGCTGTGTGTAAGAACTCAGGGCCAGGAAACCACACAGTATGCCTGTAAAATCGCAGGTTCATTGGGGCTAGAGCTACGGGGAAGTTGAGGAGAGGAGGAGGCTGGAGAGGCAAGCCCGGGCCAGTTGAGAGAGGTCTGGAATGTTACACTAAAGCCGTGGTGTGCTGGCAAATGCTTATCAGCCAGCTCTTTGGAGAAAAAAAACAAAAACACCCTGATTTGTAGCGCCTGCCAGTTTCGTGGGTGTAAACACTCCCACCACCATGGCCGATGTCCTGCGGCCCAGGGCGGCACGGAGGCGTTGGAAAGGGTCCCGAACCGTCAGCTCCAGCCAGCCGGGCGGGTCTGCGTGCATTCTGCTCTGATGCTGCAAGGAGGGGGCCTGTCTCCGGCCATGGAGAGCCTTTAAGTAAGGGACAAAATAGGACCAGATTTTCATTTTAAATCACTCTCTGTCTCTGATAGAATTCGTTTGGCTGCAAGTAACAGAAGAGCCAACTAAAACTGGCTTAAACAATCAGAAAGTCTACCGACCCGCGAACAAGAAGTCCAGAGATGGTGTAGCTCTGAGTCCAGAAGCCGAGGACGCCCTCCACAGTGCTGGCTTCACGTTAAAGCTGGTTCTTCCAGGGGTTGGAGAACAGCGGCCAAGACCGACCGAGCCTGAATGCTTCCTCACTCACACCTGTGGGGGCTCCCCATCGCCCTCGAAGAATAAGAAGCCCTGTCCCGGAGGCTCCCCACACACCCTTCCTCCTGCCTGACTGAGCAGCGTCAGTCACACGCCCCTCCCTAACCAGTGGCTGGCGATGGGGCTGGGACACCCCATGCGTACATGGTCAGTTCCTGGGACTAGGTCGGGGTCAGCTTCCCCTGAGGTACCGGGGCTGTGTGGGGAGGGGAGGTACCTGAATCAAAATCAGGTTCTGAGAGGAAGAAAGAAGTGGGTGAGGTCATTGGGAAGGAAAATGAAACTAATGGATCTCGGGAAAGCAATCAACAGTTGTAGCGCACTCTCTTAGGAGTGTGGAGATGGGTCAGGCTGGGGAGAGAGGGGAGGCCAGTGAGGGCCCTCTTGTAACTACCGGCACGAGATGAGGAGTGGCTGAGTCCCAGCAGTGCCCGCAAAGAGGGTGGAGAGGAGATGAATTCGACGGATGTCAGAAGGTAGAATTCACGGGACTCAGAACCTGACTAGAAGAAGGAGAAACAGTAAAAGGCATCCTCATATAGAACTGTACAGTTGAAACCTGCATAATTTTATTAACCAATGTCACCCCAATAAAGTAAATATTTTGTTTAAAAAAGGCACCGTGCGCAGTTTGTGCTGACACTAACCAAGACAGAGAACATGGACAAACACAACTAAGGATGAAGACAATGTATTCAATTTTGTGCATTTTGAGTGTATGTGGGACATCTGAGGTGTCCAGGATGAATTTCAAAAATAAGAGACAACATTTCCTTGAAGAACATGTAGATTAAGAAAAGAGGGGGTGAGGTGAGAAATGTGAGGTGAGAAGGGAAAGTGATGCAATAAGGAATAATCCAACTTTTGGGTTGGGACCCCCCAGCCTAGAAATGTAGACAGGATTGCTTAGAACTCCACATTCCAAGTTCCTACGCTCTGCGTGGTTTCTGCAAGTTCCCAGGGGCTAACTCTCTCCTGCCTGCTTCTGGCTCCCAGCATCTGCACCCTGAGGTGTTCCCAGGAGTCACTGGAAAATTCAGCACCTCCAGTTCCCAGCCCCAGACCAAAAGTAGTGAGGAGAATGAAGGTTTCACTGAAGATTTAAAAGGGGAGCCAGCAGGGGTTTGAAAGCTATGTGACAATAGACGCTCCCATTCTCCTAAACTCCTACAGGGATTCACCACTATGGCCCCAGCTCCTGGGCAAGAGGGGAACTCCAGATCTGTTTTCTGAATAAATGTATGAATGAGTAAAGGCTATTCCTTGTGGTCCTTCCACAAACTAGGCTTTTAGATTCCTCTTCCTCCTCCATGGATCCCACTGTGACCCCCAACCTCCAGAGTTACTGCGGTCCGGTCTGTAGCAGTTTCGATTCTCTCTGGCGTTAACTGTTTCACCGACAATCACAAACCCATCAACTGCTGAACAGAAGGAACATGTTCTCTCCCACCGCCTCACGATCCGTCCTTAGAGATCACCTGGGGCTATTAAAGAACAGAATCTCCCTTGTGATTGCCCAAGTGAAAGAGAAACTAATGTAATGGAAGAGTGGATAGGCCACTCTTACGGACTGCATGGTTTTAAAGCACGAAGAAGCCAACCAACCCTAAGTTTCCCTTAGAATCAAGTGCCCTGGGTGTGCGTGTGTGTGACTGTGACCTGCCAGGAAGACAAAAGCAGGGGCTCTCAGCCTCAGCTGCACACCGAAGCTTCCTGGGAGGCCCCAGGCCCCTGATGCCCAGACCTCACCTCAGAGTCTCTGCACTGAGACCCAGGCACCTGCGGGGGCTGAGACAGGTGAGTGCAGCCAGGAGACGGTGGGAGGGGACCGGGAGGCCCCTGCGGAGAAAGGCGTCACAACAAAAGGAAGCTGTGGGACCATGGGTGTTCCCTGTAGGATTTTTGGGATTTGGCCATTTACAAATGTAGAAAATGAACAGTGTTTAACTCTATGAGGATTAATTAATAAGGGCTATTTCCGTCTGCTCGTCACTGCGAGGCAGGGGGATGATAGGACCGAAGAACACCGACCGTGAGCGCCAGAAGCTGTAGAAACAGGATGCCTATGAAACTTGCTTCCCCAAACTTTACCGCCCAGGGTGGCTCCCTCAAACTTTATGCTGTGTGCTTGGCTCCGGCGCAGACCCAATCATCCTCTCACCATAATTCAGTGGACAGTTTTCTCAAGAGAAGATGGCAACAGGAAAACTGTGTGTGTGTGTGTGTGTGTGTGTGTGTGTGTGTGTGTGTGTGTGTGTCCACAGTCTTTTCTTATTGCTAAACCAAAATCCTTAACCCTTCATTCACTTTCATTACCTCATCTCAGATAGGCCGCCTGGGTGAAACAGGCGAACCTGATCCCATTTTCAAAACGGACAGTCTCCATCTAAGGCCAGTGGAGATGTGAGCATTCAGGCAGAGTCTTGTCTTTGTCTCCAGCACCAGGTTTGCAAGACATTTTTGTTGAATGAATAACTCAGACTCATTGGTTTGCTGGGTAGTTTCTCAAAACTCGGTGCCCACTTCACCCTTAACACGCTAAGGACACAGGTGCACAAATATCTCCTCATGTCTCCTCTTCAATTCCTCTGTGTCCATTCCCAGCAGTGGAACTGCTGGGTCAGATGGTAACGCTGGGTTTCATTTTTTGCAGAACTCCCGTACTTAAGGGGAAAGTGAGCGGGACAACCCTTATCTGGAATTCCTCCTGTCTCTGATTCCTGCTCCTTAGCCCCCCAGGTTGCCTCGTAGCCTGGACTCAGCACGATTCCCTGGCCCATCTGTTCTCTGTCACTGGCCTTCTCACCTGCCCACAGCTTCCCTTACACTCACAGAATTCTCCCTAGTTTGTATCTTCTGCCTAGTCATCTCCTCTGAGCTTTGCTTGGATTCTTTAGCCCAGTGCCTGCCAGATATCTCTACCTGGAGGGACAAAGGTACATCAGATTCCAAACCACATCCTCCCCCATCGATCTTATCTCAATCAATAGTATTAGCTGCCCAAGTAGCAGCCCCGGGAGCAAGGAATTCTCTTCACTCCTTTTCCTGTGATATCTTCAGCAACCCCACCTCTCAATATTGTATCAGCAAAGCCTTCTGCCTCAGTTTCACCTTGCTGTGTCTCCGTCTGGTGTCACCACCTTAGTCCTGGCCGGGGACCAGATGGTCCAGCAACTCCACCTGCCTCGAATTTACTCTTACCCCAACTTCACCTCATTCTCCACACTAACTGGAGTAAGCACCTTAAAAGTCAAATCTAATCATGCCACCTTCCCCTGCCCCATTAAAATCCCTCAGTGACTTCCCATTGCTCTATGGACAAAGGGCAAAACCTCATCATGGCTCTTAGGGCCTTGCATGAGCTGAGCCTGCCTTCCTTCAGTCTCCTCTCCTTTCCCCACCTCATGGTATCCAGCCAGGGTGACTTCTTGCTGTTCCTTCTACCTCAGGTCCTTTGCACATGCTGCTCCCTCTGCCTGGAAGTTTCCTGTGCCTCTACCCCAGGGATCCTTCACCTCTGTTACTCCCATTTGCCCTTCAGATCTCAGCTCAAATGTCACTTCCGCAAGGAAACGCCAATGATCCCCTAGGCTAGGTTAGATGCCCGTTCTCTAGATTCTTTCTCTGGAGTCTGTAATCATGTATTTGTGCTATTATTTGAGGAATGTCTTCCTCCCCACAGCTTCAAACACCATGAGAGAATGAAGAGAATTCCAAATGGTATGAAGCACATGGACTATATAGAAGAGAGTACATAGCACATGATCATAGTGCAAAGAATGCAGGTAAAGCAAATTTCCACAGCAAGCTGATGTTGCTAAATAAAACCTGACCAGGGTCTTAGCTTTCACGTGCTTGCTCCTCTTCAGCCAACCCGGTCCCAGTCTGCCCATGACACTTGCATTTGTCATTCCACTGCATGTGGTTTTACCTTAACATGTATGTACGTGTGCATTAAGCCCTGAAAATACACTCATTTAGCAAATCCTCACAGAAAAGCCACATGTCCAGCTCTCAGGCCTCCTGTAGTGTATTTAGGTGAGATGATAAATAACAGAATAATGATGCCTGCGCTGTTCAGTCCCTCTGTTTAACTTACAAAATGCAGTCTCCCTGTGTGAGTGCTGAGACTCTCTTCACCCACTATGAGATTCACCCGCCTGCAGTCACTCATTTTCACTATGAAATACACCACCGTGGGCACCTACCACGATGCATCCGCTGCTCTGTTTGATGGAGGGTTGAGGGGTTTCTAGACTGAGGACATTACAAACCGTGCTGCTGTCTGTTGGCGCACATAATGCAGGAGGTCTTTCAGGGTACAATGCTGAGTGTGTGTACAATTGCATTAAACGATGCCAAACTGTTTTTCCAAAGCGGTTGTACCTGTCAACATTCCCACCAACAATATATACGAGGACGTTTTGCTCCAAATCCCTGTCAACACTTGATAGAATATATATATTTTTTAATTTAGTGGATGTGACAAAATATCTCACTGTGGTTCTAATTTATGTGTTTCTCTTGGTTATTGAGATTGAACATCTTTTGTTTATTTGGGGGGGTTGTTTATCTTTTTCTTATTGATGCTTAGGAATTCCTGACATGGTCTAATCAAGGAACTCTGTCAATTTTGTAGGTTGCAAATGTCTTCTACCAGCATGTGGCTGGTCTTTTCACTCCCTATGTGATGTCTCTTGATGAGCAGAAATTATTATTTTTAATGTAGTTGAATGTATCAATCTTTTCTTTTTGATTCACAGTTTTTTTGGTCTCATGTAAAAATCTTTTTGCCCTCGTTTGAATTCATTAAAATATTTTCAGATTTTGTCTTGTAGAAGTTTTACAGTTTTTAAGACTTTAATCTATCTGGCATTGATTAATGCATAAGATATAATACAGGGAGTTTATTTCACCTTTTTTTCTCATCTGAAATGCTAGCTTTGTCATAAATCAAACTTGCTTGGGCCAGTTTCTAGCTCTTCCATTGTGTCCACTGTTCAATTGGTCTTAACTGTAATAGCTTAGAAAATTGTTACTTAGTTATGCATTTGGTAGGTAGGTCTCCCTACTTTGCCACCCCCAACACACGTTTACTGCTCACAGTGCCCCCTGGAGTCGGAGACCAGGGGGTCAGACCAGCGTCTGCCTTCTCACTGTGTCTTCCCGTGGCGAAGACACCCCCGCCTCCTTGCTTTTAAGGAGTGTTGCAGCTAATCCTTTGCTCATCCTTATAAATTTCAGAAAAAGGTGGCCAGGTTTTATTAAACATAAAGAAGGACGCGCTGGGGAGGGGGTAAGAAAGAAGGCAAAGAAGAAATAGCAGCAGCAGCAAGAAAGAAAACCGGGTTGGACTTTTTATTGGCACTGTGCTAACATACAGATTGATTTGAGAAGAAATTACATTGTAAGGTATTGAATCTTCCTGCTTAGCTGTATGGCACATTTCTCCATTATTTGGGTGATCTTAAATGTTTTTCAATAAAGTCTTATCATTTTCCTGCATAAAGAGCTTGCGTTTAAGATTTGTTCCGAGGCACTTAACATTTTTGTTGCTAGTATGTTACCTTTCATCACTGATTCATGTAGAGACATAAAAATGCAAAGGAAATTCAGTTAAAATATTGATTTTTGCATTTAGTACATTGTTCATAATCTCTCATTAATTTTATTACTGTACCTGTAGGTTCTTTCAGGCTTTCCACAAGGACGAGCACATCATGCTGAAACCAGGACAGGTGTGTTTGTTCCTTTTCGGTCCATCTCTCCCCACTGCGGCTTTACTGCAGCGGCAAAGAAATTCAATGTGTCCTCACCTGGTTCCTGGTTTGAGCAAGATGATTTCACAACTTCAATTTTAAGGATGCTGTTGGCTTTAAGGGCTCTCAGGTGCTTAAAAAATAAATTAAGCTATAAACAATCCCTTTACTCCTAGTTGGTTTTTTTTTTTTTCAAAAATCATGAACGGGTATTAATATTATTAAATATTTGTTCTGCATCTATTGTGATAATTATATTATTTTTCTTTAAGTTTTATAAAAACCACACAATAATAGCTAATATATACCCTATTAACAAACTTCAAAAGGTATGTGTTCAGGTAAATGAGTCTTGTCTTTCTGTCATCCAGGAAGAAGTAAGGGTTTTTGTTTACATTAAACTTTGTTAAGTTAAATACGTATGTCAAAATATTTAGTGTAATCTTCTAACCAGTGCTGTTCAACAGAAATATAACATAACATATAAGAAACAGGTGAGATTAATTTAATAATGTTTTATTTAACACAACATATCCAAAGTAATATTTTTTCAACAGTTACTTAATACAGAAATCATTGTGAAGTATTTTATGTTTTTTTTATTTGTCTTCAAAACCTGCTGGGTAGTTTACACTTAGAGCACAGCTCAGTTTGGACCAGTCTTATTTCAAGTGCTCATGGCTACATTTGGCTACTGGCAGCTTCATGAGACAATGTAGCTTTACATTATCAGAGCAAATTTCCAAACTATTAGGGTAACAAAATGCAATACGGAAAAGAAAAGGAAAGAAAGCAAAGCCCAGTTAACAAAAAGATAAGGCAAGAAGAACACTAAGAGGCGACCAAAAAATGAGGAAAAATAGAAAGCAAACATAAATTCAAATATATCAATAATCAGCTCCGGCTGGTGTGGCTCAGTGGATTGAGTGTTGCGCTGCAAACTGAAGTGTCGCTGGTTCGATTCCCAGTCTAGGGCACATGCCTGGGTTGCAGGCCAGGTCCCCAGTTGGGGGCATGCCAGAGGCAACCGATCGATGTATCTCCCCCTCTCTTTCTCCCTTCCCCTTTCTCTAAAAATAAATAAAATCTTTTAAAAATGTTTTTAAATTAAAAAGAAAGAAAAAAGGAATAGAAAACCTTAATTGTTTTATAATTAACAAAGGAATAAAATCTATAGTTAACAAACCATTCATAGGCAAATTCTGGCACACATTTACGGACAGGACATTTCAATCTTACACAGAAAAGAACAGAACATTCCTCAAGTCATTTACAAGGCTAGTAAAACCTTCACACTGAAATTAGGCAGAGATAGTACAGGAAAAGAACATTGCTGATGGTCCTCACTCGTGAAATTAGTTGCAAAATTAAATATTAGCAAACAAAATCCAGCAATGAGATTTTTTAAAATAGATACATGTATTTGCAGAAATGTAAGATTGTTTTAAAGTGGAAAATTTGAATGAAATTTACCACATTGATAAGCCAACTTATTACGTCTGTAATAAGCATCTGCCATTGCTTTCCTATACATTGGAGACGCCTCCCCTCCCGCGTACGGCGGTGTTCCCTGGAGCTGGCCCAGAGGAAAAGACCGGGGAGAGGACAGAGAGTGGCTTCCAGGCCCACGGCCCGCGGCGCAGCGAAGAGACCACTGTGGACAGAAGACGAGGAAGAGATGAGGACGCCTGACTGGGCGGCTGTCAGGAGGAGGAGACGGGGATCCAGAAGGCAGCTTCTGCCTCCCAGCTGTGGGCCCCAGGGCGTCTCGGACCTCCTTCACGCTTCCCCGTTCAATTTACCATTTTATTCGAGGTTATTCAGATCGATTTTAGCTCCAATAATATTTGCCAAAGACAATCACCGTCTCTGCCTAGGAATCCCTACATGTCAAATTCCAGCTTCGGTGACCTGCCCCTCAATGCCCCCAGATGGGCGTGCTTCCTGCGGCACAACGCCGAAGCACCGTGTGCGAATGAATCCACCTCTCTCATCCAGTCCCAGCACCACGCGAGAAACAGCACTCATCACAGAGCGTGACACTCACTTCCTAAAGATCTCGAGCTCCTTCGGTGCCTGCACTCACTAACAGTAGATCCTGGCCCACTGTTTGCGAAATGAACAGTAACACACCTGATGATGCAGCGGGCGCTGGGTCTGGTGTTGATGCACATCGGTCATCTCATCCCAGCTTTATGAAATACGTACTGTTACTGCCCATCTAGTAAATTACAAACTTAGGAACAGAGAGGTGGAGTAAGTTGCCCAGGATCGCACAGGTAGTCAAGTAGGTAGCCAGATGAGGATTCAGACCCAGGCAGTGGGGTTCCAGGGCGCTGGCTGTTCAGATGCCTCTATGAGGTTGCAGATCAGTCCCTGGAAACTGTATCCTCTTAGTTTGCAACATTTATTACATCAGGGGAGGATTTTCCAGAGGGACCCTGGAAAACAGAGGGGATCTACAGTGTACCTGTGTACTAGTTAAAAATAGCATCCAAGTGACTTCCACAGCTTTAGAAGGTTAAAACAGGCTCTTCTCAGGCCATTTTCTGGGATGCACAGCCACCCTAAGATTTGTCATTGATAGCTGTGACAATGATGTGGCGTTTAGGACATAGGTGAGAAGCACTGTTTCTAAGCCATATTTTTCTCAGAGGTGCCCCACATGTGGAGAGGCTGTGGTATCATCCATTTCTTTCTCTCTCCAGGACTTTTAAATACATGTTTTTGAAGGTAGTGTCCATCAGTTATGAATACTTACTGATTCCCAGGCACTGTCTGAACCCACATTATTTCTCAAAGTCCTCGCGTGGATGCTGCAGAGGAGGAAGGCGGGGCTGAGAAACACCACACAGGGCACCACCCCCACCCAGCGAGCAGGAGCTGGAGCCCACTCCCACGCCGAAGTGCGAACTCAGCACCTGTCCTCCGTGGGCTCCAAGGGGGCCTGGCCGGGTGTCTGGTTGTCACTAACCCAGATGCAGGAAGTCACTGCTTTCTTTCTGTAGCCATGACTGGTCCTTGTGTTCAGAGTCTGTGAAATCCGTGCTGCTCTGGCACAGGGAGAAGGGGATTGTCGGCGAGCTCTGCTTGGATTTCAAGGTGCACAGGAAGGTGGGTGTGAAGGCCCCCCTCCTGGCCCTGTGGCCACAGCACCAAATTCCAAGTATCACAATAGACCTGTCTTCCTCAGCGACAAAGACCGCTCTGTGCGGGGAGCGCTGGGAGCTGGGCCTGTGATTCACTCTTCGCTCCAGTCTTTACTGGGGATCACACGGGGATCGTAGTTAAAACAGGATGGGGTGTAGGCAGGAACGAAGCCACTTATGTGGAAAAGAGACCAAGAGACCATGAAGATTTTGTGGGAGCGGCAGGCAGAAAAGGAAATTGCGTGTCCCAGGGTCAAACTCTGGCTTCCTTGGTTCCTAGCTCCATGAGTTGGTCAGTCAGTCACTCATTGTTCTTCCCATTCATCAACTGCCTTGCTTTCCCCATCTGTAAAATGGTACTAGTGCAGTGACGCTTCTTTGCAGTTGTGAAACTACCTGGGAAGATGCAGCCAGAATCACTCAGCAGGTGCTCAGTTAGTGATAGTTCTCACTCTTAGAGCATTTGTAGGGTCGAAGTGTGATTTACAGACAGAATCACAGGCACGTATTGTTCGACAACTCCAAGTTTAGCTGTGGGATGAAGAGAAGTAAATGTCTGAAGGAAATCCTTTATTTCTCAATTATGTTTCTTTAAAAAAATGATAAAAGCCTATTTAGGTCACGATGTCTGAACAGCTGAGTGTTACTGAAGGGCTAGAAATTGAAGTGCCCAGTTGCCTGGTCACCTTCAAAATAAAGGTCGCCAAATGGTCCCTCATGGGAGAGTTTCTGGACACGGTCTAATTCAGGACGGCGCTGGCCCCAGAGAACCCAGTGGCCAGCTTCTCACTTGCCCTGGAATGAAAGAGCTGCCGAAATAAGATCGCTCAGGCATCACCTGATTATCTCTACCTTTCTCCCCTTAACACCTCCTACCTGGGTGACCTGACTCCAGACCTAGGAAACAGGTGTCCAGGGGAGTGACGCTGGTGGGCACCCGCCAAGCAGACTTCATCATCCACCTTAAAAACCACCGTGAAGGTGGGAAGCCCTACATCGTGGAAGAAGAAAACCATCCAAGCAACATCCTGGGCCTGGTGGCTTCCCAAATCTGCTTCCCCACTCTGCTCTCCCACCTTTGCCGTTGTACCTGCAGCTGGAGCCAGTGCCACGTTCCCGGTTCGAGTGCTGTCCCCCGGGGCTGGTGGCTGGCTACACGCACTGACCTCTCTGCTGGGCTCCCGTTCAGGCAGAACCCCCATTAGGCTCCCTTGGGAGACAGGGCCCCGCCCCCAGCAGGTTTTGTGCCTGGCTGAACGAGCCCAGCTGCCCCGTGGCATTTGATTGATGTGAGTCTGGTGGAGACCTTCCAAAATCCTGTTTCCTTTGGAAAAGCAGCTTGGAAAATCACTCTGATTGTATGTGTGTGTGTGTGTGTGAGTGTGTGGTTTTGTGTGTGTAGTTGTGTGTGTATGGTTTTGTGTGTGTAGTTGTGTGTGTATGGTTTTGTGTGTGTACCCCTCACACTTCAGCTGACTCTTCAAATATAATATCTATTGAATTTAATTGAATTCAACTAATTTGAATTTAATGTGGGGGTATCCAGAGGTAAGGAACAAAACAAATTCCACGTCCTTGGACTTTTAACAGAAGAGTGTTCCAACTTTTTCATGTCTAAAATACACTAAAGGTACTTCTAATTTTTCCTTGGATCAAATGCTCTTCACAGTCAGCAGGTTGAGCCCTGCCCAGGTGGCTCAGTTAGTTGGAGTGTCATCCCGTACACCAAAAGGCTGCGGGTTCGATCCCCAGTCAGGGCGCCTGTGGTAGTCAACCAACAGATCAACGTTTCTCTCTCACATCGAAGTTTCTCTCTCTCTCCCTTCCTCTCTAAAATCAATAAACGTATCCTTGGACATACCCTAGAGTGAGGATTTTTTCAAATCAGCAGATTTAACAAATTTCCACGATGCTCAGAGTGTTTCCAACTCCGGAAGCTTGCTGCTGTGCCCATCCCTTCCAGGCAAGTTCAAAAAGTGCAGCTCCCCTGACAGATGTCAAACAAAAAGTCCAACCCTGCACTTGCCCCAGGCTACGCCCAGAAACAAGGCCCGTGGTTCTGGAACTCCACAGTCAGAACCACAGCCTGAGTGACAAGACCCACCGGGAAACTTGTCTCTCTGTAATCCAGTTAGGCAGCAAATCAGCATCAGACACACTCCCGTGGCCATCAGATCGGTTCATTCTGGAGTCTTTTGTATAAAGGCAAATTGTTCTCAGTGTTCTAGTCATTTTCTTTCCACAGCGGGCTTGGGCATTTCTTTTGGAATAAGAAAGACGTGGTCTTGGTCGGGTGGCTCAGTCGGTTGGAGCGTTGTCCAGTACACCAAAAAGTTGCAGGTTTGATTCCTGGTCAGGACACTTAACTGGGTTGAGGGTTCAATCTACAGTCGTGGTGCATACGGGAGGCAACCGATCAATGTTTCTCTCTCTCTCCCCCTTCCTCTCTCCCTCTAAAATCAATAAATATATCCTTGGGTGAGGATTAAAAAAAGAAAGAAAGAAGGACATGAGGATGCAAAGCAAACTCATCCCAGCTTGTGGCCTCAGGGCGTGACACCACTAGACTGTGACTAAGAAACTCATTTCATTGTGTGATATTTTTTGCACGGTGCAGTTTTTCTCATACATTGTCCTCAGTTGAGGGTGTCCCTTTCTATTACCCAGTTCCTACTCAGATAGACTTCAAAGACATTCATGTGACTGAACAGAGGAAACTCTCAGGATGCGTAGGGAGGGCACCGTATGAGAGGAAAAACTAACACACCAATGATGGGGGCGCCACCTGCCCCCCCAGAGAGGGTTTCTATGGGACCGAGGAGACCAGGAGAACCCCGAGCCCAGTGGGATGAGCAGCTCGGGTCCCTCGGACTGGAATGTAACTGCAAACACGCACCTGAACCGATGTTGTGAACCACGTATTTGAAAGCAAGATGTGCTAACATGGGGTGATCTGCTGGTGGAACCCAAAAGCATGGGAAGGCAGAGTGTCAGAATGTGGGTTTTTCTGGTTTCTCAGTTCAGTTTCCACCATAGGAGACATAGGGTTAGACCCCCCACACTGTTTCCTCAAGCTCACACTTCGTCACACACTTCCTTCTGTTCTGTTGGTTACATCAGTGTAGACTGTTGTTTGTTATGTGCATGTGAATATCATTTACAATTAAGTCAATTGTATAATGTGATACCTTTCCTGTGCTGTTTGTTTCTCCTGGAGTTGACCATTGCCTTACATTTTATTTGCTTTAGTTTTCGATGCACTTTTCATCTTCAAGATCTCGGACAGAATTTTTAAAAGTCTTCTCCAATATGTCCAACATGCAGTGGAGGACAGAGTAGGGTGGCCCACCCCCACAAGACTTCTTTTCCAGCGCCCTCTGTTCTTTGGCTCCAGGTTGGCCTGTTCTGTCTAGGCCTGCTGTGTCGTTGGTGTTCTAGGATTCTCCTCTCCAGCAGAAACTAGGAATTCCTTTCCCCTCCCTCCTCTTGGATTTTCTATTTTCTGAATATCCCATCTTCCTCTTTCTTTTCTTACTAATTGGTTTTAGTGAAGAACACCACCCAATAGTTTTCTGTGGAAGGGTACTTGAGATTTAAATTTTCGAGGCCTCGCCATGTTTGAAAATGCCTTTCTTCAATCTATTTTCTTACTATGTAACAATATTAATTTGGCTGCATGTGAAATTTCAGTATGAAAATAACGCTCCCAGAATTCTGAAGGCATCCTTCCATAGTCTTCTACCTGCTAGGGTTGCTGTCTGGAAGTTCAATGCCTCTGTCTCGCATGTTAGAAGCCTTTCTGAGAGATCTGATAATTCTTCATTGCTTATTCACACTTAAAGGTGAGACTCCCAAAATCTTGGTTTGGCAGCTTTGTGTGCATGGGTGGGAATTTTTTTTTGACTCTTTGGCTTCCCTGCAGGGTGATCAGGTGTGAAGCACCTTGTAGGAAACCACCAAAGGCCATTTGTTGTATCTCTTTTTCATGGGGCTCATTAATATTTCTCCAGTCTCCTGACTGTTCACATCCTGAACACAGCATGGGGAGAAAACCGGGGTCAGGGGAGGCACCACCCAGCACGTGGACTTTTGCTCACTGCCCCGTGTTCGGTTGCACCTGGTGATTCCACATTCAGGGGAGAGGCCGCTTCCAGTTTTCTGCCTGGACGGGTGGGGGATGGGGGGCAGCTGTTAGCTGTGCCATGGAGGACAGAGGATCCCGAAGTATAACTACTCCTTTCGATCACCTTCAACAGATTCTCCCATTTTGGGGTTCACTTCATAACTGTTTTCAGAGAAACCTGGAACCTCCAATCTCTGTGTCTTTGCGGGGTTACAGTGGGAATTAGTTTGCTGCTTCTTGGCTTCTGTGCCCCCCCCAACCCCCACTCTTATAGTCAGGTTCTGCTCTGACTTCTAAGTCCAGTGCCCCTCGTCTAGGGGCTTTCTGGCTTCCAAAATGACATCCATGTCACTCAGCTGCTGTCACTTCTTTCCCACTGTGGAGTTTTGCTCTTTTAGTTCTTTCTGCAGTTTTAGCAGGGTACAGGGAGAAGCAAAAATAAATGTGTATGTTTAATCGGCTATGCTTAAACAGAAGTCTTTTCATGTTTGTCTGCCATTTTAATTTCATGTTTTTGCAATTTAACTATTCATGTTCTTTATGACTAAGATTATTTATCTTTATTCATATATAAGAACTAAACATGTAAAGGATTATAATCATTTAAAATACATTGTGCTTTCATTTCAATGATGATTTTTTAAAAAAATACAAGTGTATTCTGGATTATCTGGTAGAACAGCTTATAAATGAGGGCTGGCAAGAAGTTTTTGTGCCTGCATTTGCATTTGTGAAGTTTGTGAACTGAACCCAGATGGGACCGTGGCACACTGTTTGAACGAAGGGTTTGTAACAGCTTGAATACATGGTAAAAGAACTGAATCAGCTACAGCCTGTGATAATGTGAACACGGTGCTTACAGAGGTCCTGCGTTCTGGCCGGGAGCACCATCTCTCCATCTCAGAGAGGCTGCACTGAGTGTCCTGTGTTTGTGTGCACCGAGTAAAGCAGTTTATTTGCAGTGAAGAATGTTCCTCTTTCCAGTTCCAGCAGTAATTGAGTTAGATAATATTTAATGTAGGCTTAAGTAATGCTACACTGCCCATCTTCTCCTCCAATGAATAAATCCGCTTTATAGAACTCTCAAGAAGATTGCTTGTTGGTAAAAGTAGAAGTTCTACTTTTCCAGGACTTTTCAATAGCAGCTTAATGTTATTTATATTGTTGTGTACAATGCATTTATATAAACAACTTTTCTTGGCATCCATGTTTTTAAAGTCAGATAGAGAAACAGATGAAATATTGAAACATTTCTGAGAAGGCATCTTTCCACTAGAGATCTCACCAAACTGACACTATCTGTACCATTATATCAGATTGCTTGGTTTTACTGGTTTGTAGTTGGGGGGTATCTAATTTGTGGCTTTGTGTATTAGTCAGTGTTCTCCAGAGAAACAGAACCAATGAGATATGTGTCTGGGCGTCTGTGTACGGCGGGAGAGGGAGAGAGACTGTGAGGAATTGGCTCGCATCATTACTGGAGCTCGTGATTCTGAAATTCTGAGAGCCGAGCCCAGGCTGGAGACCCAGAGCAGAGTCGATGTTGAACTTGAGCCCGAGGCCGTCTGGAGCAGGATCGCCTCTTCCTCTGGGGAGCCCAGTCTTTCTCTCTGAAGGCCTTGAACGGATGAGCGAGCCCACCCACGTGATGGAGGGTGGTCTGCTTTCCTCCAAGTCTGCTTATCCAAGTATGAACCTCATCCAAAAATACTTTCACAGCGACATTTAGACTGGAGTCTGACCGAATATCTGGGCACTGTGGCTTAGCCAAGTTGATACACAAAATTAAATACCACAGCTTATCTGGGTTTTAAACTTATACAAGAGCCAGGACTTCAAATCTTGCCTTAAATACATAAAGTATTTTTAATGAAAACACTTTAACTCAACACTGGTTGGAGTGGGAGTGGGGGGGCTCTGTATACTTCCTTTCCCGTAAAAACACTTGAACTATCCTCAAGGTAAAGGGCACTGTCCATAGAACTGAAGAGCCTCTC
Organism: Trachops cirrhosus; assembly: GCA_028533065.1. Classification (NCBI taxonomy): domain Eukaryota; kingdom Metazoa; phylum Chordata; class Mammalia; order Chiroptera; family Phyllostomidae; genus Trachops; species Trachops cirrhosus. The sequence goes on along the minus strand of CM052546.1, from coordinate 77,206,108 downwards.
AGAGATTTCTTCCCCAAACACTAAAGCTCGATCTCCCGTGACAGGTTAGCTCCGGCCCTGCTCCCAGAGCAGCGAGGGGCCTGGCCGGCACCTTCACCGAGGGCCACACATTCTGCTTTTTCCTCCTGACATTCAGTGGAAGGCCCTAGATCCTTTTTGTTAAAAGATTTTTTGTATTGGTTAGGTTTTTGTGATGATTTTGGCAAAACTTTATAACATATGATGATCTCTGAAAACAGCAGCTACAATACAACCTGAAAAACCAGCATTGTGATCAAGATTTAAGGTACCTTGAGTGGCGTGTATATGAAGTTCGTGTGTATTTAGCAAAAGGTTTTGTACAAAAGGACCCTTTTCCTTCTCTCTTCAAATCCCTGAATGACAAATGCACCCTGGGACTCTCATGGCTTGCAGAACAGAGAACCGAACTCACAATGTCATCGAAATGGAAAAATCACATGAATGAAAACATTTCACCTCGTGAGCACAGAGAGGATTTATGAAGCAAACCTGAACCCACTGCCTTAAAACCTTGGGTTTGCCGTCACTCATATTTACTGTCAGGATGGCTGGCATCTCAGCTGTGGAGGGAACCTGGCAGCAGACAGAGCAGCTTTCAATCCTGCTCAGGTCAGTCCTGAGTCTGCGCGGCTGATTTTCTGGGGGCCTTCGCCACGGGTTTTTAGTCCACACTTGGTCTCTTTGTGATGATGCAACATGACAGAGTCCTACAGGCTTCTGAGAGCCCCCCTCGCTGCACACTCTCTCCTCTTCCTCTGTCTTCTCCTTTCTCTCTCTCTCTCTCATCACATGTGCTCTCAAAACCTCCTGCAAAGAGGAGGGGGCCGAGGGGATCTTCCACTCCTTGTTCAGGCCCCAGGCCAGGTCTCCCCTCTGGTCATACTCCCCCGAGGGACTGTCCCCACTGCAGTCTGGCTTTTGTGTGACTCTCTTTCGGCTGTTCGCCATCTCTCCCGAACCTTGTGACTGATGATAAGGCAGTGGGGGAGGGGCCAGGAGACAGAGGACAGACTGACAGAGGAAGCCGTTGGGTGCGCCCAGTTTTGCCTTGCCTTCCTTAAAGATGTAACGTCTCCTCCTTGCTTCTGGAGGCACGCGGACAGGCCAAAGACCCTTGCTACTTCATGTGGCTTTTGAGATGCTAGGGAGGGGCCTACGTCTCCAGATTCCCAGCCTACCCCTGTCTCAGGCACATTGTTACAGAACAGACTGGGGGGGCATTGAACGATATAAAAGACCCCCTTTTTCTCCTGGGGTTCCTCCCCACCTACTAGGTTTGTTTCACCTGCCACCTGAGGAAAGACGTCTCTTAATACCAGAGATCAGTGAAAAGGAAAGGAATTTATTATTTATTTGAAATAATACAAACTAAAGTTCTCCACAAATGCACACAGTCCTCCCAGCACCCTCCACGTGGCAAATGGGAGCACTTCCAAAGCCTCCAAGTCCTGACTCTCACCCAAGCCTCGTGGTCCTAAACAGATGTGTGATCCCCAAAAGAGAGACGCCAAATGGTTGCCGTGCCTCCGTTTAAATCCCAGCGCCAGTCTTCCTCTGCAGCCTCACTTCCAGCTCCTTCCACAACTGGCCACAGCTGCCAGCTTTGTGGGCAGGTGTGGCCCTATGGTGTGGAGCCCATCATCTCCAAGCTCTTCTGGACCCTATTACAAATCCTATTTGGGGCCCCCTCTTGGCTGCACCCTGTTACAACATGGTAATACTGTAGCAGGGGACAAAAAGCCTTCACTCCCAGTGGTGGCCCTGTTGGTGGCCCCGGAGGCTTTGGCATTCCCGTAACTCTACCAACGCCCCTCAGAAAGATTTACCAAGTGTCCCTGTTCATATCCATAAGGCCTAAGAGCTGAAGGAAAATGCAGCTTCCCAGCCCCAGCCTCTCCCAGCCACCCAAGTCCCTCCCAGGCATGGCGGTGGGCTGAGCCCCGACCCAGGCCGCATAGTCCTGGAACCTGGGGCACAGGGCCACCCATGGCAAACCTGGGTACGGGACTGCCCTATGTGCCTGTTCCTGTGTGCATGCAGCACGTGTGCGTAGGTGTGTGCGCACGTGCACAGGGTGGGGTGGCGGGTAACAGACTGGTCCCAGAACCGGGGCGCGGTCTGACCTCTACTTCACACCAGGAGAGGGCAGACTTCTGAGATATTCCCTGGTCTCACGCTGTCCGGGTCCAGAATCTATGGCCGTTTCCACGATGTCGGGCTGCCTCCTATCACTTCACAGTGGGATAAAGGAAAGTGAGGGCTAGCAAATACTGTCTCTGTGACTTTACAAGAAAAAGACAAAATTAGCCATCTCTGAACCTCGGAGTGCACACCTGTGAAGCAGGAGTGATGACGCCCACTTCCCAGAGGAGTGGTAATGTTCAGGTTTATTCAGTGGTTGCAAGTGTGGCTCTCAGCCCTGGCTCTGGGACTCCCACCTCAAATGCAACGTGTTCCCCAGTCTTTGAGGCTTCCTGTGCAGACTTTTGACCAAAGTACTGATTTCTGGTCTCTGCTATAAATATCCCAGAAGCACAAAAGCCTTCAACAAGTTGTCCTGTGACTGTGTGTTCTGACCCACAAGGAGGATTTTACTTCCCTGTGACTCATCTGCTCTGTTATGCAGCTCCTTCTAAATACCTCCAGCCACTGACATTTCAAACATCCTTGTCTTTCGGTTCCCTTTCAGCGGCTTCGACGCATGCCTTGAATTCTTTCTTCCTCATCTTTTTTTGGCAAGCTCGGGCCCACAGCACTGCTGGTGGAGACACCTGGCGTTTGCGGGAGTTTTCCACCCGTTTATCGCAACGGCCTCATGCCCACCAGCTCTGGACCGGCGTGCTGGCAGGGTAATCGGATTCACGCTGGAGATGATGAGATTTTTCCAAAACAACTCAAGAGAAGAAGAAAGAGGAGACTGGCAAATCCACAGATTTGCTGTTGGCTTTCTGGGCTACAGTCTTTCACTTAACAAGAATTTGTCCTGTTCCTTGTACATGAAAAACACAAAGCATGGGTCCTGAGAATGCGCTCAGGGTGTGGTCTGGGGGAGGGGCTGTGTGCTGACGATGGGGGACACAGGGGAAAGGGAAGCGTGCTGACCACAGGGGCACAGGGGAAGGGGCTGCGTGCTGACCACGGGGGACATGGAAGAAGGGGCTGCATGCTGACGTTGGGGGACACGGGGGAAGGGGCTGAGTGCTGACGATGGGGGACAGGGGGGAAGGGGCTGAGTGCTGACCACAGGGGCACAGGGAAAGGGGCTGTGTGCTGACCATGGGGGACACGGGGGAAGGGGCTGCGTGCTGACCACGGGGAGCAGGTTATTACTCTCTCTGCAAGGGCTGCAGTTGGGACGGCTATTAAACTGCACTGCCGAAGCAGGAACATCACAAAGAACCGTGCTCCCGGAGCTGAAGTTTATGTGGTGTGTTCCAGCCAAAAGGCTCAAAGCCCTCAGTAAAGCCATAAATTCCAGAGTCCTTCATCTCTGAGGTACAGCCAGTTCCAGGCCCTGTTTCACAGCCTGAAGCCGGTACATTCAGTGCATGTGTGGTTGGTGAAAGAGGCCTTTATGAGTTTGCCGCTGCTGGAGCCCACAGGGGAGGGTGAGTGGAATGTACTGGAATGTCTATCGAAAGGCAGAGGCAGATTCTGGGGCTAAGCTGCTTAGTGGGCCCAGCAGGGCTGAGTTCTGGTCTCTGGCACGGTGAGACTGCAGGCCGCCTGGCTCGCTCAGAACCGGCACTGCAGCCGGAAAGAGTGACAGAAGGGGAGGGGGGCTGCCTCTGCCCAGCTCCCGCTCCAGAGAGAATGGGTGTGGTGAGGCGGTGTCCTGTCCTCTTGCCTGGCACCTTCCCAAGCCTGAGAGGCCTCCCTTCCCCCTAGACCATGCCCCAGCCTCCCCCTTATGTCAGGAATATAGGTGATACATGTGCCCTGGGGGCCAGAGCATCATCTGACTTCCTTCTCCACCCTCATTCACGGGCTCTTTCAGTGACCAATACTGTTTACGACCTACCAGTGCCGCAGGTGCGCTGGGCTCTGGGAGTGCCACCGTGAACATGACCCACAAGGTCTCTGTCCTCCGACTATACTGTCCCGTCAGGGAGCAAACCACTGAAAAGTCAATCAACAGAAAGCAAGAACATGCCTGTGGACTGCAGACCAGAGCAAGTTCTCTGAGGACAAGCAGAAGCGGGAGCTAGCAGTGAACGGAGTGGCTGTGCTCTGCATAGGGGTGGTCAGAGAAGGCTCTGCAGGAGCAGGGCATCCGTGCCGGGGTGGAGGGTGGGAAGGGCTTGCAGTGCTCTGGGAGCAGCCAGGGGGCCGGCAGGGCAGGAGCTGAGGAGCGGAGGATGTGTGATGCCACCTGAGAGTCAGCGCCAGCTGCGTCCTCACAGGACATGTGGCCCTGGTGGGAAGTTGGGGGTTGTTGGAAGAGCAGGGGAAGCAAGGGAAGGATTTTAAGCTCTGCTAAGAGTGCTACTGTGTGTGCGCGTGTGTGTGTACATGCGTGTGCATGTTTTAAATCACTGTAGCTACTGGATGGCAGGAGCGAAAGAAGGGCAGCTGGTGAGGAGAGTATGGGGTAGTCCAGGGAAACAGCGAGGAGGGTACAGGATAATCCAGAGGAAAGACTGTGGAGGCCTGGACCCCAGAGGAGAGGGTGGGACTGGGGGTGAGTGGGCTGACTAAAGATCAGTTTCACAAGTAGAACCAACAGGACTTGGCGGTGAACTGGGATGGCGGAGAAAGGTGAGGAATCCAAGGTGAGTGCTGGTTTTTTTCTTGATGGTGCACTGTCTAATGAGGAAGAGCCTGGGGAGGAAACATTGCTTAGCAAAGCAGTAGCTAGGGACAGGGCAGCTCAGGGGAGGAAAGAGGAGATACAAGTCATGAGTGGGTGAGTGTCCCCTCCCTATCACCTCCCTGACCTCCAGGGCACTGGGCTGTGCTTCTCCACCTGGAACAAGCTTCCCATTCTGTCTACCCCAGGGAAGCCTCCTCCCTCCCTTCTTCACCGCCAACGCTCCTTCCAGGCAGGCCTTCTCTCTGCTCTTCCAGCCTGAGGATGGGCCCTGCTGCGGCGTCTTCTGCATGTTGCTGTCTGCCTCACTTGATGCTCAACCCTCAGCTGTTGGGGCTCAGACAGGTGAACCATTCCGTGCAGGATGGAAGGAAACCAGGGCCAGAAAAGCTGGCCCTGCGTAGAAGAGGCCTCCTCAGTACAGCCACCAGCAAAGCGGGACCGGGAGGCCCAGCGGGTATGGAAAAGTCCAGCCCTGGAACTGAGGGATGCAAACCAGCAGGGGAGCAAGGCCAAGGTACAGCCCCTGTGGTTCTGAGTGATGGTCTCAGTGGAGGAAGAACACTAGTGGGCAGCCACAGGACAGGGGCGGGGTCCAACCCCAAGGGAAAAGGAAAGGGGGCCAGCGAGAGCTGGATGGGGGATAAAGTTCAGACATACGGGCTGGGTCGACCCAGTGGAAGACAGGTATGTGGTCTCCCCCGTCTCCAAAGTAGTCCACAGTAGTGCCAGACCCTCCATCAGGTGTATCCAAGCTCTTACTGACCGAGTGCCAGGTGCTGCAGCAGACAGCGACTTCACGTCGTGCTCACAGCCACCCTAGCAGGTAAGGACTGCCGGTGTCTCGTTCTGTGCCTGTGGATATTGACACTCAGAAGTTGCCTAGGGCCTCAGAGCTGGTAAGTTGCAGCCCTGGCCAGGTGGCTCACTCGGTTGGAGTGTCATCCTGTACACCAGAAAGGATGCGGATTCAATTCCTGGTCAGGGCGCATACCTAGGTTGTGGGTTAAATCTCCACCTGTGATACGTACATCTCTTTCACATCTCTCTCTCTCCCTCCCCCCTCCATTCCTCCCTCCCTCCCTCCCTCTCTCTCTGCACCAATAAACATATCCTCAGGAGAGGATTTCTTAAAAACTGGTAAGTGGTGGCGGCAGGCTGGGGTCTCAGGTGTGTCTCACTCCAGAATCCTCACCCTTTCCACCACAGCAGCTTAGCCGTGGATTGCGCCGACTTCGCTCGGGACTGGGCAAGGCTCACCGTGCAGCCTCAGGGGTTAGTGCCAACACCTGTAGGGACGTTAGGGACACTGGGCCAGGCAGCAGCAGCAAAAGGTAACTCATCATTCAACCTCCTCCCCAGCCTGGTCATTGTCCCTGTCTTGTTCCTGTGGGGTCTGCAGCATGGACCATCTGAATAGCCCCTGGCCCCCCAACACTTACATCCCGGATCTGTCTGCTGCTTCGTCACTCAGAAAAGGCCCGCTGCGCAGCTCTGTGGGACTGAAGGGCACGCCCCTCCCGGAACCCTTCCGTATGAGACATGGTTCTATTCGGCTGGGTCCTCTGTGTTTCTCACGTTTGGAGAGCCTTGTCTGGTATCCAGACCAGTGCTTCGCAAATGTTTTAAACCGACAGCACATTTTTAAAGGATGCTATTGGTATATAGATCAACTAGGTAAACTTCTGAAGCTGCTCTGGCCTCGCCTAGCCCCTGACACCTGGAACCCATTGCAGACCCTCCAGCCGGGAAGCTCTGCCTGGGACTTTAGAGGGACACTGTTCACAGCTTTATCACTACCACCAAGGCCTTCGTTTTGGTTCCCCTGTGCTCAGCCCTGCTGGGGACAGGGTCCCAGAATGACCCAGCTTTGCGTTCCGACATATCCCTCTCTCCCTTCAACTCTGTGCCTTGGAAACCCAGCCTGCCTCCCCTCCCCCTTTACCCTCATTCCATCATTTCCTTTGAATCAGAGGCCCTTTGATGCTTTCTTTATGCAAAATGTCTAGCACGTGTCTGGCACATGGTAGGCATCCAAAATATGTTAGCTTGGTCCCCCTCTCCCATCCTAACATATGTAGCAGGAAAGTGACTAGATTGTTTGGCAATAATCTATCCCAGATTTTCTGAGACGGTCCCAAATTTAAATGGCGTTATCCTTTTTGAAAAGGCAACAATTAAACGTATAATTCCATGAAATTTTGTTTTGAAAGAAAGATTTGTTCAAGTGCTGTGGCAGACAAAATTTTAGGATGGCCCCTGGAATTCCTGCCCCCCCACCCCCATCCCGTGTGCCCTGCGTGATCCCTGTCACTGTGTAAACAGTGCATTCCACTATCATATTGGAGTTAGTGTATTTTGCTGTGTAAAATGTGCACCTTTTTGGCCCAAATTTTTGAGGGGAAATGAGGGTGCGCATTATACATGGGTATAATGTTTACATACCGTGGGTATAATAACACTGAGTATAATGCACACGTTATATGAGGTTGTGCATTATACACGGGGGCGCATTATATATGGCAACATATGGTACATTACACAGCACAGTGGACCGTAAAATAGAGAGGTTATCCGGGTGGGCCTGATCTTCCCCCACGAGCCCTTTAAAGCAGGGCATTTTCTCTGGCTGGTCTCGAAGGAGGAAGTCGGGGATTCGACAAGGCTTTGCTGGCTTGAAGATGGAGAGGGCCTTGTGACGAGGAGTACAAGTGGCCTCTAGAAACCGAGAGATGACCCAGCTGGCAGCCAGCAGAAAAAACAAAAAGGGGGACCTCAGTCTTGTCCTCAAGGAACTGAATTCTGCCAATAACAGAATGAGCTTGAAGGCAGGTTTTTGTCCAGAGCGTCCAGACACGGGCTCAGCTGGGCTGACCTCTTGCTCAGCTGAACTGAGAGCCCAGCCCCAGCGCACGGGGCTTCTGACTCACAGGACTGTGAGCTCAGTGGGTGCTAGTCTGCTAAATTTGTGAAGATTTGCTACAGCAGCAGGGAAGTAACACAGGCCCTGGCTGGTTTGGCCTGGTTGGTTGGAGCGTTGTCCTGTACACCAAAACGCTGCGGGTTCAGTTCCTGGTCAGGGCACACGTCTAGGTTTGGAGTTCAGTCCCCTGTTGGGGTGCACACGGGAGGCAACCAGTCGATGTTTCTCTCTCACATCAGCGTTTCTCGCCCTCTTTCTCTCCCCTCCTCATACATACCCCCACCTCTCTCTAAAAGCAATGGGGAAAAAATGTCCTCAGGTAAGGAAAAATAAATAAAGTGATCTTTATTTGAAAAAAGAAATGTAATACAGGTATAACTAACATCAAATAAATTCACCACTTTTCAGTGGTGAGCTCAGTGGGTTTTGATAAATTTAATCAGTCACACCTGCAGCCACCATCACCAGCAACATAAAGGACGTTTCCAGCACCCCGAGGCTCCCCCGTGCCCTCAGGGCTCGACACACACCCTCACCCCGACTCCTGAACTGCCTGTTTTCTGTTCCTGTCATTTTTTGCCTTTTCTAGAACGTCATATAAACGGGATATATAGTTCATAGCCTTTTGCGTCTGGCTTCTCTCGTGTAACACAGTACTCGTGAGATTCCTCTGCATTGCTGTGAGCATCCGTAGCTCCCTCTTTCATTGCTGAGTAGTGTTCCGTTGTGTGAATGTATCGTGACTCATCTGCTCACCAGCTGATGTACCTGGATGGCTTTCAGTGGCTGGCAGTTATGGATAAGACGGCTCTGAACACTTGCATGAAAGTCCGTGTGTAGACGTATTTGTATTTCTCTTGGTAAATATCGATATGTTGTGTTTAAGAGAAACTGCCGAAGTTTTTCATTTGAACTGTTCATGTGAGCACGTAGCAGTATCTCATGAGATTCTAATTTGTATTTCCCTACTGATTAACATTGTCGAGCGTCTTTTCGTTTGCTTATTTGCCATCTGGGTGTCTTCCTTGGTGAAGGGTCTATGCAAATCATTCACTCATTTTTATTGGAATATTCTAGATATTAGTCTTCTATCAGCTATGCATTTTGCAAACATTTTCTTCCAGTCTGTGATTTATCTTTTCATTTCCTTAATAGTATCTTGTGAAAAGCAGAAATTTTTAATTTTGATGAAGCCCAATTTATCAACTTTTTTATGGTTTGTGCTTTCTCTGTTATATCTAAAAAAAATCCGTGCCTGACTGCAGGTCACAAAGCTTTTCTTCTGGTAGTTTTATACCAGTAGCTCTTATATTTAGGTTTATGATCAATTTTAAATTAATTTATTATGTATGATGCAAAGGAATGGAAAGGATTTGTTGTTTGCTTATAAATAAATACCTAGCAGTCCAGAACCACTTAGTAAAGGACTACACTTCTTTATTGAATTGCTTTTGTGTCTTTGTAAAAAAAAACAATTGACCACGTGTGGGAGACTATTGTGTCACTTTATACATCTATTTTTCAGTCACACTTCATGCTTTGATTACTATAGTTTTATAGTAAGTCTTGAAACAATGTAGAGGCTTTTGACTTTGTTCTTTTTCAAAACCCTTTTCACTATTCTATATCCTTTGCATTTCCACATGAATTTTAGGATCAGCTTGTCAACTTCCATGAAAAAAACATTGAAGGATTTTGTTCAACATACAGACTGCTTTGGGGGGAAACGATAGCTTAACAACGTTGAGTTTTCCAATCCAGGCCCGAGGTAGATCCCTATACTTATGTAGCTCTTTAATTTCCATCAGCAGTGTTTTATAGTTTCCAGTTTATAGGTCTTGCACATATTTTATTAATATTTTCCCAAAATATTTAATTTGTTGATGCTTATATAATGGTATTTAAATTCCTATGTCTTCATTGTTAGCATATAGAAATACAATTAATATTTGTATCTTGACCTTTGCAATATTGCTAAACCCACTAGTTAGTTCTAGTAGCTTTTCAGTCGATTCCTGGGATTTTCTATGTCGATGATCATGTCATATGCAAAAAAAGTTTTACCTTTTTCCTTCTAATCCGTCAGCCTTTAATTTCTTTTTCCTGGCTTATTGCACTGACTGGGACCACAAGTAAAACACTAAATAGAAGTGGTAAAAGGCATTCCCTCCCTTATTCTTGAACCTAAGGGGAAAGCATATGGGTTTTTACCATTAAATACGCTGTCTGCTGCAGGCTTGCCATTGATGCACTTACCGGGCGGAGGAAGTTTCTGCTATTCTTAGCCTGTCCAGAGCTCTAAATCACGTAGGGAGCTTCAATTTTGCCTTATGCTATTTCTTCATCTGTTGATATGATCATAGTTTGTTCTTTTTTAGTGTAGCAATAACATGAATTATATTGATTAATTTTCTAATATTGAAACAGACTTGCATTTTGGGGGAAAAACCTACTTGGTCATGAAATACAGTACTATCATTTTTATATATTGAAGAGTTTGAGTAAAAATTTTGTTAAGGAAATTTTGTTAAGGACTGTACTCGTGAGGGACATTGGTCTGTAGCTTTTTCCCCCTGTAATATCTTTGCCTTGTTTTGGCATCAGGGTAGAACTGGTCTCATTGTATGAATTCGCAAGTGTTGCATCGCCTTCTATTTTCTGAAAAAGCTTGTGTAAAATTTCTATGATTTCTTCAATGTTTGGTAGAATTTACTAGTGAAGAACTAGTGTTCTTTTAAGAAAGTTTTTAATTATGGGTTCATTTAATAAAGTTATTACGTATCCATAGAATTATTTACTAGATCCAGGACTGATCAGGTTGTCTATTTCTTCTTGAGTAGTTTGGGTCTCTTAAAGAATTGATGCTTTTCATCAAGGCTATAAAATTTGCTGGCATAAAATTGTTCATGATAACCTCATTATTACTTTCTGATAATTAGGGATCTACAGCAGTGTCTCCTCTCTTGTTCCTTCTCTCTGTCACTGAGCAGTATTGCTAGGAGTTTATCAATTTTATTAATCTTCAAGCAGCAACTTTTGGATTTATTAATTTTTTCTATTATTTTTCTATTTCATTTATCTCTATTATTTCTTTCTTCTGCTTAATTTGGTTATGATTTACTCTTCTATTTCTAGTTTTATAAGGTGGAAGCTGAGGTCACTGATTAAGACATTTCTTCTTTACTGGTGTGGCCACTTGGTGCTGTGAGTTTTCTTCTAATTACTGTTTTCTCACTGTTTCACATGAGTTTTCATATGTTGTATTTTTATTTCCATTTAGTTCAAAATACTTGTTCATCTTCTTTTTGATTTTTCTCTGTCCTATAGAATTTTTAGAAGTGTTTTTATTCGTTTATTTAGTTTTCAGTATGTGTGAATTTTCCAGATATCTTTCTATTATTATGGTCAGAAACATAATTGATATGACTAGAATTCTTTTTAATTTACTGATGTTTGTTTTGTGGCCCAGAATATGGATTATTTTGGTAAAATATTGTATGTGCACACGAAAAGGTTATATATTCTGCTAATGTTGGATTGAGCGTTCTATAAATGTCAGTTACGTCAGGCTGATTAATAGTTGTCTTCTATACCCTCACTGATATTTTGTCTATTTGCTGTATCCACTGGAGAGGTGTGTTAAACCTTCCCACTATAATTGTAGATTTGTCTGTTTCCTTTTCAACTCTGTCCTTTTCTGTTGAGATGTTTCCAAACTCTGTTATTACACTCTGCACACCCATTTAGAATTGTTTTGTTTTCTTGAATTCACCCCTTTCTAATTATATCATAATCTTCTTTATTTCTGCTACAATTTCTCATTCTGAGTGTACTTTGTCTCAATGCACAGTCCCCTCTAGCTTTATTTTGGTTAGTATCGTGTGGGAGGAAAACTTTTTCCTTCTTCCCATCTACGTTCTTTGGCGGTCTAATAATTAACGTTAACACGAGACAGGTTAAAAGGAGAAAAGGAAATGTGGTTTCGGACATGCAGAGCCTATACAAACGTGAGACTCAGGGAAGTGACCACAGCGGGCAGCTTTCAGATCAACAGCAAATCTGTGAACTCGACAAGACAGGTTGGCCCTGGGCAGTAAACCGGAGCCGCGGTGCCGCGGTTGGTTTACGCAGCCTTCTGGGCCTGCGTTTCCTGCCTCTCGTGGCGGAGGACACCCTTATTCTCCCAGCACCGGGAGGGCACCTATTCCACGGCAGCTTTGCCTCCTACTTTCAGGGGCCGAGGAAGGGTCAGAGTGTCCCTCTTGCCCCGGCTGTTTCTCAAGTAACTTTAATGGGAAATAATCAATATGCCAAAGTGACCTATTTTGGGGTGACACGTGACGCTCTTCCCCAGTATTTACATAACATATCTTTTTACACACTTTTACTTTCACCTATTTATGTTTATGAGTTTAAAGCACATTTCTTAAAATAACAACAACAACAATAATAATAATAAACAACTGCATTTCTTGTTTTTCTTAATCCAACCTAGCAATTTTTTGCCTTTTCATTGATGTGATCAGAACGTGGGCACTTGATGTCATTGTTAATATGACTGGGGTGACATCGCCATCTTGCTATTTGTTTATTTGTCCTCTTTTGAATTGAGATGTTTTAAATGAGCCCACTTGCCATCACTATTGACTCTGTTATCCCACTTTATTTTATTTGCAGTGATTGCCCTCAGGATTACACCTTAAAGTGCCCACACCTTTTAGTGCCCACACCTTGAAGTACCACAGTCTGTGCTCTCCCTCATTTCCTCCGGCCTCTCCAGCTACTGTACGTGAGATCATGCGACTTTGCCCCACACTCCTAGAGCCGCATCCCATATGGTCCTTCTAGACTCCCTGGTGAGCTAGACCCCTCGTTCACGTGGGAGTGGAGGGTGGGGGCCAAAGGGAGCAGGGTGGAGGGACAGCAGCACCAGAATTTGACTCCTCTGAGCCGGTCAGAGGGTCGGAGTAGAAGCTTAGCCAGACCAACAAGGCACAGGTGTAAAAAAGACCCATGTCTTGATTCAAACTATGAGCTTAGAGCTGGAGAGAAAGGCGAGTGCACATTGAGGAAACTCAAGACAAGCCGATAGGACAATGCAACATGAGTCAGGAACAGAAATGACGTGTTGTAGCAGATGGCCACAGGCAGAGGTGACACAGTGTCAGTTCACTGTGAGCTCCTAAAAACTTGATGAAGCAATTGAGGCTTTCAAACAATGTGGCGTCACCATCTGAACCAAATATCCAGATCTCGGGGGGGCAAGCATGCTCCCAGGTGCTCTTTACTACATGTTTGAACTTTCTGCCTCCTCTACTTGGCCTGGAAGGTCTATGAAGTTAGGAATTATATCTGTCTCCTTCACTAAGGGTGCCTGGCACATAACAGGCACCCTTATGCAAACATTTGCAAACATTTTCAAATAAGCGATGATATGAAACTGGAAAGTGTGGGTTACATTTTAGTCCCACCACTTCATGGCCAAGCGGGCTTGAGCAGTTGCTTAAAGTTTTCCAGCCCTTCCGTCCTCATCTACTCAGTGGCGTGGTCACCATTTCACTTTACAGGGTGGGCATGATGATTAATTAGGGAAGGAAATGAATTGGATGCGAATCTCATTAAAAAACTTAGGGGAACGAGAACGGTAACATTTCTATTGCCGCTGTAAGTGAATTGAGTTTCTGTTTCAGCCACCATGCTGCTGGACGATGGGAATATATTTTATCACCATTAAGTGCCCTCTTAGTCATTTCCAGGCAAACACCTTCTGCTCTCCTCCTCTGCTCCCTGGGGTTAGTTTGAGCCCCGGAGGGCTGGTCACAAGACTGCATGTCTGTGTAAGGGGACTAGAGCTCTCCACTTACATGCCGTCATCCTTACTCACACTGTCATCGGCTGAGACATCTGGTTTCTGGTCCGCCTTCTGTCATTCAGTTCTCGTAAATTCTGACTGCAAAGCTGCTTCAGGTTCGCCAGTCTTCTGAGCTACGTACGTCTGAGTCCCAACAGGAGCCTGCCCACAAGCACACAAACATTTTGGTGGGCCTGGAACACGTGTGGGGAGTGCGGAGACTCAGCGGGGCTGTCTGTCTGGACACAGCAGAGTCAGTTCAGCCCTCCCGCCTTTTCACCCACCGCGGCCCTTCGAGAAGCCTGTGGCTTTTCAGTGTACTCCCAGGAATGAAGGCTCTGATTCCCCTGCCCTCAGGCGCCCTGACTCGAATAACTGTCTGTTGTCCCTTAGCCCTTCCCACAGGGTCATTATGAAAACAGGGGCCCGTGAGGCCTCCCCAGTGACGCACCAATATCTCAGCTCTCTACTTTCCTTCTTATTTTCTCTTCTTTTAAGCGGCGTTTTGTTTGGTTGGTTTTTTGTTTTCTTCTGGAGGCAGGAAAAACTGATTCAAACTGATCTTCTAAAACTATGATTTAAAAAATGTTTTTTAATTTATTGTTTAGAGGGAGGGGAAGGGAGAGAGAAAGAGAAGGAGAGAATCATTAATGTGCAAGAGAATCTTCATATTGAGAACTATTGAAAATCTATTGAAACTATTTTGATTAATATATCAAAATATTACCCAGTTACCTATTTATAAAAGATATACAAGTATTAGTCAATTATGACATATAAGGAAATTACCTTTATTTAGCATTGTTTCCCTAAAAGCTTTAAAATCAATGCCCTTGGCCTTTAAGCTACACATAGTGTACGTATTTTAAAGTCTCTCTTTTTCTTTTGTTTAAAAAAAAACCTTGTTCTCTATTTTTAGCAAGTTCACGGCTTCCGTGTTTCCTTTGCTCTGACTGAGACATCTGTCTTAGACACCCAGCTCCTCGGGAGCAGAGACTGTGTTTTCTGTAGATATTTTACCCATTTCCTGATAGGTCGGATCTGATGGCTCTTTCGTCCCCCCTTCTGACTCACACAGGATACTGTTCTCAAACACAGTGCTACCCTCCAGCCAAACTGGTCTCTCTGAAGTTCATTTCTTCACCAATATGTATTGAGAATCAATGATATAACATATACTGGTGGCAGAAAAATAAGTGAATAATACTATTTAATGCCTGGTGGGCACTATATACCACCCACTTTTCCTAATATTTGGTTTTCTTAATGGTTTCTATGTGTTTTTTTAGAGTCTCAACTTTTCAAGGTATATATTGTTATTACCTTTATTTTATAGCTGAAAAACCCAAGTCTCCGAGAGGCTGAGCATCTTGCCAAATTTTTCCAGCTAGAGCCAGGACACTGTCCCATGAAGTCCAGCTCCAAAGCGCATACTCTGAGCCTCCATGCCGCCCCAGCACTCAGGAGGTTTGTCAAATTTCTACCAATACCTGAGGGATGCTTAAGTAGAAATAAGTCACATATGATTGATGTTAAGAAACTATAGTCCAGCCCTGGCTGGTGTGGCTCAGTGGATTGAGTGCTGGCCTGAAAACCAAAGGGTTGCTAGTTCGATTCCCAGGCAGGGCACATGCCAGGTCCCCAGGTGGGGGCATGCAAGAGATAACCACACATTGATATTTCTCTCCCTCTCTTTCTCCTTCTTTTCCCCTCTCTCTAAAAAAAATAATAACTTTTTTGAAAGAAAGAAACTACAGTCCACCCAAGTGTGAGTTCTCTGTCCTAAAGTCATGATGTGGGCTAGTGAATGAGATATAGCCGGTGGTCGTCAGCACTTTGCCACAGAAAAGATGCTCTGCCTGGAGCCCGTGTGGTCCTTCCCTTTGCTGGTAGATCCTTGCAGGAGAGGTGGGTGAGTAAAGCTATCAGAGGCTGAAAGCACTTCCACGCCACCTTCCACAACTTCTTCTCTGATCTCCCTTATTCCCACCGAGTATCCAGCTCCCAAGTAAAGCGCTTTACAGTTTACACAACTTAGGAGTTTGCCCTTTGTTTTCACATGGGAAGCTGCTATACTTTCAGGCACGACTAAGTATATTCTCACCTCCCATTGATTTTTTGTCTAGGAGAATATTGAGTGGGGAGGGAAGGACATTGTGGAGCCATGGCTTCTGCTGTGGTCAGAGAGAGGAAGCAGGGAGTCCAACCAAGGGAAGTCAGGGCCCATTAGCGTTGGCAGTGAGAGCGAAAACAAAGAGGGAGGGGAAGCTTAACAGGCTAAAAAGGTCAAGCTATGGGTAGAAAACAACATCCGAGAATGAAAAGAGCAAAACCAGTGAATAGTCAAGGCCAGGATCCTACAGAAACGAGTTGTGGCAGAAAAATTCTAACATGCAGACAGAGGCAAGTAAACTATCTGACGAAACAAGGTCATTGTCTTAAACATTTCAATTGGCAGATGGGTCAACCCAATCTTACCTTGCTGAACTCCTTGTGGAGCCCTTGCCTTTTCTGAAAGGAATGTAAGGGTATCAAAATATCACAAGGGTAGAGAGGTGTTGTATGGAATCCAAGGACAGGAGTATAACTGGGTCTTAGAATCTTGCAAGGCTGAGGGGCTCTCAGAAGTCCCTCTCCCAGCTCCAGTTCTGCATTTCCACTTTGTTCTCTAAGACTTCAACAGCTCCTTGACTTCAGTGTTAAAGACCCATCCAGATTCTTTGTCTGAGTTCCGAGTCTACATTCCAAGAAGGAAAGATTCTGATTGGCCGAGCCTGGTCAGTTGCCTGCCCTTGGGATAAACAGTGTGCCTAGGTTCGGGATCAAGTCATCTTAGCATGGCTGGTGAGAACCTACCTGGTGGGTCAAGGCCCACCCTCTATGTTCACCATCTACCAGGCTAGTCTATGTTACTGTAAAGATCAAACTAGATCATAATACATGAAAGGATACCATGAAAATGTCAAGTACCATTAACCCTTGAACAACAAGGGGTTAGGGGTGCCAATCTCCCATGCAGTTGAAAATCTACAGTTCCTATTACAATTCTCATAGCTGAGATTTGTAACCACGGGGAGTATTGGAAACCCAAACTGCTTTTGTGGTAATAATATTAGTTTCCATGCACTACAAAGATGCCCTGGGTATAGGAAGAGTCCTGTAAATTGGAATCAATTTGCTTCATCTAGATTTGATTCTAAACCCTTTTGCCTGCAAAGGAGACAGTGAGAGCAGAGCAGGCTTTTCAAGGCCCGGTCTCCTCATCTGGAAAATAGAGTCATCTCAGAATTAGAGAAGGGGTGGTCCTTATTTGGTATTCAAAAGTTAAAACAGAAGACTGCTAAGTATCAAAGAAGGATGTTTGAAGGGGAAAGTGGCTGGATTTTAAGATTCCTCTATATCCCTGGCTGGCGTGGCTCAGTGGATTGAGCACCAGCCTGTGAACCAAAGGTTCACTGGTTCAGTTCCCAGTCAGGACACATGCCTGGGTTGTGGGCCACGTCTTCAGTAGGGGGCACACGAGGCAACCACACATTGATGTTTTTCTCCCTCCCTTCCCCTCTAACAATAAATTTTTAAAAAAGATTTCTCTATAGAATATGTCTTCCAGAAAATAAACCAGTTGCACACCCTGGAGAGGATACCTTGTGTTGCTAGTGATAATTGTCCCTCATTAACTTGGCCACAAAGGAGCTCTGGTGCATGCTGTGCATAGCGGTGCATGTAGCCACTTTCTTCTAAGTTAAATGCAAACTACTTTAGACCATATGGTGCCTATGCTATAGATTTTACTAAATTTACTAGATCCTCTTACACTGTAAAAACAAAGAAAAGTAACTTAAAAGAAAAATATTATAAGCTTTCATTTAAAATTTTGTTTCAGAGATTCTTGTGCTTAAGATCACAGCATGTATTTTTTAGCTGAAAAAAGCTTTAAATTGCATTCTATTTCACATGAAATTCAAAGAGCAAAGCGGATTGATTTTTTAACTTATAACTTGCTGTGTAGTCTGGATGAAATTATTTAACTTATCCATGCTCTTTTGGGAGGAGAGGTGACGGAATCCTGCCTCTGGAGTGTTTGGGGGGCCCTCGGGCATAAACCGTCCTGGAGCTCGAAGGAACCCGGGCAGCGTTCTTCCCTGCCCGATGGCAGGGCCCTGCGGGGGGCCAATTACCGATGTGCTCTTCAGATGTGTCCAGATGCTGCTCTTGTAATAGAAAAGGAGCAATGGAAAATGGGGATGACTAGGATGGCCCTTATGTTCACAACCAGAGATTGAAAATGAGGCCACCTTTCTGAGACCCATGAGGAGTTTAGCATAGAGATAGAGATGACCAAGGGAGAGAAAACCAAGTAGAAGTACTGAGGCTAAAAACTAAGAAGATCAAAGTAAGGAAAGGATATTAAGGGGAAAAGACACACACAAGAACAAAAACAGAATGACCTATTTGAACATGACCGTTAAAAAGAAAATTTCCTGGTGGACCCACTGATATCTTCTACAGGAAAGAAGATTATTTCCACAAGAGCTATGCTTTTCAGGGAAGGTTATGGGGATGGATATGCTTGAAACTAGGGCAGTCCGTTGGTCCACAAAGATGGGTAACTTAGTAAGAGCCAGGCTGTGGCAAAGGAAGCACAGCATGGGGAACAAGACAGGCACAGTCCCAGTCCTCGAGGGGCACATTGTCTGGAAGTGGAAGATGCCTACATGAAAATGACAGGTGACTAGGGCTGTAGAGGGACAATACAGGTGCTTCCAGGAACACATTAGAGATGCGCCCAACCTGGGGGGTGAGGGCAGCCTGGGGAGGCAGAGAGGACTACACGTCCAGGGGCCCTGGGTGAGGGCAGAGCGTGGCAAGCCTGCACTCCAGAGCTTCCGTCTGCTACCCACACAGAGCTGGGAGGGAAGCCCCCATTGGCAACTGTGTCTTAAAGACAAATGCTTTGGACTTGAAGCCAGACCAGTTCTAGGTCCACCATGACAAGTTGCAAGACCTTGAGTTTCCCCATCTCACTTCCCTTGTCTGTAAGTGGAAACGGTAAAATATTTCCATGACTCTAAGTGATTGTAAGATGCGCCATAGATTTAATAAGAAATTCTCAAGGTGAGGGTGGGAACAGGAGAAGTACGTGTCAATTCCAATAAATATACCTCCTGATTTCCACATCAAAATGTAAAATCATGTGCATCGTAGAACTGAGGAGACGTGCTGATGCCTACTTCTCAGGGTTGCTGTGAGGATTGAATGAGGTTCCTATGAGAATATATTTTCACAATGCACTATGGCTAAATGTTGACGCTCCCTCAAAATAGGGTATTTATATACCCTAACTCCCAATGTGGTAGTACTACAAGGTAATCAGGTCGTGAGGATGGAGCCTTCCTGAGTGGAATTAGTGCCCTCGTAAGAAGAGACAGGAGAGTGTGCTCCCCGCCCCCTCTCTATGTGAGGGTATGACTATTATTACTTGCCTCACTCTCTGCATGGCCCAGCCTTTAATAATATAAAAGAGGCTCAAAAAATGAATATATGGAAATCAAATCTTACGATCTAATTTCTTCATGAGAGTCATTTTTATTAAGTGGGATAAATCATTCTTAAAAACTAATATGTAGAGACTTCTGGATGAATTCTATCCAGATATTTTATGACAGGAAAAAACTAAGGATCAGAGAAATAAAATGACTTTTCTTTATACATATGGTTCCTGGCACAGCTGGGACAGAAAGAGGGACTTTTTATAGATGGTGTTGACAACTCTTAATAACTATGGTTATATATAGCACGGCACTGGGACTGGCTGTGTAACCTCAGCTCATATAAAGCAGTTGTGGGGCACCCCCCCACCCACACATGAGCAGTGTCTTAGCAACGGGGCCATCCAAGGCTAAGCTGATTTCCCTCACGAAATCGGGGTGGTGGGGATGGAGCGAATGTGAGAGATACAAAGGTGTAAAATTATGGCGTCTTCTATGAGCTCCTTCTCCCTGGGAAGCAAAATCACGCTCACCCTCAGGAACAGAGGTGCTGAAATTGCAGGTCCTTCTGTACAGGGAAAGATTTAACCCTCCTGGCAGCCTCCGCACCCACCCCCCCAAGCCATTTACCTTGGTCTGAAAATGGCAAAGTACAGTGGGTCTCAGGTATATGACTAGTTGGTGGCAGGCCCATTCATAGTAGGACCCCAAACGATTATTATTTTTGGTAGACACCAGGAGGCTGGGCTGGGCTGTGGTGAGTGATGATGCTGGTAGAATCACAAGAAATGCATCTTTAAGCGTATTCAGTCACAGACCTACCTACCTACACCTATGCCCCAGCATCTGTGATGGGACAGGAAGCAACACTGCAGCGACTTTCCTGGGGGCTCATCAAAGTGTCACAGGCAGGAAGGATGCAGCGCATGGCAGCTTTATCTATAGAAGGCAACTTAGGACAAGGGTGTCGCCCTCTTCCACCCGGGGACACTGAGGCCTGGTTAAATAACTGCTCTAAGCTTCTGGTTGCTGAGGGGAAGTAGAGTCAGGTCTCTCCCCTCTTGGTGCTGCACCTGGCACTAAACTGGTCTCCTCTTCTAGCTCAACACAAACCAGCGTGAACGGAAGAGTCACACACAGGGTTTTAAAGCGGGAAGTAGGACGTGCAGCCGGTAGTTCTCACACGAGTATTACAATATTCCCTCAACAGAGGGCAGGGGCGGGGACTGCGAAAGCAGAAGCACGGGCCTGGGGTGGGGCGACTGCGTAGAAAAGGAACCGAGGGTCCCACCCAGAGTCCTGTCTCCCGGAGCGCTGGGCCATACGGACAGCTCTCACGAGTGCACGGCCACGACCTCCCCGCAGTGGTCCCTCTGCGGGTCGTCTCAGTCCCCTGAGCACCGGGCTTCCCCCGGGGTTGCAGCTCTCCCCGCGGTGACCCGCCAGCCGGCGCTGCTCCCTCCCCCCGCGGCCAGCAGAAGCTGAGCCTGCGGGCGCCCGTCCTGCCTTTGTTTGGAGAATGAGGACCCGGAGAAGAGGGGGAGGCGTGACTTCAGTTTTCCTGTCGTTTTTAAACAAACGGTTCCCAATGTGTGTCTGTTTCGTGCCAGCCCGAAACTCCGTGGGCAGAGCCGGCTGCGCGCCGCGCCCTCGCCTCTGCACGCGCCCTTCCCGCGGCGGCGGGGACAACACAGCGGCGCGGGCGGAGCAGCCCGGGCTGCGCGCGGGCGGATGGCTGTTCCCGCCGCTCCGGGCTGGCGTCCCCGAACGTGGAGGCTTTTTCATTCATAAAACCAGCCTCCCGGCTCACCGACTTGCCGCCCGCCGCGCCCCGCCGGGCCCGGCAGCAGGGCGGGGATGGCCCGGGGGCGCGCGGTTTCCAGGGCCCGGGGGCCTGAAGGGGCGCGTGGTCACGTTTCGCCGGGAAGTCAAACGTTGTGAATCCTACCCGGTGTCCTCACTCAGTCTGCACAAACGACCGACATCGCGGCGGCGAAGCGGAGACAAAATGGCTTGTGGTTCCCGTACAATAAAACCTCGCCCTCTGACTCCGGGTGTCCGACATTTTGTGACTTGCATCTTTTGCTCTGTCACAGATTCAGGAAGCCACTGTCAAACCGTGTCCCCTACTCATGTGTAAACAACCGGCTTTTGGGGTCCCCGTTATTGCCCTTTATGGCGGTGGGTGGGGGCGCGGGAGTGGGCAGGGCAGGTGATGGCAGGGGCGCGGCGGGGCGGGGCGTTGTACTGATTCCAGACGCAATCTCCGTCCCAATAATAGATTGTTATTAACAATGATCCTCTCTGCAAAACCCTTAAAATTGCCCCTCGACTTCCCTGGCAGCAAGAGGAGAGCCCCAATTCGCTGAGCTGACGCCTCCCCCACCCCCACCACTCTCTGCTCTGGAAATTACAACTCCTCTGCGCGCCGCGCGGGGAGGAAGCTGCCGCGGCGAGAGGGAGGCGGGGAGGGGATCCCCGGGCCGCCGGGCGTTCGTCCTCCGCCCGCCGGCTGCGGCGCCGCGCGGCCAAGGTCAGAGGCGCCGCCTGAGCAGCAGCAGGGAACGGGAGAAGCGGGTCTTTCCTGGGAGAAAGCGCAGGGCGAATCTGGCCCGCACCAGCAGCTGCCAGGAAGGGAGGTGAACGAAGGTCTCCTGGCCGGCGGGGCCCGGCGGAGAGAGTCGCCCGCTCAGCGACCCACCGGGCAGGCCGGCGGCCCCCCAGTCCGCTCGCCTGCAGCCCGGGCTCCACCTCGGGCTCCCGGGCGCTGTCCGCCGGTTCGTGGTGCTGATCGCAGCCCTACTGCCAAGAGGCCTGCTCACCCGCCTTCTCACCTACAGATCGCCCCGACTGGGGGCGGGGCAGGGGCGAAAGGAGGTCCCTGGGCAGCTGCTCATTGGAGCCGAGGGCTTGGAGCAGGAAAGCCAGCGAACGGCAGCCCGGCCGCTGCTCCTGATGCAGAGAGGACACGCGCGCCGCAGCCACCGCCGGCGCCAGTGCTGATTCATCACCTAGAGTGCCTCCCGGGCCACCGCCGGGGCAGCCGGCCGGCTCCGGACTCTGGCCGCAGGGTGAAGCCGCTGGTGCAGGAGCCTCGCTGGCTAGAGGTGAGCACCCCCTCCCTTCTCTTGCTCCCCGTCGTCTTAGGGCGGTGGCCCCAGAACAGAAAGAGGGGCGTGCCCCCGAGCCGTGCAGCAGGCATGCCTATGTGATGCTCCCGCCTCAGAGTCGTCGGAGCTAACGAGGCTGGTTCCCCTCCACCCGTCTCCGGAGCTTGGGCCATTCGGCCCCGGGACCTGAGCAGCGCGTCCTGCCCGCGCCGCGATGGAGGAGGAGCTGAAGTGCCCAGTGTGCGGCTCGCTGTTTCGGGAGCCCATCATCTTGCCGTGCTCCCACAACGTCTGCCTGCCTTGCGCTCGTACCATCGCAGTGCAGACCCCGGACGGCGAGCAACACCTGCCCCAGCCGCTCCTGCACTCGCGGGGCCCGGGGCTGCCTGCGGGCGCCGCCTCCGCGCCCCCTCTGGACCACGATGCCGCGGCTGGCCCGGCCTGCAGCGGCGGCGGCGGCAGCGCAGCCAGCGGCCTGGGCGGCGGTGCGGCAGGTGGCGGGGACCACGCGGACAAGCTGAGCCTGTACAGTGAGACGGACAGCGGCTATGGCTCCTACACGCCCAGCCTCAAGTCCCCCAACGGGGTTCGCGTGCTGCCCATGGTGCCCGCGCCGCCGGGCTCCTCTGCCGCCGCCGCCCGGGGTGCCGCCTGCTCCTCGCTGTCCTCGTCCTCCAGCTCCATCACGTGCCCGCAGTGCCACCGCAGCGCCTCCCTGGACCACCGCGGCCTCCGCGGCTTCCAGCGCAACCGGCTCCTGGAGGCCATCGTGCATCGGTACCAGCAGGGCCGCGGGGCGGCTCAGGGAGCGCCCGCGGCCCCGGCTGTGGCCATCTGCCAGTTGTGCGACCGCACCCCGCCAGAGCCGGCCGCCACGCTCTGCGAGCAGTGCGACGTGCTCTACTGCGCTGCCTGCCAGCTCAAGTGCCATCCATCCCGGGGACCCTTCGCTAAGCATCGCCTGGTGCAGCCGCCGCCGCCGCCGGCACCCGCCGAGGGCACCTCTGGGTCCCCGGGCGCGGCCCAGGGCGCCCCCAGCGGAGGCGGCGGCTGCAAGAGTCCTGGGGGCGCCGGCGCCGGAGCGACGGGGGGCGGCGCGGCCCGCAAGTCCCCCACGTGCCCCGAACACGACATGGAGCATTACAGCATGTACTGCGTGAGCTGCCGAGCGCCGGTGTGCTACCTGTGCCTGGAGGAGGGCCGGCACGGCCAGCACGAGGCGAAGCCGCTGGGGGCCGTGTGGAAGCAGCACAAGGTGAGCGCCCGCGGGGCGGGGCGGGGCCGGGTGCTGGGGAGGCGTTCTCGGCCTCTTCCCTGGAGGATCGACCGGAAAGGTCGGCCTGAGGACGGAGTAGGAATTGCCTCCCTCGTTCGTTCGTTTGTTCGTTCGTTCATTCGTTCGTCTATTCCCTCGTTTCCTCATCAGGCATTTGACAAACACTTGGATGAGCCCCAAGTACTCTGAGCAGGGTGTTGGAGACGGCGAGGGCGCGGAATGACCACGTGGCGGGCACCTCTCGGCCCCCCAGGTTTTATGATTCTGCGCAAAGGGCACCCAGAATGCCCAAGCAGGGCTCTCTCACATTCGAAGTTGGCTAATTGCGTACCTTGATGGCCCCTCCAGATGGAAGGCATCCAGGGCCCCTTCCTCTCCCTAAAAAGTTTTTTTTTTAAGTCAAGTGTTACTACTTGCCCACAGGAAAATGTCCTGATACCTTTGCGCGTGGTTAATCTTCTCTGGAGGCAGGACGGATTTGATCCCAGCCCTGGCGAAAGGATACACGCTTTGCGCCAAAGCTGAACTCCCATCACTTTCCAGAGCAGAAAATTTCCTACTCTCAGCTACTCTCCGGGACTTCCTACCCCCAAATGCTTCCCAGCCTAGAGGGGAGGTGTAATTCCTCAGGCACATTGTCTGAGAACGGAGGGGGGAGGGATTGTGCTCTTTGAATAAGGAGCATCGTTTTCCCCAGAGACCTTCCCCTATCAGGACTCTGCTGCAGTCTCAGTGGGAGTGGGGTGCAGTGGGAATGGGGTGCAGTGGGAGGGCAAGCTCTTAGTAAGTGAAGGAGGCATACTTTTGTCTGCAGATTGCCACTGAACATTCCTCCCCAGGGACCTGCCTGGGGTGCCACCTCCCAAGCAGAAATGAAACAGCCTCTAAATGCTACTGGCTGGAGCTCACTGGCGGCTGCCAATCAGGTCAGGCGCTTGCTATGGCCCCAGGGCAAGAGTGGGGGGCAGTCTCCTAAGGAACATTCACTTCATTGCTCATCCAAAGGCTGAGCTGTGCAAGGGAACTCACTGGCCTGTGATGTCAGTGAGTCAGGCCTGACGGAGTTAGAGTCCCCTGTTCAAGGTCCCCAACCCCATCTGTAAATGGGGACATTTATCATTTAGTGTCCTCTTCCCAGAATACTTCCCATGCCTTAAAGAGGCAGGAGGTCTCCAAATTGCCCAACAGGAAATAAATGCGTGTTCTGGTTGAGGAAAATAAAGTGATTTGCCACAACTACCTCCCATTACCAACCAGAAATGGACAAGGAGGGGAGTGTAGACTAAGGGAGAAGAAGGGATAATATGGGGTTTATTGTACCTAGTTACTACATAATTTCATCTGCTACAACATGCATGTTATCATCATAATTTAACATGTTCAAATAAAAATCAGAAAAGGAAAAACGAGGAAGATTTTAGAAATCTACCTTGGAGAGGGAAATTTGCATCGTAGGGCAGAAGGGCCATCTGGAGTGGGATCCCTAATTCCTGAGCTGTGCTTCTCATTTGGGGGCAATTTCACTCCTCTCCTGGAACATTCGGCAATGTCTGGAAACATTTTGGGCTGTCACATTCAGGGGGTACTACTGGAATCTAGTGGGTAGACGCCAGGGAGGCTGCAAAACATCTTACAGTGCACAGGGAACCGCCCCCCCCAAACAACTCTCCAGCCCCAAATGTCAATAGTATCTCTGCTGAGAAACCCTGCTGTCCAGTTACATAGACCTGGGTTCAGATCTCAGCACTCGTATTCACTCGCTATAAGCTCTAGGCACAATTTAAAACCCACTGGATGATAATATCTAACTCAGGTCATTGTTGTAAGGAGTAAGTGTGATACTGTACATTTAGCCTCTACCACAGTACCTGACCCACAGTACCGAATATATGTTATTTTTAGTGTTCTTTCACTTAAAACCACTAGACCTGCACAAAGCTACAGGGCGCAGCAAACAGTGCTCATTTGACCTCAGCGACTTGGTTTCCTGGAGAAAACACCTGATACTTTCTGACATTGTTTATGGGGAGTCCTAAAATAGCTTCGGGGAAATGGGAATGTATGCCTTGGGTTATTTATCATTCCTATTAAACATTTTGTTGCAAATTGCTTCACAGTAGTTGTAGCCACATTGCTTTTTTTGTTTGTTTTCAAGCAAATAGACATTTTCCAAATGAAATCTCTTGCAAAGAGGCTGCTGTGATCCAGTACCAAGACCAGAAGTACAGGTTCAGATTTCATGAGCTGTTCAATTTTCACAGCTGAGGAGGCTAGAACTGACTCAGAATGTTGTCACCTAAATCTTTAGACTCAGTGAAGAGTGAGAACTAAAATAAATCGAGATGAGCTTGCAACCCTGAAAGAGATGAAGCCTCTTACAAGGAAGGGCAAGTGCATTGGATAATGAGTTACGGTTTTAAGAACCAAGGTCATGCAGGGAAAGTCCTGGGTCATCCTTGACTTGGCGTTCACAGCTGTTTTGTTACATTTCTGTCTTCATGCGACCATGGAAGTTGGTGAGGAAGTAAGAAAAGCCCATATGACATTGCTCCATAGCGCGGGACAGTAATCTGGGAAATGCTCCCACAGTGTCCCCGCTAGTCCACAGTGTCATTTTCTGCAGTTTCAGTCACCCCAGGTCGACTGCTGTCTGAAAATATTAAACGGAAAATTCCAGAAATAAACAATTCATGAGTTTGAAATTTCACGCCGTTCTGAGTGCGGGAGGAAATCTCTCGCCTTCCTGCTCAGTGTCAGCTGGGGCGGGAACCATCCCTTTGTCCAGCGGCTCCACTGAGGTTACCACACCCACTGCTGAGGTGCCGCAATGCTTGCGTTCAGGTCACCCTATTTTACCGAGCAATTCCACATTCACGTAACTTTTATCACAGTACATTGTTATGATTTTTTAGTATAAGTTGTTGTTGTTCATTTCTAACTGTGCCTAGTTTGTAATTAAACTTCATCATTGGTATGTGTATGTAGGGAAAAAAGTTTATATAGGGTTCAGGAGGATCCAAGGTTTCAGGCACCCACTGGGGGGCTTGGAATGCATCCCCTGCAGGTTGGGGAGGCAACCGTATGCAGAATCTAGCACCTCAATTTCGTATTTCGAGCCACTGCTCCAGGGAACTGAGACATCCTAAATCCGGAAGGAACGTTACGAGGTGGTACCGTTGTGAAAGGCTGTTTCCAAGAACAATAGGCGTTCTGCTGTTCTCCTTCAGCCCGTGCTGTTTTTTCTGCAGACAGGGGAATTACTGAGGGCCTGCTCCGGGGCATCTTAACCGGGGGCTGGAGAGTGAGAGGACAGATGGAGGAGGGCCCTGGGGGGTCCGTGTTGCTTTGTGGGCAGGCATCTAGACCACCATCGTGCCCTGGCAAGGGGCTACTTGTGACAGATAAAGTAGAATAGCGTCACACTCCCCCCACCTCCCCCAGTGGCAATTTAAGTTCTTTAGTAAAACCCCGGGATTTTTGTTGTCGTTCTGGTCTGAAGACCCAGATAGCCCTGACAAAGGCAGTTGTGCGACTGGAATGGGAATCAGCCAGGAACCCTTCCCCAGCCTCCCGGAGCCTGGAGGGGCCTTCCTCAGAGCCTTGCCTGTCTTCCTCCCCAGCCCGCCTGGGGCTCGCCATCTAGGTGAAGAGACACACAGCGGCACCGAGACTTATTTTAGACCAAGGTTGATTATCACCTTTGAAAAACAGCGTAAAAACGCCAGGTCTTGGCTACACATATTTTTAGCTGGTTTTCCTGGGGGAGGATCAATTGTGTCAAAGAACCTGTGAGGTGAAAAGATGATAGACTGGGAAAGACAGGGCCGGGAGGGGAAGTGCTTTTCTCTTGATCGCTGTGGATCGTGCAATTCTAATTTTACTGAAGCCAGCAGGGAAGGGCCCCCGTGGGTCGCATCTCCTCCCTAGTGTGGCATGTTGCAGGACATCGACAACATCTGTATTGCCCGGTGGGTGCAGAGAGTGGACCCTGAACTGAAATGGGCAGAAGCGACTCCCAAACAGGTGTGGAAAGCCGGGTAAGACCGTCTTTGAGAACCCTATAAAATAGAAGAGTATCAGCCCCAAATCTCACTGACACCTCAGGATTACTGCTCCCAGCGAGTCAGCACCTCACGAGGGCAAAGGAGCCAGAGGCCTGGAGGTCTCAGGACAGCCAGACGGCTGTGGCAAAGGCCCCCTGTCCTACCTCACGTCACAGAAGAGATCAGGAAAGGTGTTTAGCCTGTAAAGCCTCCGGGGAAAGCCTTCCTCCATTGAAAGAGGTGACACAAGAATGACGAAGGCCGAGTATGTAATCATAGCAGGTTACATGGTCATAAGTACAGTTATTTGAATACAGATAGCACTTCGTAACACAATTAATAGAGGCTCATCGTTAATAATTAGATTTACACATGTAGAATGTAGATATTAAATATCATCCCCAAATGTCAATTTGCAGAGAAAAACATTTCTAACATTTTAAAGTTCTCCTAGAATTCTGTAACATATTTATTTTGGACCTACGCCTTTTTTTCTTTAACAATCAATATGAACATCTTTCCTATCATTAAGGCACGTCACCTTTTATGGCTGCATGACATTTTATCATACGAGTTTATTATTTGATTTAATCCACACCCTCATGCTGGGCTTTCGGTTGTTTTCAGTCTGTTGCTGTTACAAACATTTTCTTTTCAATTAAATCTCTGCCTACACTCTTGATTATTTTCTTACCTTAAATTTCTAAATGTGGAGTAGCTGTATCAAAGGTTATCTGGCTTTAAGACATCTGATTAATGATGCAGAATTGTGTCCCATAAAGTTTATACTTACTTTTTCTCCCGAGAGCAAAACTATGTAAATAAAAAATTCCTGCAGATATGGACCATGGAGGAACAATAAGGAATTTTCTGTTCCTAGTAATTATTGCTTGTTATTTTCATTACATTATCATTAGAACGACTGTTTAAAAGACAGTCGCAAATACCAAGATTTCGTGTTTTTCACTGCTGGGGATCTGTCTGCCTTGCCTCAAACACTGGGTTGCTGTGCACAGCCCTTAAGAAGACCAAGCCTTCTGGGCCCAGCTAGGGCCTTTTGGGTGGGGATGGGAAAAGAGAGTTAGGCAGAGAGCAGTGCTCAGCCCAGACCTTCTGGGGGGTCTGAAGTCTACAGCTGGGTCCCGGGTTGCTACTCACCAGCTGCCGATTCCAGGTGCCCGGATACTGAGTGGAAATTCATCAAGACCCTCAGAGCTGTGAGGCCTGGAAACAGGCACAAGCTGAGTGAAAGCCTGAATTTTTGAAAGTAGAACCTTTCAACTTTTTGCTTTCATCTCCTTTTTGAAGACGATGTGTAGAGATACTGGGGTTTTGAATGGAGGAGGACTTTGAAGGTTGCCCAAGGACACCCCCCTCTATTACCGATGAATGCTGGTCGCCGCCCGGCTGAGGTATCCTAGTTTCAGCCCGCAGTCAGTGGTCCTCTAAGTGGGCGGACTTTCAGGGTGAGGGGCCTTACCTGTGGATGTCAGCAACATGGAGTGTTCTAGAGGGGAGGATCTCTTGCTCTCTGAGACGGACGAGGGAGAGGCCCGACAACTGTGGCCCACCACTGCGTCCTAAGTCAAGCGTCACTGGGATGCAGCGCTGCTCATTGGTGTGCAGGTTGTCCGTGGCTGCTTTTGGCTACATTGCTTTTGGAACAGTTGAGTTCTTGCAACAGAGCTCCGTGGCCTGCAAACCCAAAAATGTTTACAACCCGGTCCTTTATGGAAAAAAAGGGTACTGACCTCTGGACTGAGACTTTGTGACTCAGCATGTGGTCTGCTGAGCTGCCATGGTGTCACCCAGGAGCCTGCTGGAAACACTGGACATGCGGTCTCGAGACCAGCCAGCGCCCTGCTGCCTGAGGGCTGGGAGTCTGGCAAGCCCTCCAGTGGTTTGTACGGGCGGTAGTCCCCCCAGTTGTCTGCAGGAGACATGTTCCGAGATCCCAGGGGATGCCTGACTCCCCACGTGACCTGCGCATAGGAAAGTATGAACGTATCACCCTGTCTCTGTCACTGGACTTGTCAGTTTTATTAGAAAGGCTGCTTTCTGTCACTTGACTTGTCAGTTTTATTAGAAAGCCCCTTTTTCGTCCACATTTGATATTGTCCTGCAGTTCTTGGGTGCTCTATTCTTTTTCCTTCCGTTATTCCTTTTGTCTTGGTGTTACAGCCTCCATGATCTCTATTGCCCCTCTTCAGGCTCACTGATTCCATCCGAGGCTGTGTCAGGTCAGCTGAGTCGCCCCTTTCCAGCTTTTCTCTGCATCTTCTCAGTGTCCCGCCCCTTCCCCTGCGATCTGGGCCCGTGACGGTTTTCTGCAACTTCCCCAGAAAAAAGCAGTATTTTTTTCTTTTCACTTCCTTCAGCCACATGCGGTCTTCACCTTGCTCAGGGTGGTAGAGGCAGGGTACAGGGTCCCAAAGAGGGACAGGGTCTTTGCTACTTGTCCCAAAGGCTTAAGATTTTTGTTCTGGAGGAGAGAAGGGTCCTGGCAGGGGTGTTTATTTTCCTGTGGTTGTCACATCCCTCCTTCAAGCCACTTCTAGGGTGTAAATACATGTATTTCCCTTTTTTAATCTAATGGACGCTTTAGGTCATTGTGTAACTGATCAGGTTTTACTTTTCTCTTTAGCTGCTAAAATGCTTAGAGCCAAATATTTGGCGCATACCTAATAGATGTAATTGTTTTAGGGATGTCGGGCTTTATTTCTGGCTCCATGTATGTCCCCACCCTTGTATTTTTTTTAAGTTAAGCAGCCTTGAATTCTATAGACCCTTGCAAGCTGCCTTAAATCTCTTTTGAAATAAATAGATTAATCAATACACCAACCAGTGGTCTACTTAAAGTCAAAGAGAACAAAAAAAACACCCTCTGGAAAACCTTATTAAAATAGACCTCTGCTTCTAAGCAGTGCTCAGTCACTGTCACAATAACTGAATGTGGCTTGAAAATATTCACATCAAGGAATGGGGACCTTCCCAGTGACTGGGACAGGTGATGCTCCCTTTCCATTCCATACAATAAAGAGACTCCACGGTGACCGTGCCTGGTCTACACAGCTGGGCCGTTCATGCTGTTTCCCAGCCTTCCCTGGGACATCACCACCTACCATCAGCTCATTTGGAGGCCGTGGTCATTGCGGCTTCAGGGATACGGGCAGGAGGTGCGGAACTCCTGGGCCAGAGACAAAGAGCAGCGTGTAGCAGCAGCCAGAGTAGCAGCAGGTCTGCGGCAGTTCCCCGAGCCTCGGTCCCACCGAGTGACCTGAGGACGGCCAGGTGACACCCGTACACGCAACACGGTGCCTGACATGAGAGGAACCCTGAGCTTAGGGAGCCCCCATCTTTCATAGAGGGCAGTGAGCGCGGGCACTTGGCTCCCCAGGGAGGCAGCGTGTGTAGCTTCCAAGGTTGTTGTCTCTACGAACATGTTTGAAAGTCCAGAACGAAAAGCAACTCATGCCTCCCTGGCAAGGCTTGCAGCAACTCCAGAGACCCGTTGGAAATTAAGTTCCAACAGGAGGATTACATTAAAATTCAAACAGTTCCTCAAGTGGTCGCTGCCTCAGGTACATCGTTGGTAACTTCCCGGGCTCCTCTGGTTCTAGAAACTTCTCATTTCAGTTGGGGTACACAGGCTTCAGGGCCGCCTGAGTAAATCAGGCAGGACCTTTGCTGTCATCCGTCAGGCCCCTTGCTCCTGTGGGGTTTGCTGGGTGTCACAACGATGATGATGATGATGATGATGATGATGAAGATGAAGAAGATGAAGAAGATGGTGGTGATGTCTGTGGTGGGGCCCACGGAGAGTATGAGTTAAAGCTTACAGTTAAGCCCTGGCTGGCATGGCTCAGTTGGTTGGAGCATCATCCTGTAACCAAAAGGTCACCAGTTCAATTCCAGGTCAGGGCACATGCCTGGGTTGGGGGCTCCATTCCCGGCGGGGGCATGTGCAGGGGGCAGCTGATCAATATTTCTCACATCAATGTTTCTCTCTCTTTCTTTCTCCTCCCCCCCACACACCCCTCCCTCTCTCTAAAATCAATGAACATATCCTCAGGTGCAGATTAAAAAATAAAAATTTGTTTTAAAATCTAGTTCCTTCTTTCAAAGGGCCTATTATCTGCTGACCAAGTGCCAGATTAACGTATATTTGTTCACATGAAGCAGAAGAACACTGAGAAATATGACGCTATTTCTGATAAAAAACGAGGAAACTGGAGGCACACACCCTTCAGCATCTGAAACTTACAGAAAACCTGCTGAGCCTGCAGACAGCAGTGGGAGACTAGTGGGATAAACAGGTCCAGGGGCCGCATGAGCCTGGAGACAGTGGTGGAGACTAGTGGGATAAATGGGTCCCAGGGGCCCCATGAGCCTGGAGACAGTGGTGGGAGACTAGTGGGATAAACGGGTTCCAGGGGCCACATGAGCCTGCAGACAGCGGTGGGAGACTAGTGGGATAAACGGGTTCCAGGGGCCACATGAGCCTGGAGACAGTGGTGGGAGACTAGTGGGATAAACGGGTCCCAGGGGCCCCCTGAGCCTGGAGACAGCGGTGGAGACTAGTGGGATAAACGGGTCCCAGGGGCCCCATGAGCCTGGAGACAGTGGTGGGAGACTAGTGGGATAAATGGGTTCCAGGAGCCACATTTAAGGGGACATCTAGCTTGAGAGGCTAAGATTAAACATTAGCTTCACTCAAATTTCAGCGAAGAACAGAAATAGCCTGGCTATCATCCTTTTGAAGAGCCTTGTAAATTCTCATCATTTTCCCGGGCTGTTTTATTTCCCGTTTGCCAGTAAAACTTGGCAGGTGAAACCTTTTGAATGTCTCAGTTTGCTTTTCTAAATTAAAAGGAAGGGGAGAGGAGAGAGGGAGCAAAACAGACATCAGGAACCTGGAGGAGAAGAGACTCGCAAGAGGAAGGGGATAGTGAAAGGGACTTGGAAAAAGTCGTTTCAGAAGCCAGTATGGGGTTGGTCATGAGCCTTGGTTTTGTTTTGATGGACAAGAGGGCTCGTCTCCCCACTTACACACAGGAAATACACACAAACACCTGGTGCTACCCGTGTATGGGACCAGCGCCAGTGAACTTGAGCTCAGCATAGAGACCAGACTGACCTCGGGGAGGCTGCATGGAGGAAGTGGGAGCTGGTCGGGTTTCAAAGGGTGGGAAGGGTCTGGAGAGTGAAAAGGAAGGAGGTGTGCAAACAAAAACGCAAATGTTATGTATGACATGTATGTATGTATTGTAATTTGACCATGGAGAGGATATTCGAACATGAACTCTCATCAAACACAACTGTCACAAAAATAATTCTCTGATGATTAGCAGTGACTGGAGTTAGCCGGATCCTAATAAGGAGGCAGTTTCGGTCACTGGATGATGATGAACCTCCCCTGGCTTTGCACTTTGGCCAAATCGGGATTCCGGTCCGGGAGGCCCGTGCACCTGACGACGCCCTATCCCAGGCCTCTCAGGTGCCCGCGGCGTGTGATCTGAATTACTCTCTGGCCTCTGGCTACTGCTCACGCAAGCACGATCCTGCTGTGCTCACTTTTACTTTTCTGCCAACTGAGTCTTTTCAGAGTCTCCATGGACACATTCTAACACCCCAGGCAGCTTTACAAATAAAATCCCACTTGATCAGGCTTTCCTTATTTACACCTCTCGGTGATGTCTCGTAGCTAACAGGGACATACAGTATCTCTTGCCTAATGTAACCGACTTTGCATATCATATGCATAAATAACACTGTACTTTGAACATTTTGACAGCAAGGAGTGTGTCTTATTTATCTTTGTGCTCCCGGTACCCAGCAGGGCAGCTTGGCACCTGGTAGGCCTCAAGAAACATTTATTTGATAAATGAATGGTGACTTAACACCCCCATGTATTGCAATATCAATGCCATAAATAACTCTTCCAGTGCAGTCCCTATAACTTCATGATGAATCGTGAAAACGCAGTGATTCTTGCAGGAGGGGAACTGTATGGAAAACGGGGGGAGGAGGAGTTATGTGTTTTCCTGGGCCTTCTGTTGCACAGCCACCCACACTCGCTGGCGTGGCAATCCTCTCCCTTCTCCTCATAGGTAGCAGTGCTATCAGAAATGACCAGGGGGTCTGGAGGGATGGCAGAAGCCAGATGGGCATGTTAGCATGGCTTTTCCCAGATGTTAGAACTGCTACATCTTGTCCAGACAATTGATCGAGCATAAGTTTACTAGACTGGCATTACCGAAATCTTTAATGCTATGGAGGCAGTAGAATGCAGGGAGTAAGAAAATTCATTTTTGAGACAAAAGTCCTAAAACTCTGCCACTTGCCCTGGAATTATCTTGATTAAATGAGATGATGCATTTTAAGAGCATGGGAGGTGCACATCGTGTAGTAAGCGCTCAGGAAAGGGAAGCCACTGTCATCATCATCGTCCTTACTGTGAGTGTCAAGGCCAAGCGTGGGAGTGAAAGAAGGGACAGCTTCAGGGTCTGAGGTTGTGCAGAGCCCTCTTGTGGGAGGGCTGAGAAGCAGTGTTTGCCCTCATGACTCTTGTCCGTTTGTGGGGGCCACTTCACCAGGTCACACTGAGTGAGAGCTAGAGAGACCCATCCCAGGATTTCCCGGACCAAGCTTCTGGTCAGTCATTGCTGATATAATGAGAAGGATTAGAAGGATGAGAAGGAAAGAACTGAAATCAAAAGATCTGGGTTCAGCTTGGAGCTATGTTTTCAGATAAGATTCTTGACATCCCTCATTCTCAGCGTGGTCCCTGACCTCTTTTCTGCAGGTATAAGGAACTTTGTCTGCTCCCTGCCTTTTCTAGAGAACTCAAAACCATATATAAGAGGTGGAGAAAGACCGTTTGTAATATGATTCCATTTACTGAACATATATGAAAGAACATGCATTACAACAGGAAGGAAACCACTGAGAATGTGTTAGCTTACCCGGGCTGCCATGACAAATGACCACATACTGAGTGGCTGGAAACCACCCAACTCATTCCCTCACAGCTCCGGAGGCCAGCGGGCAGAGCTCGGGCGTCAGCGGACTGTGCTCCCTCTGTGGGCTCTAGGGAAGGGTCCATCTCTGCCAGCTTGGGGTGGCTCCTTGTGTGGCTGCACACCTCCAGTTTTCATGGGGCCTTGTCACTGGACAGACACAGGTCCGGCTGCCCGCCACAAAAGACCAAAGTTGTGAGACAGGTGCTGGTGGAAAGGAAAGTGGTTTTTTCAAGTGCCGGCATCTCAAGAAGATGGGGGGCATAGGTCTCAGAGCCCACCTTCACGTCTCAGTGCAGGCAGGGGTTTTTATAAGGAGGGAAAGGGAAAGCAGAACAGAGATCAATGGGAAGGGTGGACAGTTCTCCGCGGAGGACACCAACTGCCGGCCAGCCCAGTCCGTTCCGACAAGGACCTCAAAGCTGGTCAAGCAGCGGTCTGGTGCGTGTCATCCTGGTTTTTGTCATCTTGGTTACATGGTCGAGATCAAAGGTCAGCAAATCTTCCAGAGCTGGGATTATTGAATGTCAAACTCTGTATCTTTTGAAGTTAGTTCCTAAGAATCTTATACAAGCATGCTGTTTCTCTACAAGCCACATATTAGTCAGAGTCAGAAGTGGTGTCAGAAGAATGGGGCAGGGGTACCATTCCCCCTGTGACAGCTTTCTCCCTGTGTGTGTCTGTGCATCCAGATCTCCCCTTTTGTATATGTTCGTCAGTCAGATCAGGTCCTACTCCACCATGACCTCATGGTAACCGAATACATCTGCAAAGAACCTGTCTCCAAATACGTCACATTCTGAGGTACTCAGGATTAAGATGCCAACACAAGGATATTTGGGGGACACCAACCCACAGCACATAATCACATTAATAATTAACCTGGGTGGGGAAATGAAACAAGGGAAGAGCTGGAAATTGGAAGATAATTGAAGTTACTAACCTAGGAAGGTTAAGCCAGCTATTTCCTCATAACCTGTGAAAATATTCAGCCAGACTGAGCTGCCTTCCTCCTGGCACTAGTGGACACCAGGCTCACCAGGGGTGTGGAGTGCAGATTCCAGTGGTGACTCAGAGAGAACTCGGGGAGAATGGAGGCTTGGGTGGGGGAGGGGCTGTGGGGTGTCAGGTGGGCAGCTGGATGGTGTGGGCCCTGAAGACTCAGTGAAGAGTGAGAGAATGGGGAGGGGAGGGATGGGCAGTTTCAAAGGGGTCTCTTCATCCTTGCGACTTTCCCCTGGACCCTCGTGACAATCACCGAAAGTGGCTGTGTTGGAAGTTTTAGACCTCCAGGGTTATAGCAAGAGATGGTGTCATTGCATCAGGACCCTGGCGGTTAAACATCCTGATCAGAGGGCATTTGGGGACAGAGCAGAGTGGCTGTTAGTTTTCAGCTGCAAAAGGCTGAGTTGCTCAAGGGTACAGATTTCCAATGACTGCTTAGTAACATACAAATTTTTTTAATGAAAATAGCTATTGGTTTTTCTGATTCTAAAAGAATAATAGCCCTGGCTGGTGTGGCTCAGCAGATTGAGTGCTGGCCTGAGAACCCAAGGGTCACCAGATTGATTCCCAGTCAGGGCACATGGGTTGTGGGCCAGGTCCCTAGTAGGGGGCGTGCAAGAGGAAACCACACATTGATGTTTCTCTCCTTCTCTTTCTGCCTCTCTTTCTCCCTCCCCCTCTCTGTTAAAATAAATAAATAAAATCTTTTTTAAAAAGGATAATAGTCATTGTTTAAAAATTTTAGACAACAAGGAGATAAAAAAATATGAAAAACTACCTTTACTCTTAAAACTCTTAAATGTGTGTGATACACACATATATAATTATTTTACTAGTTGATATATCTGTATAAGGCCCTTATATATATAATTTTAATGAGCCGTTTTTATATGTTCTTTTGGTACGTTTTTCTTTTTACTGAACAAGCTATCATAGAGATTGTTTCATGTCAATAAATATAGAAAAACATTATCACTTTAGTGGCTGAGTATATTCAATAATGTGGATAAAATATTATTTATTTAATCACTATTGCTAAACATTTAGATCATTTATAAATTTTTTACCATTTTTAAAACTGCAATGACCATTCTTGGAAATACATCTTTGAATGCTTATCTTCTTATTCCCGTTAAGATAAAGTCCTACGTAAACATTCTAACACGTTAGGGATTTTTTTCTCACCAATCCTTGAACACAGGAATCGGTAAGCCAGGATCTGGTCTTTAAGAAGCAATTCCGAAGTGTTACATTTCTCCCAGTGTGCCCGCCCGTCTCCCCTCCCTGCCCACCTCTCAGACACTCCCTGGCCCTGGTCAGATTGGGGGCTCCGGTCCGATCTCTTGCACTACAGTGGGCAGCA
Organism: Trachops cirrhosus; assembly: GCA_028533065.1. Lineage (NCBI taxonomy): Eukaryota > Metazoa > Chordata > Mammalia > Chiroptera > Phyllostomidae > Trachops > Trachops cirrhosus. The sequence goes on along the minus strand of CM052546.1, from coordinate 77,169,198 downwards.
TGGAGGGTGGAGGGAGATGACCGTGGGAGGGGCAGGGGGTTGGATGACCCAGGAGAAGAAAGAAAAAATATCATACATTGTAATATTTCATGTTAATTATCACAACTAAGAAGTAGGCCTTCAAAGCATGGCTAGCAAAGGAAAACCAAATTTGCCCTGACTCCAGAGAAAACTCGGCTAGATTTTATGACTTGTTCACGGTAACTTCTGCTCTTCTTATAGAAGAGTAACACTTCTTGCCCCATCCATCCCAGGCTGGGCCATGTGACTTCCTTGGGCCAATGAAATGAGAAAGGAAGTGATATTGTCCCCTCTCAGGCTCTCGGGGCCAGTGTGTGTTTCGGCTGTAGCTCCTTTTCCTGGGCACGGGAGCTAGGATGTCTCACATGTGGGATGCGCCTTCAGCCCGGATCCTGAAGTGCAGAGGACGTGAAACCGAGCCACCGGTGACCTGCAGTGGGCATTCAATTGAGCAGGAAGCGGGCCTTGGTTGTGGGAAGCTTCTGAGGACCAGGGTGCCCGCGGTGCAGCTCGGCTGCGCTGCCCAATGCCGCCACACTCCTCCAGCTCCCAGTCTTGCTGCTCTCGCTGAGCCTCGCCCTGGTTGTGGGTCACAGCATTTCTCTCTCGCCTTTCAGTTGCAGAAGAATGTAGAAACGTTTTTTAAACCTATCAGAGTCCTCTACTAGACCCATACTTGGGCTGCTTTTTAATTTGACTTTTTTAATGGAATTTTTCCACGATCCCCTGAACAATAGTGAAATAAGCGTCCCCTGTCACACGTCCTGGAGCAGGGCGCGTTGTCCCCAGGTGGCCACTCACTGGCCTTTTCTTTCCTTGGGTTTCCTTTAAACTTCTTTTCTCCATCCTAAATCTTTCTCTGGAGAGTTTCATTTTGCTTAAAATCCATTTATTCTGCTGTGGTAGAAATAAAGCTAGTACTGCATGGGCAAGATTGAAAGTGACAGTGTGAGATATTTAGTGCACCTCGCGGGCACGTTCTCGTAACATGTCTGCGTGGTTAGTGACCGACGAGGCCCGCATAATCCTTTTTTATGGTAAGTTACCCCGGAGTGCGGGAAGGGAGCTTGCGTGACCGTTCCGATGTTGTACTGCACGTCAGAGGCAAAGGGAAAGCAGAGCTCTGGTCCTTGCTCCTAAACTTTGAGTCATTTTATCAACTTCCTTGTCACTTTGCCCGAGAAAAAAAATAATGAACCTGTTTATTCGACAAGTACGTAGTCACTCTGATTTGGTAGCTCATATCAAGGTGAAGCAAACAAGGGCCAGGGCTTCCGGGGACACACTTGTCCGTGGGAAATCGGGTAACTTGTAGTGACGCTGCCTCCCTTCCCGGCCACCCGCCACCGCTGGCGGGACCTTCCCCCAGACCACCCGCATCCCATCCCACCCACCCTCCAGGGGCCTGAGGAAAGGAGGAAGGGATGTCGGAAGTGTGTCTGCCTCTGTTTTTTCTCATCCGAAGTGGGAAGAATCTAAAATTGCCCAAAAGAGAGGGTCCAGGAGCTCCCACCTGGGCAGGTTGCCCAAGGAAGGCCATCAGAGACAGTTGTTTTGCCTCTGGGGGTTCCCCAAATCTGGGTCACATCCCCTGGAGAAAGGCTGCCTGGGTCACCCCGGGATCATAGTTCCTCCGCCGAAGACCCTTTCTGCGTCTGGGGCGGGGTCCCCTCAGTCTGTGAGCGTGGTCCGAGGAAGAATGACCTGCCCTGCAGAGGTGCTCCCTCACAGCAAACCCTGGCCTGCTCTTCCCCCAAGCGGCTTCTACCCAACGGCCACCACTCCGCTTGCCATTGGCATCCACCATTCACACTCTGTGAGCAAAATCTCCATGACCTGGAAGGGGGTCCTCTGGGGTTGGGGGCCGGGAAGGTCTGGCTGCTGCCACCTCGTGGGAGGCTCTGGCCCAGCCCCCCTCTCAGGACCTCTCGGGGGTCCTGTCCTCTCCCTGCTGCAGGGCCTCCATCACCTGCCTCGCTCTCCTCCCGTCCCTGCAGGTCATGCCTGCTGAGCACTGCTGTGTCCTCCAGTCCCCGCTCTGTCTGCCTCTGCTTCGGCAGTCAGGGCAGGCACGGCCCACCACCGTGCCCACGTTCCACAGCCTCAGTCCAGCTGACCCCGAGGGCAGTTCTGATTGTTTCGGTGACTGCACCCTTGGAGCCTGTGGCTGGCAGTTCAGGGAGGCCTAGAAAGCAAAGCCCGTCTTTGCTGGCTGGAGAGGGGGGGTGCTCTGAGGTGGGGGGTTCCCAGCTGTAACAAGTTGCTCGGGAAAGGAGGGAGCAGGACCAGGCAAAGGGACCCCTCCAGACTTGGAGCAGGGCAGGGAGCAGGAGACCACCGGGCACTCCGTGTAGTAGGACGGAATTTGGGCCGGATCAGTGGCAGCAGTTAACGAGAAACAGCTAACACCCAGAGTCGTGCAGAGCATCTCAGCCCACAGGGTAGGGTCACACTGCCAGTGTCCAATAGCATATGGGGCTCTGTGCCCTAGAAACAGGGGTTCAGAGTGGCCACATGGCCATTTTAATTATGCCCAGCGTGTGACAGGATCGAGACTTGAGTAGCTCAGGGGAGCTAGTCAGACAAAATCTAGAACGAAGCCAATTCCCTGACACGGATATTTGTGGAGCACTCCCCACACGTGAGACTCCGCTGCCCGCACAGAAGCACAATAAGGCTGCAGGGCACTGGGGGTCAGGCTACAAAACAGGAACGCTGAGGTACCTTCCCCGGGCCACCTGTCCCAAAGCCAGCGAGATATATGTCCTGGAAGGAGTTCAAAGAGCATGCTCCATCAGGGGAGAGGCACAGAAGCTTTTGGAGGGGGTGGCATTTGGGAGGGTCTTTGCAGCTGGCTGGGTGCTCCCTAGCAACAGCCAGAGCAGGAACGGGGAGCCCAGGAGACAGAGTGGGTGGCAGGGCCGAGGCTGGGAGGTGGCTGAGTCCAGTTTGACCAGAGGGCGGAAACCGCGTGGGCAACGCTGGGAGGTAATTCGGGGGAAGAGCTTGGACACCAGGCCCCGGAGCTGGACCTTGATTTATTCAGTGGGGAGGGGTGCACGTGGGTGACTGGGGATGGCGAATGGTCAGAGCTGTGCTAGAGAGAGGCGGTCGGGAGGTTATTTGCTATGCAGGGTCCACTCTTCTGGAGTGAACTTCGAGTGGTGAACTTCAGCAAGTACTAGGACGATGCCCCCACCCAGACACGGGGGAAGAAGTGTGGAGCCCAAACCCTGCCCTGTGCTCCGCTGACAGGTCTGACGGCTCTCCTGGGGGCTGTGCTTTTTCTCGTCGGTCGGAGGGGTGCCTAGTGCCAGAGGGAAGGGCTGACTGGCTCCTTTGAAAAACGTTCTCCAAACACTGGTAGACGGCATGCGGGTAGTTGGGCATTTGAATCGCCTGGTCTTCTCCTCCTCCTCCCACTTTGAGTCTGGGGACAACAGCTTCCTTGAGAGGGGTATTCGGTTCCTAGGACTTTTGCATTCAAATAGGAATGGCCTCTAATGAGCCATAAGGTCTAGGCAGCGTCACCGTCACCGAAGGAATCATCTAACGAGTGTCTCCTGGGTTCAGGCACTGTGCCTCTGCTGGTGCACACTGCACCCTTTAATGGCAGTACACGGATACATTTGTCTGCTCCCTTGCAGTTAACTCTTGCCGGAAGCTCGGTTTCTTTGTGTGTAAGAGGAGGGGTTGGACGGGACCTGTCTGCATCCTCAGCGTCTAACCTTAGGCACGCCTGCTGGGCAATCCTGATGATAGAAAGCGAGGCCATGTCTAAAAAGAGGCAGCTTAGGGCTTCTCCACAGAGACCACGGCAGACATGTGGATTCTCTCCGAGGCCGAGCTGAAATATAAGTAGGCCCTGGTTGGGTAACTTAGGGAGAAGTTCATGTCTTAGTCTGAGCTGCTGTAACAGAATCCCATCGACTGAGGGATGTAAACAACAGAGATTGATTTCTCAGGACTGGGGAGGCTGGAAGTCCATGGTCAAAGTGCCAGCCAGCTCACTTCCTCTGAGGGCTCTTTTCCTGCCTTGCAGATGGCCACCTTCTCACTGTGTCCTCAAGTGACCTTTTCTCAGTGCATGTGATTTCTCTGTCCCTTCTTATAAGGGCATCAAGGGCCCTCATGACCTACTTACCTCCAGAAAGCCTCCTCTCAGATACCACTGAGCTGGGATTTAAGGCTTCAACGTACAGATTTGGGTGGGGTGGGACACAAACATTTTTTCAGTCTACAACAATTCACACAAATAGACCTAGACTGAGCAATTAAAGAGCATTTGGGCAATGTTTGGGTTATACTACTAAGCATAATAGTAAGAACTCCTATGGGGTAGGGACTATTATTCTCGTTCCCATCCTACAAGGGAGGACATTACAGTGCAAAGAGATGGAGTGTCTTCCAAAGACACACAGCTGATGGGTGACCGGGCCAGCATTTGAACTGTAGCAGCCCAGGGTCCTCATGGCTAACCGTCGTAATGTGCTGTAGCCATCTGGTTGGGCGGGTAGGACGGCAGCCTGCGCTGGGTCCCTAAAGCCGCCCCTCAGGGCTGCCTGCTAAGGAAACATGGTGCTGGGCCAGGCAGGCCGTCGGTCTGAGCCAGCGTGGGAGTACTTGTAGTTTTAAGTTGTTCATCTAAACTCGAGACTCTGAAGGAACATAATTCTAACCTTAAAGATATAGGAAGACACACCTGGCTCTGGGTGGCCCACTTGGTTAGAGCGTCGTCCCGATGCACCAAGGTTTCGGGTTCGATCCCTCGTCAGGGCACGTGCAGGAATCAACCAGTGAATGAATGAATAAGTGGAACCACAAATCGATGTTTCTCTCTCTCTCACACGTACACGCTTTCTCTCTCTCAAATCGATTTAAAAAAAGAAAGACATAAAATGCAACTTTTTAATTCATGTTAAAATCCATCATTAAAAAAATTATCTTCTGCCCGGATATTTCCTTTTCCCCGAGAGTTTAGTATAATCAACGTCCAGAGACAAGCAGGCCACCTACATTGCTCAGACTGCAGGCCCTTCTCTCCGACCAGAAAGGGTGGCGAGCCCCAGCTGGGCCCCGGGGTGGTGTGTGCTGGGGACCCCTCCCCAATGGGCACTAAGAAGCGGAAGGAAAGATCGGGCAGCTAGTCTGGTGGGCCTGGAAGCTGTGTCCACTGAGATCCTTCCCTTTTCAGCCAGGTCTTTGCCTAAGGTCACTGATATCCTTCAAAATCACTCTGCTCTGGGCTCCTTGCCAAGCTTCTCGGTCTACTCACCAAGCAGGAAGCAGGTCAGCTGGCCTGGGGTGGGCTGGGGCTGGGGGGGTGCGGCACCGGCTGGGATGGCTGTGCTGGCTGTGCTGGCTCCCAGGGCCTGCTGGAGCCTGGCGGCCCCTCCGTAAGGCTGCTGGCAGTGGAGGTGGGTCTGTTGGGACCGTCCTACCTCAGCTGCGCCTGAGTCAAGCAAGCACTCTGCTCTGTAGTCAGCCCGGGAGCGTTTTTTTTTTCTGAGCCCCTGCTGTGCTAGCACCACTGGCTAGATGCGCAGAGAAGACAAAGCGGCCCATCACCAGGGACTGGACAGGTCAGCGGGAGGCAGCCCCTCCTTGGAGAGGAAACAGCTGCAGCCTCAGCTGGCCACACGTTCGGGGGAATGTGGTGGGGAGGGAGGGCAACTTTTTTTGGTCACTGATAAACTCCAGTTTGAAAATCCTGTTGGTGACGAGTGCCCCCCAGCACCTCCCAGGCCTGTGATCGTGCTGACACCTCACTCTCCTTCCAAGAGCAGTTGTCTGGGGGTGGACCAGCTGTCCTAGGACCAGTGCCGTCCAGAACAGCGGCCGCAGGCCACGCGTGGTGCGTGAAACCTACACCATCAAATAAAACGAAACGTCTAGCCCCTTCGCTGTGTGCTGCTTTCGGGGCTCAGCAGCCCCTTGGGGCCGGTGGCTGCCGTGCCACACAGAGCAGACATAGGACGCGTACCGTTTCCCTGCGCTCTTCTGGATGTTCTTTCTGCACGGACCATTGAGAAGTGTGGGGGGCACCCTGGGTGAGCTGTGGAGGAAGCTGCCTACAGCAGCTGAGATGCGGTGGGGGGTGAGGTGAAGCCAGGGCAGAGTGGGGGACTCCTCCAAGGAGCCGCATCTACACAGAGCCACTGTCCCAGGCTCGCTGCTCGCACAGGGCAGGACGAGCCCAAACCCGCCCTTGACCTCACCTTGGCTGCTGGTCCTCCCCCGGCCCGAGGCCCCTCTTCCTCTTTCCGCACATCTCCCCATCCGCTCACCCACCCTGCGGTTTTGTTCCCCTTCTTCAGAGGCGTCCAGCTGAGGCTGTGTGTGTCCAGTCCAATGGACCTCAAACTCACCAGAACTCCCGGGGGGCTGGTTAGAAGGCAGGTTCCCGCACTTCACTCCGGGTCTGACCAGAAGGCCTGGGCCGGGGCCGGGGAATTTGCATTTCTAACCCATCATTCTCAGGTGCCACTGAGGCTGCTCGTCCAGGGTCCGCCCTTTGAGAACCACCAATATGGTCTGAAGAAGCACACTCGCCGATTCATTCCTTCAGCAAGTTCTGTTTCACACGACCATGTGCCGGGTGCTCTCCCTGGATGGGAGCGACCGGGCTTGCAGGGAGGGGAGACAGGCAGCAGATGAACCTACGTGGCTGGTGAGGGATGTTCTGAAAAAGGGTGAGGGGAGAGGCCTCACTGACGAGGCGACCTCTGAGCAGAGTCGTAAAGAAAATGGGGGGCAGGCTTGACCTTGGCCTGTCTGGCTCTGTGGGCTGCATCTTCGGCTTCTTAATGTGAAATGTGAGACAAAGCAAGGCCATCACTGACTTGATAGCTAGGTTTTGGAGACAAATTTAATTCTGTGTATTCTATTAAAAGAAACGTGATGCTAAAGGCCATAGATCTGACCCCAGCTGGTAGGTTCACCTTGGGGTCGCAGTCGCCTGTGCCTGCACCCCTCTCTGCAAGTGGCGAGTCCCTGGGGCTAAGGGGACTGCCACCAGGAGCCTGGATGACGTCTCAGAATCTCAGCCGTACGGCTCCAGCCCAGTTCCGGGGTCTGCAGGCCTCTTTCCTGCCCACCCCTTCCCGGGCCAACGGGGACTGTGTGAGGGTGTGTTGGGTGGAGCTTGGCCTGGGAGGACCTGGGCTGTCCCTACAGAAATGTCTCTGAGAGTCCTAGCCAGGAGGATGGAGTTAGTCTGGGAGGGGAGGGGACTGGATTAGGCCATGGGCTCTTGTCCTGGGCTCTTGTCCTGGGCTCTGCCAACATCAGGAGCAACCCGTCAGCCTGAGCCCATCATCTGAGCACCCTCTGCCCCTTTGCAGCTTTGGGGTCCAGACAGAAGGGAGGAGATCAATCAACCCATGCTGGGAAGTGAGCCTATGTTGCAGGCACCTCGAGTCCACCAAGGTCCTTCATCAGTGAGGGCAGCCTGTGGGTGGCGTCAGCCTTGCCCCCTCTATAAACTCAAGTCTGCACGATGCCATGCAAACTCTGTGCCTTTAACACCTCATTCTCCTTTTCAACCTGTGATCCCCTTTTAGGCCCAACTGTCTCAGGCCTTAAATGGAGTTTCTGACAAGGCAAAAGAAGCGAAAGAGTTTCTGGTCCAGCTGAAGAACATTCTGCAGCAGATCCAGGTGAGCACAGCCCCAGCGTCTGGAGGGCAGTGGGTGTAGCAAGTGCAGGAGAAGCATCGGGAAGAATGGAGAGTGAGTGGCAAGCGTGTTTTCAGTGGTGACACGGGCAGGTTGGCTGGCCCTACCGCACAGCCTCTGACACAGCAGACAGCGAGCCCTAGGTCCACAGGCACCCATGGGACACCTGACACGGGAAGGAGGTTGTACATCAGCTCAGTGAGAGTGGGTCATAGAAAGAGCTGGAAAGAAGTCCCACAGCAGCCCCCTGCATGGCCACGCTGTCCCGTGCGGTGTCTGACGGTGTTCGGTGTCCACGGAATCAATGTGTCAAATGTAACTGCCTCACTCACCGAGTAAGTGTGTCTATGAGCACTCGTGCTGTGTCACACCCAGAGCCAGACACAGAGCTGGAAGGCGCTGTGCCTGGCCCCAGGAGCTCTGTGTGTAGGGGACAGGGCACACACGTGCGCTCCATGTGAATGCCCACGTGGAGGAACATACGCATGGGGACTCTGAAACACACTCCAGCGTCGGAATGGAGGAAGGGACAAAGGGCACCGAGTCCTTAATCAGCCCGTAAGACCGTCCTGCCCCACAAGTCAGAGCGCAGATTCAGCCTCGAGGCCTCTCAAGTCAGGTTTCTGATGTCTCAGAGACTCAAGACGCAGAGACGGTTTGGTGGGGCGGCTGTACCAGAGCACCCCAAATGGGGTGTTTTAAACAGCAGGAATTTATCGTCTCACAGTTCCGCAAGCTCTGCGTTCAAGATGAAGGTGTCAGCAGGTTTGGGGTTTTTTCTGAGCCTCTCTCCTGGACGGGTAGACGGCCATCCCCTCCCTGTGTCCTCACGTGGTCCTCCCTTGGTGTGAGTCGGGCCCAGCCTCCTCTGCTCACAAGGACCCCGGCATTGGATTAGGACGCAGCCCAACGACCTCATTTTAACTTAATTCCCTCTTCAAAGGCCCTCTTTCCAAATACACTCAGTGCTGAGGTGCTGGGGTTGGGACTTCGACAAGGGAACTCGGCGGGTGCACCATCCAGCCCCTCACAGGAGGCCTGACCCCTGCTGATCCCAGGGGCCCGGAAGGGCTTTTCCTAGACTGAGAAAGGCAGACCCCCTGGCAGGAGCACTGTGTTTTTTCTTTGTTTTCCTGTCGTTCAATTATGAAAAGCAGACGAATGTGTTACGGGAACTGTGAAAAGGGAATAATAGCCAGAACGAAGAAAAGGTCACCTGCACCTCACTACCTGAGGCAGCGGCCTCCCCGCGTGGACACGTGTTTCCGTTGTCTTAGACACACGTGCACACGCACTAGGATGGCACTCCAACATGCAGCCTGCTTCTTCCCCTCGCGTGAGGATCTCCCCAGACGTTGAAAACTCTCTCTGAAGGAGGTTCGAATGACTAAGGCATGCTCCACCGTAGTCAGATGGGGCAATGTGGCAGGTTCCCCCCCCCCTCCGCATTCACGCTGCGTCCCACCTTCCGACCTTGCAGAGGGCTCCGGGGCGGCCTCTCTGCCCCACGTGTGGGTCTGTGTCGAGCACTCCCGGGTTTCAGCGTGCCTCCCCCTAAAGCACCCTGCTCCCCGCAGGAAAACGGACTGGACTACGAAGCCTGCCTGGTCGCTCAGTGTGACGCGCTGGTCGACGCTTTAACGCGGCAGAAAGCCAAGCTGCTCACCAAGGTCACTAAAGAGAGGGAGCACAAGCTGAAGGTAGGTCCCTGGGAGGCAGGCACCTCCGATCCTCGATCCTCGGTGTGGGGCTCTGTACGCAGCGTGAGGCGGAGCATGCAGTGAGCGCTGGGGCAATCTTAGGTGAGTGAGTGAGTGAATGAATGGATGAATGAAAGAAACAGGAAGAGATGAGCAGGCTGAGCTGCCCCTGGGCGTCCTTACACGAGTGTGACTTTTGCCAAAGCCAGTCGGCACACACGCTCGCCCTCCAAAGCCAGAGTCAGACGCCCTGGCTCCTGCTGGTTTCGAATCAGAGGTCCCCCCTCTGCCTGGTCTCTCCCTTCTGTGTCCACCTCAGGGACTCCCGTTCTCACCTTGCAGAGCAGCAGTGGCCACGGGTGGTGACGAGGCCTTGCTCTGCTCAGGTTTCCAGCTCTGTCCCCTCCTTCAGGCTGTCCCTGGTGTGCCGTGCACTCACTAATCAGTGATAATAACACGACCCCCACCCACCACAGGGAGTGAGGGTTCCCCTCACACGGCACTGGGCTCCTGGTCCAGGCAGGCGCCCGTGAGCATGCTGCGTTGACAAAGGACTGCTTCATTGTCCCCAGGCTTGGTCTGTTTTATAGACACTCCCCAACTGAATCAGAAGATACTACTTTCAACGAAAGAGGGAATGAGTGTTGGGGGTGGTCCATGGTTTGCCAGCAGAGCAGCAGAGCCCATCGAGAAGCCCAAGGCCCAGTGGGAAGGGAGACAAGAAGCTGGAGAGTGTCCGACTGTGCACTTTCCCCGCTCTTCCATCCAGAGCTCAGGAAGTTTGCTCCGTTGGGTGTTGTGGTCCCGCACGTTGGGAAGTGGGTCCATTTGTCCACCAATAAAGAGGACACATGGCGCTCGGGAGCAGGATGGTGGGAGCAGGACGGCCAGAAGGGGGGTACGTGGCGGCAGTCCCGACCAGGGCCACCCCTCCCAGACCTTCCTCCTTGCTGTTTCCGTGACACTTGACGCAGCCAGGCTGCTCTTCCCGGTGAGGTGCTGACGACGCATTCTTCCGTTGCAGATGGTTTGGGACCAGATCAACCACTGCACACTGAAGCTGCGCCAGTCCACCGGGCTGATGGAGTACTGCCTGGAGGTGATCAAGGAGAACGACCCCGCCGGGTTCCTGCAGGTGAGCCAGCTCCTGAGGACAGCGGGCGAGCGCAGGCTCCTTCCTCAACCCCGCCGCCACTCCCCAAACCAGCCGAAGTCGTAGCAGGGTCCCTCTCAGTGGCCTGGAGTTGACTAGCTTCTCCTTTGCTCAGGGGCTCCCAAAGACCTAAGTTTTCATCTTGACTCTCCCTCTTACTACATGTGACCTTGGTTCTGTGTCACTGAGACACGAGCAGGTCAAGTGTCATCATCTCTAGGGCCCAAATGCCTTGCTTTTATGCTTTGACTTCCAGAGACCCCAATGCAAACTTTTGCCCCCAAAATGGAAAGGTCATTCTTTGCCAGACCAGCTGGAAAGAAGTGAGTTAGCAGAATCCATGTGGCTCGTTACCTCCGGGTGCAGAGCCCTGCGGGCCTGGACGGTGACCGCTGCCAGGCTGCCAGGGTCAGGGCACATGGCAGAGGTTCCCACCAGCGCTCCGCCCTCCGTCTGTGGAGAAAACGACGACTCCCCTTGCTTAGTTCCCGAGATGGGCGTATGGGGCACACTCTAAGGGGACATCGGCAAACCTCTGAACGGGCAGGACCTTGCGGCCGAGGAGAGTACAGCTGGGGGCGGTCCGCAGAGTCTGGGGCAGAGGCTGCAGAACATTCGGAGGTCACGCATCTGGGTGGGGTCAGCTTCCAAACTCTGGGGCTACAGGCGGTGCGTTCTTCAGACCCGTGATAAACAGTCCATTTCACTGTGCGAAGTGCTAGATCTAGCAGAAGCAGTAGAGTGAAGAATGCTTTTGTATATTTGAAAGTGTCATTGGTTTCACAAAAGGGTTTGGCTTGATTTTTTTAAGTAGCCAGTACACTTCACACTTCACAGGATTGCACATTTAAAATATGGTTTAAACAGCACAGTGCATTTGCATTTGTCCCGTGTCATACTGGCAGGGGTGCCAACTGACTACGGCCCCTTCCTGTCCCCGAGCACAGGGACAAGGCCCCAACTCCTCCCTCACCACTCGCTGCACGACTTCTCCTTTGCAAATCAAAACCCTAAACTGTGTGCTCCCTTTAAGATCTCGGACGCCCTGATCAAGCGTGTCCAGGTGTCTCAGGAGCAGTGGGTCAAGGGTGCCCTGGAGCCGAAGGTGTCTGCGGAGTTTGACCTGACCTTGGACAGTGAGCCGCTGCTGCAGGCCATCCACCAGCTGGACTTCATTCAGATGAAATGTAGGGGTGAGCCGGGACTGGCCCAGTTCAGTCAGGGCTTCTGTCGGAACAGGTGTCCCATCTGAGGGGCAGCTGAGTGCCAGCAGGAGACTGTGGGACAGGAAGGGAGGCAGATGGGGAGGGAGGGACGCCCAAGTCACAGGCCTGGCTCCGATCCCGGCTCAGCATCCCACGAGCTGGGTGACCTAGGGCAGGTAACACCCTGGTCCGAGCCCAGGTTTTCCCGTTTGTAAAAGAGGGCCATTTGTGCATTCGGTAACACTCACTGAGTGCACATGCCAGGCACTATTCCAGGTGCTGAGGACGGAGCCGGGAACAGCCCTGCACACTCCCTCGCCGGGCTGAGCTGATATTCTAGAGAGAAAGACTATAAACAAACCCATAATATACCGTCTGACAGAGGCGGGTGATTTTCTGGAAGGGGCGGTGGAGGTATGTCGAGGTGGGGAGGAGGAGGAGAGAGGTGTGATATAGGGAAGAACATTCCAGGTGGCAGAGGGATGGCAAGTGCAAAGGCCCTGAGGCAGGAATGAGATTTCTGTGCTCCAAGCAGAGCTAGGAGATCGGAGGGGAGAGCAGAATGAAACAGGTGGAGGGTGATAAAAGGAGAGTTCAGAGAGCCACGGCGGACACAGGCTAAGGATTAAGTAAACTCTGCATAACTTCCCCACGTTACAAAATTAGCCAGACCCAGAATGCTCTTCTACAGGCTGCTTCTCCAGAGGTACCCGGGGGGCATTCGGGAGAGGGAATAAAGCTGTTCAGATTTTTTAAGCGGAAATAGCAAAGGACTGAGTGACACACCTACAGAATCTGTGAGCTCAGGAAAATCCTTGCCTGCAAAATATGTGGCCATTTGTAAACTAAAGAAAAAAAACAGCCTCTCGCACATCTCCATGCTCACCCCCACACTCAGCTTACACCTGGAGGCGGGGTTGGAAATGCCGGGTATCCCAGTGCCCACGAGGAACAGGAGGAGACTGGCAGGCTGGGGCAGGGAGGAGGGGGTGGCGCTGAAAGTGGGGGTGCTGCAGAAGGAGGCGTGGAGCTTCTCCAGATGCTGCTCTGGACGGAGGGGGCGGTGGGGTTCACGGAGGATGCGGGAGAGTGGAGAGCAGAGCCTGGGGACACAGTGAGGGCTCGTGCGCGCTAGCCAGCCCAGGTGGAAACCTGGGAGGTGGTGCCCTAACATTTGGCACCGAATAGAAATCTGTAGATTTTACAAAACTGATATTGCAATTTCCCCTTTAGAAAAGGTCATTGTGAACTACGTCTGTTTCTGAAATTGTTTGAGCCTGAACACAGCTTTAGAACAAAATCATTCTCCATGTCTCACCTGAATAGAGTTTACGATACGTTTGATTCAAATCCCTGCTTCCACAGGTTGACTGTCCGATGCTCCCAATGACCCCCCTGTCCTGGATCTAGTTCCCTGGGCCTTTAAAATGGTCCCCGGCAGGCTCGAACTCCCTCTCCCTCTCGGGGGCACGTCCACGCCTTTCCCTCCACCCTCCTTCCCCCGGCCCAGTACCTGGGCTCTCTCTCTCCAAAGCTCCAAGGGCCCTTCTTCTGCTTGAGTAACTTGTTCCCTCAGCCCACACAGCCCAGTTGTCTAACTTCTACTACCTATGCAACTTTCTAAACGTTCTCTTATAAAAAGAAATAAAATAACAAATAAAATGCTCCCAGCCAAAGGCTTAAATGTGCCTTTGCATTTCGCAGCCCCCACCCCCAGCACCTTCCCAGCCCCAGGTGTAGGTGGAGGGCTGGCCCCAGAGGGTCGCTGGGGGCCGTGCTGGGCTCGGAGGCACGTGGATGGAGGCTCTGCCAGAATTCCCATGGCTCCTCACCGTCCACAGTCGAAACCAGTGAATGTCAGTGGGTGGGTGGGTGGGTGGCAAGGGACCGCCCTTCCTTACAGAGGTGGAGGCATCTGCCATGGCCCCTGAGGTTCCTGGACACCTGGTGCCGGCCCTCACCCAGCTGCCTTGAGTCGGGACCCCGGGGCGAGGCTGGGAGTGGCTGCAGGGTGACCAGGAGGGGGTTCAGCCACATTTCCTTCTGGTGGCCGGGCCCTGGGATGGGCGGAGGGCCACGCACGGGTGTCCCGGTGCCCTGAGGAGGGGGTGCGCTCTAACCCTGGCCGGTCCCTGTCACAGTGCCGCCCGTGCCCCTGCTGCAGCTGGAGAAGTGCTGCACCCGCAACAACAGCGTCACGCTGGCCTGGAGGATGCCGCCCTTCACCCACAGCCCCGTGGACGGCTACATCCTGGAGCTGGACGACGGGGACGGGGGGCAGTTCCGGGTGAGCCCTGCTGCTGCTTCCAGGGGTCCGAACACGCAGGCCGCGGTGTCTCTCACTGCCCCGACGTCCAGGCCAGCCTGAGAGGCTGCCCTCAGCCCTGATGCCACCAGAGAGGGTACTGGCCCCAAGGACAGAGGGCTGGGGTGCAAAGGCCCTGAGGCAGGAATAGGTTTTCTGTGTTCCAAAAAAAGCAAGAAGGCCGGAGGGGGCCGGGGCTCACGAGAGAGGTTGGGCCTTGTCTACCAAGGGCCAGGTCAGGGCGCGCCCAGCAGGTGGAGGTGGTGGCCACAGGGAAAGCCCAAGGTGACTTTTCTGTGAAGACTGACGCAGGTCTGAGCTGGCACAGAGCTCAGAGAAGGTGTGACCTTGCACGGGCCTACCTCCCCATTGACCCAGTAGTCCGGCCTTGTCTGTTCCCCAACACCCTCCCACGCACCCCACACGCAGCTCCCCGGTCCCCCAGCGCTCTCTCACACCTCGCCTGGCCCGGCTCACTCTTTCTCTCGCCTGCGTGTGGAAGACACTTGATAAACGACTGCTGGGATCAGGGGATCTGCTGAAACACGTGGCCCCGGGGATGAAATACCGTGGAAACGATAAGCTCTCTGAGTGAGCCAGAAATGTGTCTCCGACTCCCGCGTCTGCTCTCAACCCTGGGACAGAGCCCCGGCCCAACCCAAGCCCCTAATAGAACGTACTTTGAGATTTGACCCAGTGAAGTTCAGGTTACGGTCAAGTTGGTTCATTGACAGGAACACCGGAAGCACAAACTCGGGGCCATGTTAGAGCTGCTGCTTTCTGTCCCCGGGATGCTCTGCTCATTAACAACTGGGAAAAACAGATGAAGAGTAAGCCCCCAAACAACCAGGCAGGAAAGACGCTTTAGACAGAGTATGGAGACACAGGAGAGGTGTAAGGCAACGTTCACAGGACAAGGAAGGGTAAATGCGAAGTGAACGGGGAACAAAGTAAATCCCTAGAAGAAAATCTTTGGGGTCCAATGCAGAAATAGCTCACCCTCCTGGGAGGCCAACAAAAAGGCCACTGGAGGGTGGGGAAGGGCGAACGAGGAGTGGAAGATGTCAGCTCAGGGGTGGGGGAAGGTGGGGAGGCCCGGAGCATCCCTCTCTCCCCAGAAGTGGTCCAGACCAAATCAATTGGAATCCACCCATGCTTGGTCACGCCCTTCCTTTGTTTGCTTTCCCTGTCGTGTATGTGTGTGTGTGTGTGTGTGTGTGTGTGTGTGTGTGTGTGTGTGCGCACAAGCGTGTGATGGCCCTTGTTTCTGAAATGGTGGTCCTTTAGTGTATGTAGATGCTTAGCTCCTTTTTCTAACCTCAGTTCCCGTTGGAAACCAGCAAACTTCTAGCACTGCGTGCAAGAAGGAAGGGGCGCTTCCGTGCCTTCATCGCCCTGGTGGTGCTGGTGTCAGAGGCCTGGCTCGGCCATTGTCTGGCTGCATCCTGCTGACAGCAGACCTGTGATCCCTCCCTGCCTCCCTAGGACCCTGTCACACCTCACAGGCTCACAGGCCGAGGGGCTGGTCAGCCCCTGGTGAGGGTCGGTGCCCGACGTGGACATGGTTGTGCTCCTGCGCCGACTTACTCAAATGTTCCTTACTCCATAACTCTGACACACTCGATGCTGACATGTCTCTAAGAGAAGGTTCCCTAACGGGCAGTCCTGGCTCTCCTTTAGGAGGTGTATGTCGGCAAGGAGACCCTGTGCACCATCGACGGTCTCCATTTCAACAGCACCTACAACGCCAGGGTCAAGGCCTTCAACTCCTCCGGCGTCGGGCCTTACAGTAAAACTGTCGTCCTGCAGACATCCGACGGTGAGCACTGGGGTCTCACTCCTGGGATGGGGGGCCAGGTGAGGGGAAAGATAGACGCAGGCACTATGGGTGAGCTTCGGAGGGAGGAGCCCGCATTTCATCTCAGGGACCAAGAACGACTGTCAGTTGCTGAGCACGGAGCAGTGACAGAGTAGAGGGAATGAGGTGGCAGTGAGGCGTGCATATCCACCCACCCAGTCCCTGCTTTGCTCACCTGCTCCTTGCCCGCTCCTCCCTCCCCACAAGCCACAAAGGACAGAGACATTCCTTCATCCCATTTTCTGGACCTGGCAAAGGGCACTAGCATTTGAGAGGCTCAGGGAGACTAAAGTCCCACTTCTGAGGGACTTGGAGTGGGCAAGACAATCCCGAGGAGGAGACGGCCACGCCACCACCAGGCAGGCGTGCCAGCTCCCAGGTCCGAGCCTTCCACACAGCAGGAACCTGCCCCCCGAGCACCCAGTGCAGGAGCTCAGATCTGTGGCTTCCACAGCTCGCTGTGGCCTTCCAGGTTTCAGGCAACGTGACCACACCCACAGTGGTGGCTGAGCGCTCGGCGGGAGCCATGATGTCAGTCAGGCACACGTGTCAGAGAGAGTCTGTCCCACTAAACGAGGCCATCCTGCCCAGGCTTCGGATGTTCCGGGACGGTGCCAAGCCTCTGTCATTGTCCTCATTTATCCCGGCACACCTCGGATTGCCCGGGAAAACATGACAGGGCCTGGATGGTCCCTAGCCCTGGAGGAGGGAGGACAGGAGCAGACGCTGCTGTTGGGGACACAGCAGGGATGCTTTTCTGGACATGGTGTGACCTGCGCAGACGTTTTATGCACCGCAAGGCTCACTCAGCTTTCTGCCCCTGGGAGCTCCTGGCCTGAAGATGGGCAGCCCTCGTCCTGTGCATCATGGCTGTGATTTCAGAGGAAGGGCCTCATTTCCCACGACCAGAGGGGGTTGGGGAGCAGGAGGGGCGCCACCCAGTGGGCTAGGAACGGGAAGAATGGAGCCCTGTGACTTCGGTTTCACCACTTCCCCTCTTGTCTCAAGTCTCCCACCCACGACGAGGTGGGGCACGAGTGTCTCCTTTCTCTTTAACCCCTGACAGCATGAGAAGCACAGAGAGCAGCGGCAGAAACCAACGCTCTCTGAAGTGCATTTAGATGTGGGGCTTCTGGGCCCGAACGTCTGGGTTTCTTGGCAAGTTGTGTGAGTGGATCGGGAATGGGGATGAGCACAGATCGGGGAGTGCGTGTGGCGTGTGCCTGTGCGTGTGCATGTGTATATCACACTGGGAGGAACGTGTGATACTGGGCCAACTTCCCGATAGATGCGAGCAAGCCTGTGTCTCTGAGCCCAGGCTGGACCCTGCTGGCAGATTCCCTCCCCTGACCTGCTCCCCTTGCCTCCTCCTTTTCCAGTGGCCTGGTTCACCTTCGACCCCAACTCTGGGCACCGGGACATCATTTTATCCAATGACAACCAGACAGCCACCTGCAGCAGCTACGATGACCGGGTGGTGCTGGGCACGGCGGCGTTCTCCAAGGGCGTGCATTACTGGGAGCTGCACGTGGACCGGTACGACAACCACCCGGACCCCGCCTTCGGGGTGGCCAGGGCCAGCGTGGTCAAGGACATGATGCTGGGCAAGGACGACAAGGCCTGGGCCATGTACGTGGACAACAACCGCAGCTGGTTCATGCACTGCAACTCCCACACCAACAGGTGCGCGGGGGCCCTCGCCCTGCCCTCCTCACTCAAGGGAGTTTGGGAAGGAGGTGCCTGTAGGACCCGTGGCCCCCCTGCCATTCCCGAGTTGAGGCATCAGGAATGTGGGAGGTGTTTTCAGCCACACTGGTGTCCAATTTCCAAGTGGCTTCGATTCAGATCAGGTAGAAGTGAGTACAGCCCCAATGAGTCAGCGGCAAACCGGTTACGCAGCACAGCGCATGCGCGCCCAGGTTCCCCGGGACCCTCAGCTGTGGTTCTCTCTGCTTCTGCTGCCCTTTCCTTCACACACCGTCAGCCGGCTCGCTCCCTGCGATGTCGGGGTGCTCCCTGCTGATGGCTCTGTAAGGGGCTGCCCCGGGAAGATGTCTCGATGCCTGGGCGCCCCCAGGGACTTGACACCTTGACTGAGAAGGCCATGGGTCCGCACCTCCCATCATAGCTCGGGGTCCTCTTTCTCTCCCCGCCCCCCGGGGTTCTGTGCGTAGGAGGTGGGGGTCGGGGCAGTCCTCAAAACCGCCATTGGCTGAGGACCCAGAAATGGAGAGTTGGAGCCACCTGCAGACCTCCTTGCTGTGGGCTTCCTTCCTGGTCTGCTGAAGGTGGTCTTCACAACCAGGAGAGGGCAGGAGCCTCGAGGAGCCACTCAGTGGACCCCACACTGGGCAAAGTGGGCCCTGGGGGTTCTCTGTGTTCTGAGTCCACTTGCCTCTCCTGCATGTGGGTTGTGGTCTGAGGCAGGGACCCAGAGGACGCCCGAGGGTCTCCAGGAAACCTGGAAGCCCACCAGGCCCCTTCCACCCGCTTTCACTGGCAGAGGCCTGGGGGAGGGCGGCTCTGGCCCTCTGCACCCCGCTCCCACTCTGGCTAACTGGGCCCGGGCTGATCCGCCCCCTGTTCCTGGACTACAGCGGGCAGGAGTGCAGGCCCGCATTGCTGCAGCGCCTGACTTGGTGGCAGACGCTGCGGAAAGCCCCGGTTTACAGGATCTTGTTAATGCTCACAAAAGTCCTAGTGCTATCTCCATTTCACAGATGATGAAACCTGGGCTGAAAGGTTAACCGGGGCCCAAATCACTGGGCTAATTAGTGATGCCACAGAATTCAGCTCGGGACCCTGGCTGGGTTCTAGGGACGGGGTGGGGGTGGGGAGGTGCTGCTGCTGCTGATAGAATAGTGCGAGACCCGGCGCAGCAGGAGTGGAGTGGAGTGAAGCGGCAGGCACGGGGCCGCTGGCGTCGACCTCGGACGACGCTGACCTTGGGCAGAGACTGCGCTGTGGGGGCGGGGTGGAATCACGTTCCTGAGCCTTAGGGTGGTGGCTACCGCCCCCTGGTCGTCGGTGTCGGAATAGCACCAGTGGCTGGGTTCTTGAGCCCTTTCCCTCAGGCTGGACCCTGCCGCCCCGCCTCAGGACCTTCCCTGCTCTCTACCCCGCCTTCAGTCTCCAGCGGATCGCTCATTCCCCATCCGAAAAGGACACAGATGGCTTTCTCATCAGGCAGCTCAGCCTCGGTCAGGGTTCAGCCCCAGCCCAGCAGGGAGGAGGCAAGTGGGCCAAGGCGCCCTGGGAGTGCCGCTCCCTGGATTCCAGGCTTCTCCCGCTCAGTGGGTGTGAATTCCCACCACCCCGAAACGTACAAGAGTATCACCGACAGTTGTCAAGAGCTTCACAGTTTATCCCCAGGGCTGCCGATCACCTGTGGGCAACTCGGGCGGGGGACTCAAGTCCGCCTTCAGCGCCTGTCCCCTGCCACGCGCTTCCTCACCCGGATACTTCCAGGAGGAGGCGCTGAAGCGGGTGGAGCCCTTCAAAATCTGGGCCCGACGGTCTGCCCCTGCCATCACCTCCGCATTGGCACTGGCTACTACCGAAAAGGGGCCGAGTGGGTTCTTTCTGCTGGCAGACAAAGTAACCTTTCCCACCCCCACTCCCTGCCCACATTTTCACGTGGGGCCCGCTCATTGGGACCCTAACTCCCTGGTGTCTGGGTCTCAGACACAGTTGGAAAAGAAGGGGCTGCATACCCTGGTCCTTGTAGCCTGAGGAGCCTCACCTGAGGGGAAGGTCTTCCCGTGAGGCCCCTTAACAGGTGGGTGCACTTCGCTCGGAGGGTCACAAGCCCAGAAGGACAGCTCCCTGCACCACCGAGGGGCTGTGTGTTTTAGGTGAGGGTGGTCCCTGAGCCCCCACCTACTTCCCAGGCTAGGAGTGGTGATTGCTCGCCCTGCCTCTCTCCCCTAGGACGGAAGGTGGTGTGTGCAAGGGGGCCACTGTGGGTGTGCTGCTGGACCTGAATAAGCACACGCTGACCTTCTTCATCAATGGGCAGCAGCAGGGCCCCACGGCCTTCAGCCACGTGGATGGGGTCTTCATGCCAGCCCTCAGCCTCAACCGCAACGTGCAGGTACCTCCCCCCACCCCCCACCCCAGGGCCAGAGCCTGTCTGGCTGCTTCCCCTGCTGCTCCGGGGACCCCCGGGGGCACTTGGGCAGACAGGGCCATGGAGAAGCCCACCACAGCACCTGCCCAGGTAGAGAGCTTACCTGGTGGCCTAGCTTGGGTGTTCCCTGGAGACCATCCTCTCTGGCATGATAAATTCTCCCTGTTTCTTTGAAATGGGCAGAGGCGCTAAAGCAGCAGCTTGGGGAGAAGCCGGGGAGGGTTGGGGCAGGAGGATGGACCAGGGAAGACGAAGCGATTCCATTTTCTAGGGAAGCAATCAGAGCAAAGCCAGTCCATGCCCCAGCCCAGCGTGCACCCTGATGGCCAGGCACGTACTGGGGCCTTTGGCAGGAGCGGGGGCTGAGTCATCATGGAGCTGCCCCATGGCTTTGCCCTGAGAGCAGAGTTAGGGACAGACCAGCCCTCAGGCGCTGTGAGTCCAGTCCTGTTCCCTCTCAGCCCCTCTGCCCTTCTCTGGCCCCCACATGAAGCGGGCAGGGAATTTGTCCTTTAGAGCTCAGGACTGGGCGGGTCCTAGAAGTGGCTGATGGCTCAGGAGCTCCCCAGGGAGGGAGAGAAGTGAGGGGGTGCTATCCTGTGTCTCCAGCAGAGTCCTTGTCCCCCAGGGAGCAGGGTAGGTGGGGGCGGCGGCCTCCCTGTGGTACCCATGGCCCTGAATATTGATGATCTACGCCAACCACTTCCTGATTGGTTTGTTCATTCACACACTTGCAAGAGGGCTTTGGGACAGCCTGAAAGATGGGCTGCTGTTCCACAGGGTTGACAGCACAGATTCGGGGAAGGAAAGCGGGCCACCGGGAGAGGCAGGAGCAAGCGGACGGCCAGCACGCCTGCTGCGTCCGAGCGCCAGCCCGGCCACAAGGGCAGAGTGGGGCCCAGGCAGCTGGGGGGCGGTCACAATGCGGGGGTGCAGACCAGCTCCGGGGGGACTCGTGGACCTTACAGTAGTGGTTTGAGCAGCAGCATCAACAGCGAACCCACAGCACAAGAGCAGCTGCAGCCTGTGGGGACCCAGCAAACCGCGCGTAGCAAGCGGCTGCTGCGCTGTCTGGGCGGTCGGGGCTCGCGTGGCGGCCTCTCCACCCTCACCCAGCCTGCCTTCGTTTCCAGGTCACCCTGCACACAGGACTGGAAGTGCCAACGAACCTGGGGCGGCCAAAGCTGTCGGGCAACTAGCCCCCAGCTCCAGCCCTGCGCGGGCCTCGGGGAGAAGCCTGCCACCCCTCACTAAATCTCAACTCAACAACCATGCGGGCAGAGGACCACGTCACCGTGTGACCCAGGAGCCGCTGAGACACGTTTTCTTTGGGGGACAGAGGACGGGTCTGCCGGCCGGGCCTGCAGAGGCCACCGTCGGGGGAGAAGAACATGGGTGTGTGTTCCCCTTGGTCCTGCCCGGACTTCCCAAATACTTGGGAAGGACCTGCAAAGAAGGACCTTTCTCGAGGGAGATGGAAAGTATGTGGGGTTTGTGGTTTTGTTTTCTGCCATCTGTTTTCAGAGCTGGTCTTTTCGGGGGGAGGGCGAGTGTCTAGCGGAGGGCACCCCATCCTGAGAGCAGGCGGCAGGAGACCTTCTGGAGCCCCGTGTCCCGCAGGTCCGGCCTTTGCTGGGTGTCACTCCTTCAGAGTGCCAGCGTTCTCATCCTCGCCGGGAAAAGTTCTTTAGCTTTCTGGTCCTGGGCACGTCAGTATGTCCCGCCACTTGCAGCCCCAACCCAGGATGGGTACAAAGGGGCAGTAATCATTCAATTGGTCTTTGCCTCTCTCGTTTCCTTAGGTCCTTCATTCATCAACCAATCAATCAATCAGTCTCTCTCTCTCACACACACACATACAATAGTCTACTAAAATTAATCAGTTCCCACTTCTTAAATGCAGAAGAAAACGCTGAAATTTGAATTTCAATGACTATGTGGCAAGTCTTCACCTGGACCTGGCTCCCCGAGAGGTCACCTGCAAACCCGTCTGAGCCGCTCTCCCGAGACGTGCCACGCTCAGACTCAGGGCGTGCAGCATGGGAGACCCGGGGAAGCCTCTGAGAGCAGGCCCGCCTTTGCTTTGAGGTCCATCTGTCTGTCATCATGAACGCTTCTCGAGCAAGAAGTGGCCGCCATGGCAGAGTGGTCCTCCGTGATGGGGCAGGCAGGGCCTCTGAAAGGCAGGAAGTGGACAGCAATATCGTGTTCCTCGTCTCCCAGCTTCCCAGCACGAGCCTGGGTGTGCGGAGGCTGCGTGGCCGGGGTGGGGCTCTGGCTGAGCCCGCCCCTCCTTGCTGAGAACAGGACCCTTCTCCCCTGAGACCCACATGGGTCGAGTCATGGCCATCTCTCCGCACAAGAGCTCCTTCCAGGGGCTGGTCCTGCCTCAGAGCACCTTGCTCCTCCTTCCTCTCCCCTTTCTCCTTGTCACCTGCCACATCCATCTCCATCTGGTAGTAAACCTCTCACCTTATTCTTTAAAATATAAAGAATATATTTTATCAAGCATTTTATTTTTGAGGTTGAGGAGTCACTTCCCTCTTTGCTGGATTGGATTTTTATAAAACTTAGCCCGTAAACCGGCCCTTACTGTGTCCACTTGGTTCTAGCTGCTTATTGAGACACCGCACTTGCTTTCCGAGTGACCCGGCCCCAGCTGGGCAGGCCCTGCCCTCTGTTCAGCAGATCCGACGATCCTACCTCGAGCCCCCGCTCCTGGACCTCCAGGCTGCCTTGTCCGGCTGTGTCCACAGGTGTGGGCTGGGCCAACCACCTGGTGGCTCCAGGAGCTCTCTGGTGCTGTATTTAAGCCTCACCCGCCAAGGTCCTGGCAACCAGGGCCGCCCGGCTGCCACCGGTCCTCATCTGTGCGGCTGCCTCTCTTCTCTGCTTCCACGTTCCTTAGTTTCACTCCTTGCAGTAGCTCTGGGTGGAGTCGGCTTGGAGGGTGGGGAAGAGTCCTAAAGATTGGAAGACACAGAAGAGCGATGGCTTCCTGGGGCCAGTGAAGCCATGGGCAGCCGGTCCAGATGCATCAGCTTTGGGAAACATCTTCTGGAAAAAGACTAGGCCAGTGTGCCAAGAATAAGAGTGCGCCTGGGAGGGCAAGGAGGGCTGCCTGGTGGAGGCGGCTTTTTACAGTGGAATCCAGATGAGAAGCTGGAAAGCTCCCAGAATCATGGAAACAGGTCACCAGGTGACCCTGGCTCTGTGTCTTTGGAGAGGAGCTGCTCGAGCTAAGCCTGGGCTTGGTGTCACCCTCAGAGAGCCAGCACCTAGGTCCCAGGAAGATGTGGAGAGGGAGAAGGGACATTCCCACAATTTCAGGTGGCCTGTAGGAAGAAAATTACCTGAAATTCACAGAGAAGCCACCAAAACACCCTGCCGCTCCCCCATGCCCTGCAGGCAGCAGGCGGGAGGTCCTGCGGGTGCCTGAGCGGTGCAACTCCACCTGTTCTGACCCCCGCGGGAACACAGAAGCAATACGGCTGACACCAGGGACAGCGCCAGGCTGTCCTGCAGCCACCTCTCCCGTCTTCAGCACAAAACGCCTTTCAGGGACAAGAATGGACCTAAAAGAGAAGGCAGGTCCGTGCCACACACTTGCGTTTTCAAGGGATCAGCGATGCGGAGCAGGAGCTCAGCGGCTCCTCGTGGCCTTCCATCACCCTCCCAGGAGGCTCTGGGAGTCCAAGTAGAAGCCACACGGCATGGGCGCCTCATCGGACAGGGAATTCTCTGTTCCTTCACAGCGTGGTGACATTTTTGTACATTAAAATTATATCAAGATGATGCTTTTGTTGGGCTGGCTGAGGAATAACTTGGTGTCCATCTACAAAGCAGTTTCAGTGAGAAGGGGATTAAACACGGTTCCCCTGCCTTGTAAATAACACCTCTGTCTGGTAGTCCCTCTGCCCTCTGTTCTTTGCTGGTCAGCAAGTTCGGTCAAAGCCTATGCCTTCCCTTTTGGAATTAATCTCTTTCCAAAGTTTCCAATAGCATCTCACTGTATAACCTCCTAGCTCCTAATTCACAGCAACGTAGGACATTACTCAGCCCTGCCTTTCCCCTTTCTAACCAGTTAATGATTCCAGCAAGAGTGGACATCAGAAATCCTGGCCCACAGAGGAACTGACCTATAAACTGTACATAGTTCAAGGCTGGATCTTCAGCCCTGTGTGTAGTCCGTAGTTACGACAGCACCCTCAGGCGCCCCGGAGTGAGCCTGGGCCACTCTGTGGGGTTCACCGAGGGCACAGGCCTGTCCATCCTTGCTCTCTGTGCCCCTGCCCTCGGCTGCCCAGAGCACTCTCAGCAAGGCAGAAAATGAAGGACCTATGTGCACTTTTCCCAGGGCTATTCGCAGTTCAGCCTTAATCCTAATCACAGGTGTAAGGCCTGGGCCTTTGTGAAGGTGTGTTTCAGCACAGGTGACAGGTGGCGCATAGGTGAAGCTGCTGCAGTCCCGTGGCTGCCTGCTGGCTTTGAGACAGGGCAGGTCAGACCCTTGGGGACCCGACATGCGGATGCTGAACAGCACTGTTGCAAGGCCCATGGAGGGTGCCGGGGTTTCTCAGCCTCAGCACCTTGGACATCTGGGGCGTGTCCTGGGTAATGCTCCGCTATGCAGGCCGCCCTGTGCATTGGAGGGTGTTCGCAGCATCTCTGGCCTCCACCTCCTAGGTGCCGGTAGCAACCCCCAGGTTAGTGGTGATAATTACAAGTGTCTACAGACATGGCCAATGTACCCTGGGGGACACCCCTGGTTGAGGACCAGAGTTAATGCAAGTGGTTTGTCATGTGTCAACAGGCAGAGTGATGAAGGGTTGGTGGGGTGTGTCCGCTAGGTGTGACATGGGAAACCTGTATCACAGGGCTGCAGGCCCTGGTCTCCGTCCCCAAGACCAGGCATCTCTGCAGGTCTGCGGTGTTCCACCAGCTGGGGACAGGCAGGGAAAGTGGGGACAGGCAAGGAAAGTGGCGTCAGCAGTGCACTTTGCGTTCACCAACAATGCCCCCGCCCCCACCCCCATTCCTAGAGACGAAACTCCTTCACTGCCCTTGGCCACTTGTGACTGAGATCAACAGAAACTTCTCAGTGGGTTGGTGGCCTTTAACTGCTTAGAAACGTGCCCAGACATCCTTAGAGGGTACTCCAGGTCTGCGCTGAGCCTGGGATGTCTCGGGACTCCCCTGAAGGTACACTAAGCCCGTGGCTGTTCTCAGTCATCACATTCCTGGCTGTAAAACAGACAAGAGTAGGTTGGGGGCAGGATGTACTGATCAGATGCCAAGTTCAACCCTCAGAAACTCATCTTCTAACCTGGCTTTGATCCTGGGCCGGGAATGGGTGGGGGCGAATCTCCTAAATCTTTCTGTGCCTCGGTATCCCCACCTGAAAATGGGACTAGTCCTACTAACCTACCTCCTCAGACGTATTGTGAGGATTATAGATAACACTTTTAAAAAAGAAGTCTGTCATCTATTAAGTCTAGGCTCACAGCTCACATTCAATGTATCAAGTCCATTGGTGACTTTCCGGAGTATTCTCTGACTACAGTGTCTTCCATCCAAGCCTCTTATGACCGCGTCTCTTACGCAGTTGCCTGGCCTTGTGGGGCGAAGCTGACATGTAACACAGTCCTGTGACTGCAGAAAGCTGCACCCCAACTGTGCCCGCTCCCATGCGGCCCCTGCAGTCTGCACCAGACGCTGTCAGCCGGCCATGCGTCTGCAGCCTCATTCTCGGTCCCTGGGGCATCTGCGTGCACAAGTTCCCTTCACATACGAAGAGATGAACACCCCCCTTTCCGACTCCTCAGTCACCATACTTTCTGGTATTTAAGGGCTCCTCCACCCATAATGTGACCCCTTTGTTGCCAAAGGTCTCGGCAGAGGGAGCGCTTGGAGCCAGGGTCTCAGAGAAGGGTGACACGTGCCCAAGCCGCAGACTAGAGGGCTGGGGGGGCGGGGCTCCGAGGCGGAAGGGCCGTGTCCTGCCAGCCCTGGGGCTTCCCTGGCACTGCCTGTGAAGGTGGGTTCCCGGTTCTGTCCATGAGAGACCCTGACTTCCGTCAGAAGGCGCTGGGAGGTGAGACCTGAGGGGCAGGCGCTGGTATTCTCCCAAAGGGCACTGCTCACGGAGGGCACTAGTCCCGGGGAGGACCCAGGGGCTCCTGGCCAGCGAGGTGGGCACCGCCTACCAGGCCAGAGGCTCTGGAAGGTTCTGAAAATCCAAAACGAGCTTCGGGTTTAGAACAGGGATGGCTGGCGGCATGCCAGCAGGACCCCCGTACTGCTCCTGAGTCCTGCCTGGGAAGGCCTGCCCCACCCCCTACTGCTGGGGAAGGTCGTCCTCAGCACAGGGAGCAAGTGCAGGGCGAACAGAGCAGAAAATGTTGAATGCATGATGCAGAATCGC
Organism: Trachops cirrhosus; assembly: GCA_028533065.1. NCBI lineage: Eukaryota > Metazoa > Chordata > Mammalia > Chiroptera > Phyllostomidae > Trachops > Trachops cirrhosus. The sequence continues at coordinate 77,142,727 of CM052546.1, read as the reverse complement.
TGCTTTCGCACTGATCTGTCGTATTAAGCATGAGAGGTGTTTGTTTGACGTTGGCAAAGGAATTTAAAAAGTAACGAAGCGCTTTGTGTCCTTGTTTTGGCTGTTGACAGAACTTCCGTTTTCCTGCCTTTCTTTACCCGTTTCTCCCTCCCCTCCTCCCCCATCGCATCCACTTTGTCACTAGTTGTTGGTGTTTGGTGGCAGCCCTTTGGTGTTTGTGTTCCACTGGAAGCACGGAGGGGGCGGGGGGAGTGCTTTTTCTAATTTTTGTATGGGTATCCACAAGCCTTTGTATCTTTTGGATTGCAAACACTGTGTTTCCTGGTCTCTGGGGGTTGGTTGGACTTTGTGTATCGGCTTTTGGAAAACCTGAGTTTCACCACAGTCTCGAGCAGATTTGAAATAAATTCTTTTGACACTGCCAACAACTACAAGACGAGGTATGTGGTCTGTGATGGCTGGTGGGCAGCGGGTGGGCCCCTTCCCGAACGGGCCCTGGCTGCCGCTGCACGGAGCAGAGGCTGGGCAAGGGATGGCCACCCTGTCTCTGGCCCAGCGGGCCTGGTGTCAGGCTCCCGGGTCAACGTGGTTGCGCCGTCCCTGCCAGGAAACCTCAAGGGGATTACACATGACTCAAAACCATCAAGTATCCCCCTGAAACAGCAGGAGTTCTTGGAATTCATTTTTGCAAGAGGTGACATGGCTGGAAATTGGGAACAGTGAACACACGGTCAAGATAATTCATGAATAAAAGTGATCACAGGCTGTAAGTGGAAACAGGTCGGGGCCGACAACCTAGCGAACCTGGAGCATCGGAGCCTACCGGCTGGTCCGCCGTTCAAGCCTGCATGTCTGACCTGGAGCCCATCCCTGCAGCTTTCCCCAGATCATGATCCTCAGGGTCCGCCACCTCGCTGGCCCCCCAACAGCCCGAGACTGGCCTCACCCTCTGTTCCCTGCAGGTCACTGTTGAGTAGGTGAGGACAGTGGCAGGCTCTGGGGTTAGAGGGCGGGAAGGCTGTTGGCAGGTGCTCTGGGAGCTGACTCAGAGGAGGAGGAGGCGGGGCTGGGCAGAGGGCATGGAAGGCGAGGGCAGCGAGGGGGGTGCTGGGCTGCGGGCAGCCAAGCAAAGGCCTCCAGGCTTCGGCGCTGCCCCAGCTGGGCCGTGAGGACGGGGCTTCGGGGCCCTGGCTCCACTTGTTCACTGACAGGGCCCACGCAGCCCCTAGAGAGCTGACGGCCACAAGCCATGGTCTGGGCACTGTCAGCAGCCAAGGGAGGAAGTCCTCATTGTTGAAAGGGGGCCTGAGGGGACATCACAGCGTCTACCACAGTCCCGCCCCATGCCACGGATCGGGGTCTCCCTGGGGTTTGGGGAGCAGCTCTTCTGGGACACCGATGGGGGGAGCTTAGAGGGGGAATGCTTAGGGAACGCTTAGAGAGGACCTTAGGGGAACAGGACAAACCGAATCCCTTCCACCTCAGCTGGCATGGAGCTGCCTCCTGTCCTGTTCACTCAGACCCCTGGCCCTCACCTAGCGTGACTCAGACCCTCATGCTGGGTGCTCTGAGCCTCAGCTCCCCGGCCTAACCCAGCCCAGGGCGGCTGCCATCATCCATTTACCATCAAAACAGGGCGAGGGAAGCAGCAAGAGGTGCCTGGGTGGGCGCTGGGCGTGGGTGCCTCGCTGTCCCACCCGGGACAGCAGCCCTACCTCCTCTCGATGCTCAGGGTCAATTGTCCCTGCGAGACAGAGGCTCTTCACACCCAGGCTGACCCTCGGGCTCAGTGGGACATGTGTTGCTCTGTCTCTCTCTCCCTGTGGGAAGCAGGCTCTCCAGGCTCTTTGTGGGGACGAGCAGCACCAGGTCCCAGAGGGCCGCTGGGAGTGAGGGCAGGCTGGTGCCGGTGCGGCCGGGACTGGCCCCGGGCAGGCGTGTCCGTGGCTGAGAAGAAACCGTTGCCAAGGGGAACGGCGGGACGAAGACAGTGCGGAAACGCTTCCCACCGCTCTGAAGCCCGGTCTCTTCCCCCTGTGGCTGTTGCCACAATCTCAGTAACCCTCTTCCTTTGGTGACTTTCTCACTGCCACTTCTCTCTGCTGCTAACCTTGCTGGAGGCAACGCATCCATGGGGAGATAAAAGCACGGCTGAAAGCTCCATTACTGGTCCTTAGAGGGCAGCCAGCTCCTGAACCTGGAGTGCTTCCAGAGCGCCCCGTGGTCACAAAACCGCTCTTTTCAATATCACGCGGTAAACCAGAAGGTGAGGCCATAACCAGGTAACTTATACTCAGGACTTGCATGTGCTCCAGAATTGACCAGCCTGGGGCTCTGGTCCAGTCTGGCCGAGGGCTCAGCCGTCTCAGCCCCAACGGCTGGTGGCAGCCCAGGGCGAGGGGGTGCCGTGGCCTCCCGGGGCTCTGCTCACACACAGCGGGAGCTCAGCACACCGGCTCTGATGGCAGAGGTCACTTCTGGCTCCTGAGGATGTCCCTAGTGCTTTGTCACGCTTGGGATCTTCCACACCTTTTTAAATAATTATTCTTCAAGAACCACCAAAATATATATCCTAATCGATACTGCCTTTCAAAACAGACCTGGGAAGCAAAGCACCAATTCCAATTTTGCTTCAATTCAAAACATGTTTGGAGCTCACCTGGCAGGACCTTCAGAGTCACAAGTCACATAAAAAAGCCATGTACACCCTCTGTCTCGACCAAAACTTTGTTAGGTTTGGATCTCACTTTTTTGGGACTAAAAAAAAAAACAAACCTAAAATGGATTACTTGCACTGAAGACTTTAAATGTGCCATAAGCTTCGAGGAGTTCCAGACAGTCTCGGCACAGACGATGTCATTAAAAAGTTCACGTTTGGCCGCCCAAGGTGATGACTTTGAAGGCGGTAAGATCCGCTCGTGCGCAGGTGCCCGGGCACGCGCCCAACTCCTCTGTCGTGCTACTTAACAGTCACGGTCGCGTCTGCCACGCAGGCTGTGTCTTATTCACACAACTGCATGAAGTCGGTTTTGAAAACTAAAACTGCTTTTCCCACAAAATGACTGATGAGCGTTCCTAGTTCTTCCATGATACAGTAAAATCAAATCGCTTTTAGAAAATTAAATGGCAATTTAAAGCTAATTATTAGCACTTGGAAATCAGTAAATTTTTGGAAAACCTTATTATGAGCAAACGCATGAACATTGGTGAAACGGAACTCGAGTGCACCTCGCCGAAGAAAATTAAACATTCTTTCCAACAGGCTTACTTTACTTTCACACTGTGTGTGGTTGGCCCAACACGGTCAACACCCTCAGACAGACGCTTCAGCCACCGGAAGTCTTCCCGCTTCCCTCCGACTTTGTCCCTAGAAAGCAGTCTCCGAAACCGGAAATAAGCTGGAGCAGCCGGGAGTCTGCGCGGGCCCAGCTGCAGCACGACAGCACTTCCGGTTCCTCTCTTCGGCTCCTAGGGCACCTCATTTAGCCACTCGGGAAGAATTTATTTTCCTGATATCAACTTGGCTCAGAATCAATGTCCCATTTTTGAATTTCCCAACCTGTCCGATCCGTCCGTTTGACAGAATGCTGGGAGCCGATTTCTTCTTTTTGGATTTCCTACATTGAAAGTGAGAGGAAGGTACGAGTTCAGCTTACGAAGGATCAAAGCCCCGCTAACCGGACCACCACCACCACCACCACCACCACCACCACCACCGTCTGCTCCTGCAAAGCCCTGTCCCCTGCCCTGCACGGCCATCTGCCCCACGGCAGTGCATGTCCTCCCCGTGTCCCTGAAATGCGCCACTGGCTCCTGCCTCAGGGCCTTTGCACTGGTTTCTTCTTTGTGGAACGCTCTGCTACCAGGTCTTTTCAGGTTGGCCCCTCCTTACTCAGTTCTCACCTCAGATGTCACCTCCTAACAATGCCATCCCAGTCCATCCCCAACCTAAGACACCTATGTGCCTGGCACCCAGTGAGCCCTCAACAGGCACACGTATGTGGCCAGAACGAGTGACCAGCTGATGACACGTGTGTGCTTACGAGGAGTCCGAGAAACCGGTTAAGACAAAGGAGTCAATTCTGGAAGTGACTCTAGGGGGAGAAGAGGCACTGGAATAAAAGCCAAGCGACACGCTGAAGCAACAGAATCGAGGTCCCGTTACTCAAACCGCGGCGCCCCGCCTCGTGCAGTGCGTCAGAGGACAGGTGCCGCAGGCCCGGAGCGCTCTGCCAGGTGCACCAGCGGGGAACGCGAGTCTCTTGCTGGAAATGTCAGTGTCAGCATCTCCACTGGTCACTTGTAGCCTCTGGTCTTTGAAAACGGGAGACTGGGAAGGCTCCCAACTCAGTTCGGAGGTCGGTGCGGGACTCTGGGCAACGCACTGAATCGTCTCCCCCTTAAAGGGCTTGACGGGGAGACGGAAGAGACACTGAAGCATGCCGGGAGGCTAGAGACACCACATGCGCTCACGGGACTACTTTCAGAACTAATCGATGTGTTTATCCGGATCACTCCGCCCTAGCATCTGACAGTGCCACTCACCTGTCTTCCTGCCCTTTCCTCTTCTTCTTGAAAATGTCTGTGTCCCGGGCCTGATTTCAGAATTTAAGGTAACATATGTATCAGCAACGGATGTGGAGATTCAAAAAAAGGCAAGAGGTCTGCAATCGAAAGCCACTGAGATACTACTTATTTTAATGTTTTTCGAGTGGACGTATTAAAGTAAGACTCAAAGTTTCATTCTAAAACCCGCTGGAGAATGTAAAAGGCCGTTCCAGAGAGGACTGACAGTGGAAATGTCTGACCTCTGTTTCGGACGAAAGGGAGTCTAATATCCATCCCCCGCCCCTCCGTGGTGTTTCATCAGCCCCTGTGCACTGCACAATGTAAAATACAAAAGAAGGGACTGGCTTGGCCATCGATCAAAGTAGCTGACGGCACCTGAACAGGAGCGGCTACTTTAAGCCAACTGTTCGTGCACACAGCCAGATTACTTGGCTGGTACAGGAAAATGCCGCTGACCTGAATAAGTGGAGAGATCTGGACCAAATAACTCTAGATCCTCCCAGGCAGCCAGGCCCAGCACTCCACTGCGACAAACTGCAGCCATCTGTCTGTTCTAGTTTCGATGAAGAAGAGGCCCCGACACCTACCATTCTCCTTTCTTCTTCCTTTGCTGCCTTTTTTTCTTTGATCTGCTGCTGCAAAACCTTGTAATTCACATAACCCTTTTTGGGAGGCTGAAACGAAAGATAAGGAACATACGTCGTAATTTTTATTTTCCACACATGTCCCACTGTCCCTTGCCCTGGCTTGCCGCGCCCCGTCTGGGGACAGGAGGCTGAGCAGCCCCTCACCTGAGCACCCAGCATAACCGCACGTTCCCGCTCCAGGACTCGCTCCTTCCCTTTTCCATAGCCTGTGATCCCAAACCGGTGCACCTCCAGCCGAGCCTGCAGACACAGGGTGCGTCAGACCCAAGCGCATTCCAAAAACACCACAGAGGAAATCCACACCCAGCAGTGGTGCGTTTCAGACACTGCGTCAAATACTCGTGTGTATCCTCACGCCCTGCAGTGGCTGCAGCCAGCGAGAGCTCGGCGACGGTGGTTGAAGGAGCTGTGTGAGGTCTGCTCTGGCGGACCGTCCCCTCACAGGATCACTCCCGTGTTTCATCTGGACAGCTGAAGCAAAGCACCCTCCTTGCCCTCATCAGTGACAGAACCAGGAGTAAGTGCGGAGCCGGTGGCACTCCGGCATGCTCTCTAAAAGGGCTGCTGCCCACAGAGGCCATACCTTTAACTTAAGAGCACCTCTCCAAACAAACCCACTCACACTTAGAAACCACGTGTCACAGCTTTAGACACAGACCTGTGTTTTTTCTTTAAAGAGAGATTGTAGAAAGGAGAGAAGTCACCAATACCTACCCCTAGCAGTTGAATTATTTCCTGTCTTTTTCCTCATGCATTTTAAAAACCCACTTACACTCACAGAGTACACGCACCCCTGCTTGTCCTACTTACCACGATGTCGTTGGTGCTGCAGTCACAAAACCATCGGGTTCCAAACGACTGCATGACATTCACATACACGAACACAGTGATGTGCTTCACCATTCCCCAACCCCTGGACACGTTAACACATTCAATCTCTTCTGGCAGTATAAAGATTAAAAAAGTAACAATTGCAAACACATACCTTTTCTAAGTTAAATTCTTGTATATTCACATCTTTCTCAAGGATACTAGTTTTGGTCTGAAAAGGAAAAAAAATTTCTCATTAAGATCCTCTGTCGCTACATCGTTACAGCATCTACTGCCAACCGAGCGGCCATGCTGTGAACAGCCGTGACACCGGCCCCGTCGCCCAAACGCCAAACAAGAATACGAGCATGGAGCACACGTTCCCAGGAACACCTAATGGGAGAAAATGGAGGAAAAATGTTAAGGTCCCAAGGCTTAAGAAAGGACAGAAGGGAAACTCAGAGAAGAGAAAAGATGGCGAGCGAGACCAACGCCTGTATCTCAAGTACTGTCCATCCACGTTTGGGGGGAGTTCCAGGGAGGATAACCGAGTGCGTAGGGGTGTTAGAGGGTAAAAGGTTATATTAAATAATTCTCTCTCTTGTTCTCTCCCGTCCATTCTAATGGCTAACAAAACTCAACCCTGGTAGAGATTTGGTTTATAATTCCCAACAGAGAACGATACCACAAGCCTTTGAAATACGTGACTCCTTACATCACTACGTCCTCTGGCTGTGGTTTCCACCCCACAGAACTGACCAGGAAACTGCAGTCGAACCCGGCCAGTTACAGAGGTCCCGACTCAATGCCACCCCAGTGCCTGGAGAGGCAGTCCTGCCCGTCCACGAGCTCGGCAGGCTGGGCTGCGCTGGGCGGGAACGAGGGCACCGCCTCCACCTCACCGACAGGTGCCCTGCAGCCCACGTGTCTCCTCATCCTCCCTCCGCAAACGGAGCTGTACCTCAGCTTATCCTGTCTGCCTCCCCCACCGTGTGGTGGGTGTGTGTCTCCGTCACAGAGGGTGGCGTCTGTCTCCACGAGGACCCCTGCACTAACCTCCCAGGGACTATTACAACAGCATCGGATAAAGTGGCGTAGGGTGCAGCACGGGCCGGTGAACAGGAAGGCCTGACCGGTGCTCTCGGCACCCACTTGTCCACAGAGGAGGAGCCAACTGGCTCCCGGTCACCTCACAGTGCTGCTCGCCTGCTGTCACGTGGACACCGACTGTGGATGTGCCTGGTGCTGGCTCACAGGATCCCACACAGAGGGCGTCTGCCGTGCTCGGGCACGTGGCCGAGCTCTGGGCCCTCAGTCCCACAGACGCACCGTCCACGTTACCAGGCTGCCATTATGCTTCCAGTTTGATCAGACTCACACAGTTCCCAGAATCAAATGCCTTCACTGAGCCCGGGCAGAGCCCAGAGGCTGCTGTGTGGGGCACTTCGACGTACCGACCCCAGAAAGGCTTATTTCCTCTTCTGCAACTGGAAAAACTCTACATGGACTTTGAAGTTAGAACATCTTTTCTATTCCATTTGTTAGACTGTCCAGCTTTTGTTCAACTACAGATAGTTGGGTAAATAAACACTCTTTTAAAAATTCAAGTAGTTCTAGGGATACTGAGAAATGTATTCATATCTGTTAAAATGAACAAATAGAGATCAGACTTGAAGCCTCCCCGAGCAGACAAGACCAGTTGAGTCACACAAGCCAAGCTTAACGTGGCTCATTTTGCAAGACAAGTGAGGCTAACTTGACCTGGGTCACTTCTTGCTTTTGCCTTTGAAAACTCTAAGCGAAAAATTCGTCCCCCAAATTAGTATGAGATAACCACTAACCATCCCCTTCCATTTAAGGAAATGCTGACGCTGTAACCAATCACCGTGAAGAGTCAAGTCCCTGCCTGCACATTCGCTGAGCTGCTTCAGAACAACATCCCCGGGCCTCATTCCCTGTCTTAGTGCGCGCTCCGGGACTGCAGGCAGCGTGCGCCACGCACTCTTACTACTTACTGCTTCCGTGACTCGCTGGGTTTACTTCTGTCTTGATAAACTTTTGACGTACCGCATTGAGTCTAAATTACTTCAGCCAGATCACTTCCTTCTCAACACGTACCTGACACGAGCTACTGAGGGACAGGGGTGCAGCACAAAGTTAAGGGGTGACGCTGGAGAAGGGACCACCTCAGGGTAGAGTCCTGGGGAGTGACCCAGGTGATGCACAGAGGACGAGGGCAGCAGGACCCTGGGGCAATAACTTGGGACAAAGTCCTCTTGTCAGTGCAGGTTCTGGACAGGAGCCCAGTCTGTATTCTGTCCCTCGGTGTGGCAGTCAGGCGCACAGCTTCTAAGGTGGAAAGCAGAGGGCCTGGGGCCCGAACCTGAGAGCTCTGGCATGCACTTCACATCCACAACCCTCCCTCTGAGACCCCCACACAATTCAGTTTTCACACTTCGAAAAGGTAAGACGTGAATGTTCTGAACGTTATATAGCACTTCCGGTGGGGGCCCAGATAACCACCCATAACTAAGCACATCCATATTTGTGCAGCATCTATGAATATTCATGCCAAATAGAACAAATGAAAATAATTCTGAAGCCTCATGTCAGTTCAGGTCAGGTTTTGCTGCTGAAGAAATCTATACTAAACTTACAAAAAAAACCCCCTAAGTTGTGATTTCCACAGCTCTGGGGTTTTAGAGCTATGGATTTGAGACTGGGGGTTACTGTTTAAATGCACACAAATCATTTAAAAGAAAGACAGGCAGGCCCCAGGAATTATGAGGCTTCGGTAAGATAATGAATTAATCAATATAATAATCACTTTCAGTACACAGGAAGCACCCAGTAAATACTGGCAATTATCAGTAGCCCTTACATGCTCAGAAGCGGTCTACATGGACCTCAGTCCAGGCCACGGGAGCCGAGTCCCATCGGATCTCAGCGCACTGCCCCACTACTTCTGCTATGTCTTTCTCATCCCTCTTCTGCGCAGGCCGCAAAAGATGGGGTAAGTGACCGGGGAAGGGAATGACCTTTGTCAAGATGGCCCAATGTCAGGAGTGGAGGAACGGCACTTACAAGGCATGCCCCTAAGGGCCAAACACCACTGGGTATTTCAAACCATATGCGGCATGTTGTGAAAAGCGCAGAATTTCCTTCCTCGCTGGCAGCGCTGCAATGCCCATCGAAGAGTGGGCACGCCCTCATCCTCAGACGCCAAGCCCAGGCCACCCCACAGAGCCGGGCCCACCGCCACACAGTCCTGATTGCCCCCTCCTGCCCTTCTGAGAGCTGACCTGTACCCCATTTACTATGCAGGGGCCAGAGTGATCTTTCTAAAATATAAATCCCCCCATTCCCATGCTTAAAACTTTTTGGTGGCATTTCATGTTCCTGAAACTAAATCTGAAGGTCTTACTGTCACTCTCCCTTCTGGCCTACCTCCTCTGGTCGGCTGGCTTCTGGCTCCTCCATGCCGGACAGAGCAGCCTGCCTGACGTCACCTCCTCAGAGACTGACCGGAAGGAGGTTCTGCCTGTGACTCTTGGGGCCCTGTGTCTTTCCTTCAGAGCGTTTCCAACTCTGTTTAAGCACATTATTCATTTTCTTGGGGGCTGCCTGGTGCACAAGGAGAGCAAAGGACTGTATCTGGCTTACTGCTCTCCTGGGTTTGGCAAACAGCAGGCACACCACTATATGTGCAATAAATAAATGAACAGATAAGCATCTCTCACCTACTATTTCCTGTCAGACTACTCTGACAGCCACTGCTCTACAGATGGGACGTGACACCCTGGCCGGGGGACTCAGTTGGCTGGAGTGTCGTCCTGTACACCAAAAGGGTTGTGGGTTCGATTTCCGGTCAAGGCACATACCTAGGTTGTGGGTTCGATACCCGGGCGTGGTATGTATGGGACGCAACTGATCGATGTTTTTCACATACATGTTTCTCTCTCTCTCTCTCATCAATAAAAACATGTCCTTGGGTGAGGATTGAAAAAAAAATTTAATTAAATGGGACATGACTAGGAAATTCACTCGTTGGTTGGCAAGGGTAAAATGTTAAATAAATGATGGCCAAGCTCCCAAAGAAACCCACCGAAAGGGGTTCTGGTCACCACTCCCAATGTCTGGGGGGCAGGTTTCTCCGCACATCCGATAGGCTGCATAAGCTACAATTCACCCCAACGGCTCAGTCCTGCAAGGCCGCCCTCCACTTCACACGGCCAGCGCCCAAGTCCGAGTTGTTACCTGTACTTCTGACCAGCTGGCTGGAATGCAGAGGTTCCCACAACCCGCTTCTTGGTTTCAATTAATTTGCCAGGGCGACTCACAGAACTCAGGAAACCTATTTACTGACCAGATCCCTGGTCTGCCATAAAAGGATGGCACCCAGAAGAGCCAGATGGAAGAGAAGCACAGGGCGAGACACGGGAACAGGGTGTGGGGCCACCATGCACCACCCTCCCAGCACCTCCACGTGCCCCCACCACCCGGAAGCTCTCAGAACCCCGTCCTTCTGGGATTTTACGGAGGCTTCATTACAGAGGCATGATGGATTAAAGCACTGGCCACTGGTTACTGAACTCACTCTCCACTGCCCCCCACCGGAGGTAAGGGCGGGACTGAAAATCCCAACCCTCCAATCACATGGTTGGTTCTCCAGGCAACCAGCTGCCACCCCCAGATGCTTCCCCACATCAACTCACTCAAGTGAGACACCTTCATCACTCTCATCCCCCAGGAAGCCCAAGGGCTTGGCGAGTTCCGTGCCAGAATGCAGACAAAGACCAAATGAATGTTTATTATACCTCACATCACCCCATGAACACCTGCTTCAATACACAACACAGCTGAACAGCAGCACTGACAGCACAAGCCCGAGTTCTGGGAAAGGTCATTTCCTGGGTCCAGGCTGGACTGTGGCCCAACTGGCCACCCATACCTCCTCTGTCCTCGAATAGTCTTCAGAGATGACCAGCTGAGTCCGTGATTGATCAAGGGAGGCTATCATTTTTTATCACATACATTTGCTGATTCCGTATCTGTTTGGACTGTCCTATGATAACTTGTAAGCTTTTAGAGAGCCAGGGCACATGATGTTTTACCACGTTATAAAAACTTTTAGCACTGTGCCCTGGCTGGTGTGGCTCAGTGGACTGCGTGCCAGCCTGTGAACACAAGGGTCACAGGTTCAGCTCCCGGTCGGGACGCATGCCTGGATTGCAGGCCAACGTTTCTCTCCCTCTCTTCCTTCTTCCCTTCCCACTCTCTAAAAATAAACACAATCTTAAAAAAAACCCCAAAGACCTTTTAGTATTATATGTCCTAATTACCCCAACTGACTGATTATTCTTTAGCTGGCATTCCCTACACCCAGGATATGACACAATAACTAGCACTGTATTCACCTGTATTTATTTACACGGTGCAATGTCCACATTCTAAAGCCTTTTTATGTGAATATATGGTTTTTCCTGTGTCCACACAATGTCTCTGTAGCCAGGCACATTCACATTTTCAGAGTTTAACTTTTAAAAAGGGGAAAAGGGCACCGGGGATGACTGGAAACTTTCACCAATGTTAGGAAGTCCAAAATGTAGGAAGAGCTGAGGTTCCCAACAAAAGCCAATGACGCTGAAAAAGGGCCCATCTGGGGTAGGAAGAAAAGACAATTCACCAGCCTCCTGCAGGCGTGCCATTATTAAGGGACAGGGAAATGCAGACTCGCTCGGTGCCAACATTTGTCCTTTCTTTTGAAAAGAAAACTTTCCATTCCAGAAAGAGAAACACAAGTAAGTGTAAGAGGAAACTGAAGACCTAGACTTCGAGGGAACAAGGGTAGCTACGTTCTCCAAATGCAGAATTATACGGCAAGGCACTGGTACATGCCCCGGCCAGGTAGCTCTGTTGGCTGGAGTACCATCCTGATGCACTGAGGTTGTGGTTCAGCCCCCAGTCAGGGCACATACAAGAATCAACCAATGAATGCATCAATAAGTGGAACAACAAATTGGTGTCTCTCTCTCAAATCAATAAATAATTTTTTAAAAATAAAGGCAGTGGTACATACAGAAAATCCTAATATTCACATGGTACACTGGGGTAATTAATGCTACTCATTGTAAGCTACCCTGGCCAGCCAGCTTGGGAGCTGTTTCCCAACCAGCCTGTAACAGTTCCCAGTGCCTCGGAATTGGGAGTACAACTGTGGGACAGCTGACCTAGAATCCTAAAACAAAGGTAGAGACGATTCCAGAATGCACCAATTATCTGTGATGAGGAGTCACTACTGAGCTGGACAGGAAGCACTCCCCGAACTGTAAAAAGACTACACAGGTGGTGTGCTAAACCACGAGGAAGATGTGGCGAACGCCGGGCACCGGCATGTGTCCACGCGTTCAGAAACCACCATCTCTGCAGTGGGATGAACTGCGGTCTCCAAAACGATACGTCCCTGCTCTCACCCCGTGAGCATGACCTTAGTTGGATGAGGGTCTTTGTAGTATAACTGAGGAAGTCATGATGAGATCCATCCTTGATTTAGGATGGGCCCTAAACCAATGAGAGGAGCCTAAGAGAAAGGCAGAGGGAGATTTGAGACTCGGACACTCAGGGAAGAAGGCCCTGTGAAAATGGATGCAGAGTTTAGAGTTCTGCAGCCTAGAGCCACTAGAAGCTGGACGACGCAAAGGAGAATTCTCCCGTTATAGGAGATTACGGCCCAGCCATCACCTTGATTTGGAACTTCTGGCCTCCAGAACTATCTGGAGACAGAGAATCCGTACAGCGGTCCTAGGAAACGAACACAATCCTCTTTTATGATAGACAAAAATGTACAGGACGTGGGGAACGCTACAGGAATGGGGTATCTGGATTTTGGCAATGAACTTGACCACACCATTATGCTATCCTTGCGCAAAAAGTCAGGGACTGAATTTTGAGTGAGGCTCACAAACTCAGTCTGAGAAAGACTGCTGCTCAGTGAAGTCAAACTACTTTGCATCAGGATGTACGCTGCTTGAGAGCAAGGAGTTTGTCTATTTTATCCAATGCTGTATCCCAGTGACTAGATCAGCGGCCAAAAAACAGTGGTTGAATGACAGTTTTCTCTGCGCACTATCCAGCGGAAAGGGTTAACGCGGCAGGCTTGGGTTTATCAAACCCTGCACATCCCAAGAAAGTCCTGTTTTCATGATTGGCCCTGGGCTGGCTCCTGGGGATGGAGCAACTAGAATATTCCCTCTGACAGAGTGCTTCTTCACAGCTGAAGCCCTGCCCCACACTGTATGCACCAAATCTGCCTAGAGAGTTCATGCGGCCGTCCACACCCGCTGCGTCCCCACTCACCTGCGGGGATACATTCCAAGGCCCCTTGTGGCTGCCTGAAACGCAGATAGTACTGAACCCTACGTATACCGCGCTTCTTCCTACACAAACACAACCACGGTGAAGTTCAATTTACAAGTCAGGCACAGAAAGAGACTACCAATAACTCACAGCACGACCACGACCACATACTGTGAGAAGAGTCATGTGGTCTCTCTCTGATAACCAAGAGGACTACCGAGCACCTAACGGGCAGGGGGCACCTGCAGTGCATGTACCCTGGACAAAGGCACGATGCGTGTCCCAGGCAGGACAGTGCCAGATGGGGCGAGAGTTTTCATGCTCCGCAGAATGGCATGCGACTGCAAAATTATGAACTGTGTCTTTCTAGAATTTTCCACTTAATATTTTCGAGCCATGGGTGACCATGGGAAACTGAAACCATACAGACAGAAACCACGAATGAGTGGGGACTGTTGCACTAACAACGTGATTTATGGTGAACACCTGCTTTTTCTCTGGGGGTCTAGAACTTCACTGGGGCCAGTCTGCACACCTGCATGACAGACCCTCACTGAAAACCCGGATGTCCAGGCCGGGGCGCACCTCCCTCCTCGGCAGCACTTCCCACGGGCTGTCTCACGTCACCCCCGGGGAGATGAAGCCCATCCCATGCGGCTCCCCTGGGAGGGGACCCCTGACACTGCTCTCAGTTTCCTCCAGACGCCGCCCCAGGCACCTTTGCCTTTGCCGATACTACGCTGCCCCCCTTTGCTGTGATAAATCGTAACTGTGACAGTGACTGTATGCTGTGTCCTCCATCTGATGAGTGCTTTTAGCACACCCTCGAGCCTGGGGGCAGTCTTGGGGACCCCTGACATACTCTACAGGGATAGTCACCTAATGCTTCAGTATCAGGGTTTTCACCCTTTACATGTAAGCTAGCCAACTTATCACCTTTGTGTTCTCGTCTTGGTCCGGCTTCTGTTTTCTTTTTTTACTTCTGCTGTGGAATTCCACCACTTGTACGCGCTCCCTGCTGTCCAGGGGAGAGGAAGCTGCGGCAGCACTAGGGACCTGTGGCCCTGCAGGGGCACCAGGGGGGGTCGCGGCAGGGGCACCCTGCAGCTCTTCTCTGAGCTCCAAGAAGAAAGCAGAAGCGCCCTTCCTCTGGCCTCTGACAGGAGAACCAGGTGGGGGAGCTGGCTCTGCCCCCAAGGCCACTGGAGTTTCCACAGCTCTCTTCCTGTTTTCCCTCTTCTTTCTGATTCGTTTCCGTTCTGCTTCATCTTCCGACTGTCCTGTTTGCTCAAACACAATAAGGAAAAATAAGTATTTTTGGTTTTAGCTACCACCCATGTCAAATCATGTGAATGCATGTATACATGTGCCCCAGCTAGAAACACCCCAGTATGCACACAAAGAAAAAAACTAATTGTTTTTCTTCAAAGAGGGTTGCATTTGCACAATTCACAGAACCCAAAATGCACACTATCTGCCCCTAGGTAACTATACTTAAGTCTTTGACTCCTATTAGCATAGTTGTTTCAGCCCTCACCTTGGTCCTTACTAAAGTGTCATCATGGCAATAGCCCCAGGCTGGTAAACCTACTTGGCTCAAGCTGGGTACTAAAAATCGCAGCTAGTGTTTCTTGTTAACACTTCCTAGGGTTATAGGCAGGGATTATAGTTTTCCTCTCTTCTGTAAGTTGTGAATGAAAATGAACCTAAGACAACAGGCTTAATTAGAATGCCTTTATTGTCTAAATCCCCATAGCTTCTGCTAGTTTCACCTGTTCCAATTCTGACCACTCACCTGAAGGTTCGGATGAGAATTCTGGCCTCATCCCTCACCTAACAGTACAAATGCCACAGAGCTCTCCAAACAGCAGCTGATCATTTACATTTGCTTAGTCTTTTACTCAATAATAAGATCCAACTAAACTTTGGAGTTTGGGATATAACGATGAGCAGTTAACTCCTCGTGCCTTCAAAGCCTCATTTCCATCCCGTGTTCAGAGATACTATGTTCAGGATTTTGCAGCTTAGCCTCTTCCTCTACATCGTAAACTTCTCAAGATCAGAGACTAAGTCTCCTCTCCCTTCTAATATTCCCAAGGGCACAGCGATGCCCTGGTCACAGTACAAAGTCAACACAAGTGCAGATACTGGAGCTAGACTCTACAAATTGAACCTAGCCTCTGCAGATCACCATCGGCTTCAGAAAGGGTTTTAATCTCTCATGCATGTCTCTACACTTGTAATAATGGGATTATCAACAGTATCTAGTTTGTGAATTGCTGTGAAAATTAAATGAGTAAATACGTGAAAAGCTTAGAGTATAAGGTACGTTTTCAATACTCCTTAACTATCACTTTTACTGTTTAACTGAGCTTAGAATTTTGAGCAATGGCTCCAAAATAAAAATGGCTTTTGCAACATCACACTCCAAATTTAGGAAGATCATCTGTGATGCAGGAACAAGGGACGACTCGTTCCTTCCCTGGGGCCAGTTCTTCTGAGTGTGTGGAAACGGCAGTTGCCAAATTATAGCGGCAAGTTTTTATTTTGCTTTCCTCCCATCAAGATAAAAGAAGGAGAGCATAAATCGGCCAATTTAAGGTTGTGAAAAGCATGTGAAAACGATCTCTTAAGTTCTGGGCGAGGGGACACTCTAAAGGATGAGGCCCTATCGTGTGACAAGGTGATGCTAACTAACCTACGAAGATCTACCTGGATCTGGGGAGTGGCAAGGTGAGGGGGCTTCCCGGAGGTCCGGAAACCGTGTGCATCACCCCCTCACCACCACCACCCCCGTTAGGTCTGAAAGCCCTGGTGCTTCCAATAGCTAAGTTGGTCCCCACTCTAAGAGAAGTGTTGGGAGGTTTGATTCACACAGAATAGCTGGACCACGGGGGCAGGAGAAAGGTGACAGGCAGAGAAGGTGTGTCCTGAATCCAGAACGGTACCACAGCCTATGAACTGAGGGGTGCTGGGCTTGCAAGAACCTTTAGCCCGAAAGTGGAGGGACGTCCAGTTCATGGCGCAGAGCAGACCCTCGGCTCCTCAAGTCGGCTCTCCACGTGGGCCCCGAGGCCCCGCACTCACCAAAGTCGTAGAGGTTCTGGAGCACCGCGTCCAGGAGCTGAGAAGACGGAGGCGAAGAGGACCCCAGCTCCTGCTCCAGCGCCATCATGGGGTCGGACTGCGCGGGACACCCCAGAGCCCGCCGGGACCCTTGAGCGCCGCGCGCCCACTTCCGGGTTCCGCCGGCTGCGCGCGCGCCGCAGGTCCCCGCGCGGCTTCCGTCCTGATTAAGATGGCGACGCCCGGGGTCCCGCGGAGCGGTCGCAGAGGGTGCCACCGCCCTAGGCGAGGTCGGGCCGCCCCGCGCGGAAGAACCGCCCCCAGCTGCCACACCACCTCCGCCTAGCAAAGCATCCCAGGCTCCGCCCGGGACAGTAGCCGCACCATGGATTCTTCCAGTCCATCTAACTCCTGTTTTTCCGTCGGCTCCACCAGTCCCGGTGCTGTCAGGCTCCTTTACTCGGTAGGCGCCCAGGGAAGCAAGGCCGGGGGCGGGCCCGACAGGAGAGCCCCTTCTCCCCGTCCCGTTTCCTCCGGGCCACGATCCCTGGCCCCAAGAGCGGGTCCGGACTTCCCCAAGGAGGGATTGGGTGGTTGACTTGGTTTCCACGGCAACGGTGCCTCGCTGTGTGTATGTAGAAGTTTGTACCGGTGATGGTTCCTCCGATTCCCTTCCACCGTTCCTTCTCTCTCCCTCCACTAGGCACTGGGCCTTCAGAAAGCCCCAGCCTGACTCGGGAATGAGGCGTGAGAGTTGGAGGCTCTGCATCTCTAACGAGGGCGTGTCGGGCTGCCTTTTGGGCAAACCTGAGGAACCTGCGGGTCCTCCCCAGCCCGAGTTCCCCACCCCGCCCTTTTGCTGCTCCTGTGTTCCTGGCAGAAAAGTATTTGGCTCATCTGTGGACATAGAGTTTTTACGACTTAAGTCTTTTTTTAATCTGGAAAGATTTGGAACTTCTGGAAATTTGTGTTGCCTGTTTTTGTCTTCCATTTGTCATTGTACTTTTCCCACAATTGTCATTTTGGAAGACAATGAATGGCACCTAGCCTCTCTCCAGCTTACGTTTTTACCCCCAACCCTATTTGTGTCTGTCTATCTGTCTCTCCTGAACCGGTCCTTCTTTTTTTCTTTTGCCAACAAAACGTTTATGGGTCACTAACAATTTTCCAGAGACCTTTGTAGGTCAGGGTTACACAATCCTGGGGTAACTGGTCATTTTTTTTAACCACTGGATTAATTTTTATCTACTTTAGGAGGAAATAAAAATGCATTTTAATGGTACGTTATCTGCATTCCTAGGCGGTTAGTGTCAGTTTCTGACTTAAACATAATGTTAATTTGTGTAGGAAGGTCAAAACAGGGAAGACAGAGAAAAGCAAGATAACCCCCCCAAAAAAGTTTCAAAAGAGCATGGGTACCTTCAAGTTGGGACACCAGTATTCCTTGGAACATGGGGAAATTTCCATTTGTCGCAGTCAAGAGCTCTTAATTGCTTAAATGTCCATTTCTCTAGCCCCTCTCCTCATGGGCCTTCTCACCCCACAGTCCGAAATATCTTGACCTCTAACTCTGCTACTCCAGAGAGAGAATGCCAGGAATGCGGGAACAGGAGGGTTGTCCTGTAGCTCTGCCTCCCCTCCCTGTAGGTAGCTTTTTCAGTCCCAAACTGGTTTGTGAATTGAGCACAGCTGTCTGAAGGAAACAGCTCCTATTTTACTTCCCCATTCACCAGTGGGTCTTTACGATAGGATTTGTGTCACCTTGTCACGAGAAAGACTGGGGCAGTTGTGTATGAGCTTTTTCGACTCTAACACTGCACACTTCTTGTGACTGCACAGTTTTTAACTCATAACCTATTAGCTATTTTAGGCTGTCGTTATTTCCTCAGCCACACCGTGATTGTGCAATGCTCTGTCTAATCTGAGAATGATATTGGAGATATTTAAGTTACTGCTGATTGCGACAAATGTTCCAGCAGTGGGTATCTACAGTGTCCTTGGTTGTCATTCTCAGTGCCCAAGGCATAGAAGTTAAAGATCCGGCCCTTGCCTTCAAGGACTTCAAAGGAAATCATAAAGTAAACAGATAACTACAGTGAAGGGGGATAAGGGCAGTGGCTGAAGTATGTACAGTGTGTGGTGAGAGAATGAGAAGGAACACCCTGACCTGTTTGGGGACTCGAAGGGAAAGTGACGCTGAGCTGAGTTTTTGAGCTGTGAATGGGCGATGAGGGAGAGGAAGCTGTTCTAGACACCGGCGTGAGAAAACGACTCGCTTGTGTGTTTGGGGGACCAGGTCGTTAGGTGAGGGAAGAATAGAGGGGACTTGAGAAACAAAGAGTCTGGTTGGGGAGGGAATTTGGTGCCTCCATCATGGAGCTGGGTCCAGATGCCTTTGCAGTAACCCAGAGAAGGGACAACAGCCTGACGAAGGTGGTGGCTGGGACCCTGGAGAGAAGGGAGGGGAGAGCTGGTGGCGCCTGAGGAAGAGGAGGCGGTCTGAAGTTGACTCCTGGCTTCTGTGCTGTGGCACCTGGGTGGATGACGATGCCTTTCACAGATAGGAAATGCAGGAGAAAAGCAGGCTTATCAGGGTCGTATAATACTTGGGGTTGTGTTCTGTTTGCGATGTGAGAGGCGGAGTTAGTGATTTTTAATTTATGGATTATTACGTTATGGACCAGATACCTCACAAGGGACTTGGGAGACATCCAAATAGAGTTAGAAATAGTAGCCGAGCAGACGAGGAAGGGCTGGTCTAGGTGTGTAGATCTGGCAGCCATCAGCAAGTAGGTTGTGTCCAAAGCCACAGGTCTGCTTGAAATCGTTCAGTGAGACCAAGCCCACAAAATGAAAAGAAGAATGGGGATGGGTGATCACTGGAGTACCTGGCATCCCCTCCACCCAAACTATCGCTTCCTTTTAGGGTCTGAGTGAAAAATCTCATGTCCTTACAAGATGCTATATCACAAAGTGACCGCTACCTCTGATTTTACTTTGCATGTCTGCTGGGCCACAGCCACAGTGGCTCCGTGTTTCCCAGACAGCGAGCATGGCTTCTGCTCAGAGTGCTCGGGGTCCACTCCAAGTGGCTGCTGTGTTTTGCCAGCATTGCTGGCTTTTTTATTATTGAGGTCCCAGCACAAGTAATCCCCCTTCAGAGAGGACTCACCAACCATTCCGTCTAAAGTAGCGCCCCACTCACTTTCTCCTTAGCTACTCTGCCTCACTGTCCTTACATTCTCTTTCTAGTGGTGGCTGCAGTAGTCTTGTACTTGCCGTCAGGCTGAGCGTTAAATTTGCATGAAGTTTGCAAGCCCATTGTTGAAACACAGCCATTATTTAAAATTAAAGATTAACGGGGTGTGGGGAGGTAGAAGAAGATATAGGAGGTGGTGATGGAATGAGACTAGACTTGGGGTGGTGGACACACAATATGATGTACAGATAATGTGTTACAGAATTGTATATCTAATCCTATGTAATTTTATGAACATGTGTCACCCCAATAAATTCAAGAAAAAAATTAAAGATTAGGTTATAAATTTACCATTAAATTTGTTAAAAACAAAAGTGATATTTTACTCAAATCTCAGCACTTCCTAATTATCTTACGAAATTTCACCCTTTGTGCTTTTGAGTTTGCACAGGTCAGTTTATCACACGTGAGGTGGAGAGCCCACGTAACAGCGGCCGATGGCGCGTCTGTCCCCACTCCGTGTCCAGCGAGTTCGTGCTGGCAGCTCGAAATCCGCCGTGGGGGACGCACACTTGTATAGCCCAGAAGGGGGCCGATGCTGTGAGGCAGGGCTCTCCCACAGTCCCACGCGGCTGCACGCGGCTGCTGCTGCTGGCAGAGTGCCCAAGGAAAGCCTGTCTTTCCTCAGGGAGTGAGCTCCCTCGGGGCACATTCCTGGTCTGCTCTGGCCGTGCTGGACTCTCAGCCTGTAGGACTGCGCCTGGTAGTTGTGGGTCTCAGTCAACCTCGGGTGTGGGAAAAGGAAGTGCAAGGAGAGGGAGGGCTGCTGGGTGGGCTGTGGATAAGGAGAGGCCTGGATGAGGTAGTTACAATAAGGAAAAACAAACTGGGAGGAAAAGGCTTCACCCACGTCTTACTTGGCCGCCTCTCTACTGTGCTCCGGGGTGAGTAGCCGTGCAAATGTATTTATCTCTGAGGGCAAATGCTTCTCCAGCGTGATATAGGGAAGGACAATTAGTCAGCCGGTGTGTAGGAACCACTTGGTGTACTTTCAGAAATAATTCTGACGTCCAGGCAGCTCTCAGAGACCAACTTAACCAAGAATGTCTAGGGGGCCTGGGCATCAGTGTTTTTTAAGTGTCACAGGTTATTTTAATGTGCAACGTGGGTTAAAAGCCACTGGATTAGACGTTAGGTTAGGGCCAGATGGGCAGCAGTTCGAACCTGAGCCTGTGAATAGCAGGGGATCATCAATGGGGTTTGAGAAGTACCTTCACTCAGCAACTTTCCTTTACATTCTATAATGATGGCGTTCCTACTAGGAACTGGGAATACAAAAATGTATACGACACATTACCTACCCAGACAAGAAGTTCACAGTCTTGGTGGGGGAGGGGACACCAAACACGAGTTTATTGACTATTGTAGATGCCATCACGAAAACATACTGACTGTTCAGCAAAAACTCAATGGAGAAGTGACCAGTTCAGTCTAGGTTTGGGGAGAATCGGAAAACGGTACAGGAGGTGAACGGGAGCTGTCGTTGACGGCCGGGCATTTTCCAGGTGACCAGCAGGGAAGGGCCATTCATAAAGGCCCAGCGTGCACCTGGTTACTCCCAACAGAGACTGAGTCTGTAATCCCAACACTCACTGCAGTGCCAAGCATACAGTAGGTGCTCAAATCCTTGATAACGAGAGTTATCCCTAGAGGTAGCCACCTCTTGAGCAAAGACATGGGGAGCCACGAGACACTGTGGCGTGGTAGGGAGCTGCAGGTCTGTGTGTGGTCGGGCTGTTGGAACAAGGGGAATGCTCGGCGGGGCGGGGCCTCGGGAGGGCTGCTTCACTTCCCTGGGCCTTGGCTTCCCCACTGTAGAAGGAGGGTCCTGGTCAAAACTTCCTCATAGTTCTCCTGGGTTTGCTGTGAGGACCGTTCCTTTTTAAAATACATATTAGCATGTAAAAATAAGATTGTTCTACCCTGGCTGGTGTGGCTCAGTGGGTTGAGCGTGGGCTGTGAACCAAGGGGTTGCTGGTTCGATTCCCGGTCAGGGCACATGCCTGGGTTGTGGGTCAGGTCCCCAGTGGGGGCCATGTGAGAGGCAACCACACATTGCTGTTTCTCTCCCTTTCTCCCTCCCTTCCCCTCTCTCTAAAAATAAATAAATAAAATCTTAAAAAAAAATAAGATTGTTCTTTAATGGATGTAAAGTTCTTACAATAGAGCCCAGCATTTAGTAAGCAACTGTGTGTGTTAGCTGTAACTGTTATTACTGTTGTGACTTTTATAATCAGAAAAACAGACTTCTAAGAATGAACAATGCAGAAGTCACTGGCGGCCCGATAGCCGCTCCAGGAGCGGTGGTGGAAGCCGACCCGCAGAGCGTGGAAAGGAGATAAAGTAACCACAGCAGACGTGACTGCTCCATAGCAGCCTCTGTGGGAGCACTTTTTTCTCAAGTGAATCTTCCTTTTGTGGGCACCCATGTAGTTTTATTTGATTTGACAAAATTTTGAGTTTCTGAGGTATGCTTTGATTTAATTTTTAAAGCTAAGTGGAAGCAGACAAAACAAGCTTATCGATGTGATTGGTGAAACCTTGTAAGATTGGTCAGATTCCTCCACAGCTTAACGTCTCATCTCTGCTGTCTTTGTTAACCTTCCCAGAGGGGCCCTGGCTTTATGAAGATAGCTGTCAGAAATATAAAAATAAAAAATGCTGTGATTATTCAGTGTCAGTGTGCTGACCCTAATTGCATTTTTTCTTGGTATACAAAGATCTAACATCGGATCACTCTGCTCCTGTTCACATGTCCCAGAATGAAAATTTCGGTAAAAATGAAACCGTACAAGTGTAGCCCTATTCTGTCCTAATTTATTTTACAGTATGTGCATTACTTTCTTTCATTTGCCTTGTCCACAGAAGGAGCCCAAAAAGTGGGATGAGTTTGAAGATATTTTAGAGGAAAGGAGGCACGTCAGTGACTTGAAGTTCGCGATGAAGTGTTACACCCCTCTCCTGTACAAGGGAATCATTCCGTGCAAGCCCAGCGACATTAAAAGCAGCGTCCTCAGCTCTGAAGAGGTGCTGTATGTCATCAGACAGGTGAGTGAGTCCCTCCTCAGCCACAGCCAGCTTTACTCGTTGTCAACAAGTTCTTCCTCTTCTTGATTTCGTGATTTTGCTATCTTTAAAGTATCTTTTTAGGGCTAGCTGTATTCGGCACATCCATCCAATGGTTATCAGAGCCACAACGTGCATCAGCCTCTCTGCGAGACACTTGGGGGTCTGGCAGTGAGGAAGCTGAGCAAAGTTCCTGGCCCTTAGGAGGTAGTCTGATGGGGAATGAAGACAGTTGTATAATCAGTCATGGTGCAAGACACACGGTGGGAGCCCACTGTGCGGGCCCACTAGTTAGATGGGAAGCTGATTCTGTGTAGGGTGTTAGAGAGGGATGTTTTTAAATGAGGCCTGGAGGGTGACTAGGGGTTTTCCAGGTGAAGTAAATGCAAAACAGTATTTCTAGCAGAGCAAATACCAGTAACTTTTCCCCGTGGTTTTCAAACCTCATGGCACATTAAAATTACTTGGGAGCTTTTAAAAGTTCCCGCGCATGGATCTCACCCCATACAAACCACATCAGAATGTCGGGGAAGAAGCCCACCTCCACTAGTCTTTAAAGAAGCCGATTCCAGAGTCTGGCGAAGTTTGGGAGTCACCAGCTTGTCTCGTGGGCCAGAGAACGTGCACACTCTCAGCGCTGAAAGCGGTTCCGTGTGCACGGGCCTAGGAAGCAAAGAAGGGGCAACAGTAGGATGGAGACGGGGGGAGGTAAGCAGGGCCTCTGTCCCGAAGGCTGTGTAAGCCACGTAGAGGAATTCAGTTCTGTGCAAAGCAAGATTTCAAGTTGGAGTTGGTGTGATCCATTTATGTTCTAGAAGCATATTTTGCTAAAGGTAGACAAGAAATCTACTTAGGATGCTCTTTCAATGATCCCTGTGTGGGACTGTAGTTGCCAGACTGCTAAGTGGCTGTAGAAACAGAGAAACGGACAGATTTAAGAAAAGTGGGTCTAGGGCCCTGGCTCCTGGGTGTGACACCTCCAGTGGAGAGGTGAGAGGTTCTCCTAGGTCTCCAATGCTGTCCTACAAAGCCGATTCTCCTTGAATTTCAAGTCTTTCGCTTGTCTAAACAGGATCATTGATCTACTTTTGTTGGAAAATAAGTGTCCATTTAAATTAAGGGGAAAACATACCATTTTTGAGTTTAAAAATATTGGTCCATTTAGAACTGGCTTGAGTAATGAGGGCTCTGGTGTCTTTTTTTTTTTTTTTTTTTAAAGAAACATAGCCCCACTCTCTCTTTCCTTTCAGCTCTCCAAGGAGCCCCTCCAGTCCGTGGGCGCCCTCCGCGAGGAAGCCTCCCAGATCTTGGATGAGATGAGCCACAAGCTGCGACTGGGAGCCATCCGGTTTTTGGCCTTTGCCCTGAGCAAGATATTTAAGCAGATTTTCTCAAAAGTGTGTGTCAATGAAGAAGGTATTCAGAAGGTGAGTACTGCTTTTTACAAACAGCCCCTTTTTCAGCCCTCACTCTTCGGTGAACTCCAGGACGCCTCACCCTGTGCTACGTGGGCAGCCCTGGCCAGCAGGCCTCCGTCTGGCAGGAGACGCGCTGCCTCTCTGCAGGGGGCGTTTGCCCCTTTGACCGTCAGACCTAGAGACCTCAGACTAACCTGCTTAGGCAGCTGAGACGTGCAGACGAAGCTCACGTCACAAAGTTACAGAAGTGAGCAAATTATCTCTGTGTGTGCTTCACCTAGACTCCCCTACATTTCCTTTACCCTTCCCTCAATGGTCTGTGTCTCTCCTGTAAACCAGGACATTTGTTTATGGTGCAATTACCAACATGAGCAAATTAACCTTGATACAAGACTGCCGTGCAGCCTCGTTCATGCTCACAGTCGTCCCTGCCGTCCCCTGCCCTGCAGCTGTGTCGTTGCCCTCAGCTTCCATCCCCCGTGACTCCTTCAGTCTGGGCCAGTCGCCTGGTCTTTGCATTCCATGGTCTTACTTACGGAGAGGACAGACCGGTTATTGTATAGGCCCCCTGATGGGAGTTAGAGGGGTGTTTTCCCAGCAGCAGACTCGGGTTGTATCCTGTGGGCAGGCCCACCTCAGAGGCGATGCTGGTCCTCCTCCGTGCGTCAGAGCGGGACACACGGTGTCCGTCCGTCCCATTTCAGGTGGTGTCCACTCACTTGCCTCAGTTGGTTAAGGCGGTATTCGCCAGGTTTCTCCACTGCAAAGTCACTGTTTTTCCCTTTGTAATTAATAGGTATCTTGTGGGGAGATACTGTGAGAATTATTATCACTGATAGATTTTTTCTCGAATCAGCTGTTACTGTAATGATTGCCAAATGGTGCTTTTTCTAATCGCATCACTCTATTACCTGTTTGCTGTTTCCTGTAAGGAAAAGCGTTCCCCAACTTCTTCCCCTGTGACTCTCTTTAGATTGCCAACACTCGCCAGATCTCTGGCCCCACACACGGCTGGTGCGGCGTGTGGGGCCAGGGCGTGCGGGGCCAGGGCGTGTGGGCTGTCCGCATCTTAGCCGACTGTGAATTGCTTGCCTCAGTTAGTCCTGCGTAGATTTCAAGAAAGCAGGTACCACTGCCTACAGTGACCGTTGTGGGGGTTGACAGCCTCGGGACCACATCTGGAGGCTCAGATGCGTCCCTCCCAGCCACGTGGCCCTCCTCCTCCCTGGTAATGTCGTTCCCCTCATTTGTCCTCAGAATTCATAGATTTTCTGCCCACGGGAGAAGTTTAGTCTCTCTTTCTGTGGACAGCCAGTCTGGTGCAGCAGTTCATAGCTGACTTTTCGATTCAGATCAGCTTCACTTCTGTCCCCGGCTCTGTCGTTTACTAGACGCGTGGCCATGTCACAAACAAGGGAGCTAAGGCCGCCCGTCAGTGTGTGGTGGTGAACAGTGTGGGTGACATGCTTGGCACATAAAACGCTTAATGTGCTGCCCAGCTCATGTGCATTCGCGATCGTCACTGTTATTCTGAAGATCCATAAAAATGCACCCTTCTCACGTTCCTGCATCGCGTGAGGTCGTCCGACAGGGCCTCCGAGGTGAGTGCTGTGCGTGCAGTAAGGGCAGAGACGCTGTTGCGTCCCCGCCACATGCCCGCATTCTTCGTGTTCCGGTTTGAGGTGCGATTTCAATCACGTGAAAACTTAAATTCTTGTAGAGCTGTGCACCCAAAACCCGTATAGTTTTGTTAGTCAGGGCGACCCAGTAAATTCAATTAAAAACCGAAATCATGAACATGTCTCATTGCTTACTCTACAGCTGCAGCGAGCCATCCAGGAGCACCCCGTCGTCCTGCTGCCCAGTCACCGGAGCTACATCGACTTTCTGATGCTGTCCTTCCTCTTGTACAACTATGACCTACCCGTGCCGGTCATAGCCGCAGGAGTGGGTACGTGTGGCTTTTCGCTTTTTCCGGTTGTAAAAATTAAAACGTGCCCCTCGGTGACTTTAGCCGTGCCGAGGGATTTGAAGAAGATGGGGAGGACGGCCCCTCCCTTCTGCCTGCAGGCGCAGGGCCTGGTGCCCGTGTCCTCTGTGCTGTGCCCACGGGCGTGCAAGGACGTGTGCCTGCAGGGTTTCTGGTTTGGGTTGTGCTGCCCATGTCCTCTGTGCTGTGCCCACAGGCGTGCAAGGACGTGTGCCCGCAGGGTTTCTGGTTTGGGTTGAAAAAGGAGATTATACTCCCTTTGTGTGTTACCTGCCTTTTGCTTTGTTTAATTTGGTAATGTACCAGTGACTGCAGGTCAGTAAACAGATCTGAATTTTTTAAGTATGTTTTTACACTGTGGTGAAATACACAAAACATAACATTCACCATGTTAACCACTTTGGAGTGCACAGTTCCATGGCGCTAATGAAGGACATCGCATTGTGCTCCGTCACCACCATGCACCCACAGGAGTCCTCCCATCCTGCGGAGCTGGAACGCTGTCCCTGTTAAAGTCCGACTCCCCACTGTACACTCCCCCAAGGTCCTGGCAACCACTCTACCCCCCTCTGTGAATTTGACTCCTCTGCGTACCTTGTACTAGTGGAATCACACAGCATTTGCCCTTTTGTGACTGGCTTATTTCACTCAGCATGGTGTTTTCAAGGTTCACCCACAATGTAGCCCGTGTCAGAATTCCCTTCCTTTTTAAGGCTGTATAATATTCCGATGTATGTATAGACCACATTTTGTTATCCATCGATCCATCGATGGCCAGCAGGGTTGCTTCTGCTTTTTGGCTGTTCTGAATAATGCTGCTGTGGCCACAGAGGCACAAAAGTCTGCTCCAGACTGTGCTTTCAGTTCTCCCAGTGTGTTCCCAAAAGTGGAATTGCTGGGTTCCACGGTAATACTATTTTTAATCTGTTGAAAACCCCCATACTGTTTTCCGTAGTGGCTGCCCCATTTTGCCTTCCCACTAACAACACACGGGCTTCCAGTTCCTCCACAACCTCACCAGTTCTCGTTGATTTCAGTTTTCCCGTGTGTGTGTGTGTGTGTGTGTGTGTGTGTGTGTGTGTGTGTAAAATAGCCATTCTCAGTGGTGTGAAGATTTGCGCTTCCCTAATGTGATGCTGAGCATCTTTTCATATACTTGGTGACTGTTACTGCATCTTCTTAAGAGAAATATCTATTTGAATCCTTTGCCCATTTTTAAATTTGCTTATTTTTTGTTGTTGAATTGTAGGAATTCTTTATGTGTTCTGGATATCAACCCCGTGTCAGATGTCTGATTTGCAAATATTTTCTCCCCTTCCGTGGGCCAACTTTCCCTGTCGACTGTGTCCTTCGATGCACAGAAGTTTCTGGCTCTGATACAGTCCATTATCTGCTTTTTTCTCTTGTTGTCTGTGCCGTTGGTGTCATGTCCAAGAAAACATTGCCAAATCCAATGTCATGAAGCTTTCTTCTAAGTTTCATAGATTTAGGTCTTACATGTAGGTCTTGGTCCATTTTGAGTTAATTATTGTGCCTGGTGTTAGATAAGAGTCCAACCTCAGGTCTAAAATGTTTAATAGCTATAGAGTATTCAGTGGTGCATGTATAATACCCCAGGTTTGCTGTTACAAACAATTTTACAATATGTTTGTATATCAGTGCTTTTATTCCTCTAGTAGTGATTCCCAAAAGTAGCATTGCTAAGGCAGATACGTTGTTTCTTTACTATCTTCCAAGGCAGTGGGTTTAAGTTATGTGCCTTTGTTAATGAGTGCAGTGAACAGTGAGAAAAACACTGCTGGGACTTCAGCACTTGAACGCGTTTTCATCTGTGTAGACATGGGAGGAGGCTATTGGAAAGTGAGGGAAAATGAAAAGAAGGACTATTGTAAAACTGAGGGTAGGTCTCCCCCCTCTCCAGGGCTTGCTCTGTTAAATCTGCGCCTCTAAAAGCAGGTGGACGTTTTCACCTGATGGGTAGAAACGAGAGTGAGCGCTTGTCTGGCCTGGCTGTCCAGGGTGTGGCGGGCGCATGTCAGTCTGTGGAGACAGGCAGCAGTGCTGACTGCAGAAGTCAGCGTGCTGACACTCTTGGCGGCTGTCACCTTGCCTGGTGGCCCTCTGTCTCTGGCTGGTCCCGTTGTAAATGCAGAGGTGCGTGGAGGGCACAGGGTGACCTCCCAGCGAGCACCTGTCCACAGAGTCCCTTCTTTTCCATAATCCGAGTAGATGTCTCTCCTTGCGGATTTGGATGTCAGAAAGTATAAGTATTGATGCCATGGGGGTGTCTTATACACATGAAGTCTTTCTTAATAGAGTTCGAGTTTAGATCTTTGTCGAAGGTTCCGGGCTCCGCGGGCTGGCGTTGACCCCGCTCTCTGTTTTAGACTTCCTAGGCATGAAAATGGTCGGGGAGCTGCTGCGGATGTCGGGCGCCTTCTTCATGCGGCGCACCTTCCGCGGCAACCGGCTCTACTGGGCGGTGTTCTCCGAGTATGTGAAGACCATGTTGCGGGTAAATGCAAATAAGTACCACGTGCTTTCGAGCTGTGTTTTCTTCTCTCCGAAGTTTGCTGAAAGGTCTTGTTTAGATGCTTAACTTCCCAGTGGACGGCTGAGCTGCGTTTTTCCCCTGAATGGACATGCACAGCTCAGCAGGCCGCTTCCTGCATGTGACTATCCTGTCGGAGTCTCACCGGGAGCTGAGTGGCCTGTGTTCACCAGCCTGGCCCACCAGCCCGGTGGGAGCTGGGGGGCGGAGCCAGAAGAAGCCTTTATCACTCGGAGCGTAGGCAATGGGTTTTGTGTTTTGTTTTGTTTGTTTGTGTTTTCTCGTTAAAGAATGGTTATGCTCCTGTTGAATTTTTCCTCGAAGGGACAAGAAGCCGCTCTGCCAAGACATTGACCCCTAAATTCGGTAGGTGGCTTACAGACCGGGGGGAGAAGTACAGACCCAAAGGTTTGGGTGCAGTGTCCCTATGGCACTCGACACCCTTTTTGCAAGGTATCGTTTTCTTTATGAGTGTGACTGTTTACGCCGAACTGTTTATGGGCTTACATGTAACGTGCACTTTCCGTGTTTCCTGTTTATGTGCTCTCGTTTCCAGACTCTGATATTTATGAAAAACCCTTTCTCCCGATGTTCACAGGCCTTCTGAATATCGTGATGGAGCCATTTCTCAAAAAAGAAGTTTTTGACACCTACCTTGTTCCAATTAGCATCAGTTATGATAAGATATTGGAGGAAACTCTGTACGTGTATGAGCTTCTCGGGGTCCCTAAGCCGAAAGAATCCACAGCTGTACGTAAAGGGTGGCCAAACCCGATTTGATTGGGATTTCGAGGAAACGCTAGTTTACACATCAACCAATTTCCTGATTGACTTCTTTTTGTTTATTTTCCCCTGTTGTGATACTGTTAGGGATTACTGAAAGCCAGGAAGATTCTCTCTGAAAATTTTGGGAGCATCCATGTGTACTTCGGAGACCCTCTGTCCCTGCGATCCCTGGCCGCTGGGAGGATGAGCCGAAGCCCGTATAACTTGGTTCCCAGGTGCAAGGCTGGTGTTTTCGTAACTGATATAGAAACAAGGATGAAAATCCGAAAGTGTGGACTGTTTTTCCGGACTACTTCTAGAACTGAAACTTGGTTATTTGAGATCACACAGTGGGGAAGCACGAAGCCTCAATGAAAGAAGAATTATATGTTTGCCAAAAACAGTCAGCTGCAGGGTACATATGTCAGATGTGCAAAGTCAGGCGGTAGTCATTCTTCCGAGGGGGGCCAGGACCCGACTCACGGAAACGTGGGAAGCAATACGCGTTGTTAACGAGTGAACGTACGGAAGTGGTAGGCCAGCCGGCGTGCACACAGAGTGTTCTAGATCCCAGAAAGGATCATATGATAATAATGAATGGGAGTGAGTTTCTGTTCTCAGGCAGGGGAGAGTTTTATGGGCAAGAAAGTGAATTAGGTCCTTTCAGGATGCAGGTATGATACACATTTAGGTTTTCTAAATTAAGAGAAACAGACCTGGGGAAGCAAGGGAAACAGGAAGCGCCCGCCTGGCCAGGCAGCACGTGACTGCAACACTGTTCCTGGTTTACGGGTCCCCCAGCAGCCCCACAGCAGCCGGCCCCTCGCTGGCAGCTCCGTGAGCCTGCGGAGCAGGTGTCCACTTTGGTTGTACTGCTTTCTGTCTGTAGATCTCAGATCTGGTTGTTACCTCGAGCAGGGCACCCTCATAGGCTACGGCTCTTATATTGAGCCACCTGATAACGTGGCTTGCTTCTAGGTCAGATGTGTCTTCCTGCCCCAGCCAGCCCTGTAGGTTCCCAGTGTCGTCTGATTCAGTTTGGCGGTCCATGCTTGAGGGCCCTGTGGGACGAGGGTCGTGGCAGTGCCCAGCAGGCTCCCTGGAACTCCTCGGGGACAGCATGGCAGTCAGGCGCCCGGGACACCTGTCCAATGCAGACAGGAGCAGTGACCCTGTGACCTGATCCATGTGCTCTCGAGAGAGAGGATCTAAGTCCCGTGGGTCTGGGGGAAACAGAGAGTTCATTCTGCTCGGTTTTCACAGAGGCAACAAAAGCAGAGATAACAGGACCCTGTTTTCTTGAGTGTTTTTATCGCCCATCAAGAGCCTCCCAGAGACGTGGAGAGAGTAAGAAAAGGCAGGCTCCCTGCAAGGTGACCCAGGAGAACGTGGTTGGCAGAAAGTCTGAGAAGCCTTCTGGGGGACCGGGTCTCTCCCACCCCTCTCCCTTCGCACTTGTCTCGGTAGCAGAGCTATAACTTGCTGTCCTCTGCCTTCAGGTACATTCCTCAGAAGCAGTCAGGGGACATGTATGCCTTCGTCACTGAGGTTGCCTACAAAGTGCAGCTTCTGCAGATCCAGAACCTGGTGCTGAGCCCGTGGGTGCTGGTCGTGGTGGTCCTGCTCCAGAACCAGCCGTCTGTGGACTTCGACACTCTGGTGGAAAAGACTCTGTGGCTGAAAGGCCTGACCCAGACCTTTGGGGGGTTTCTCAGTTGGCCAGGTACGTACGTGGAACGCACGGGATGAGAATGCCAGGTTTTTTTATTTCTCAATTTGGGAAAGTTGTAGCCTAGACATGAAAAAGCTACATAGGACTGAGAGAGCCAAGCATTGTTGAGAGAGAGAAAGGAAGCCTAATCTGTTCTTATCACTATTGGACGTTGGTTTTTCTGAGAATAATTGTCTGCGTGTCGTTTCTCCCCACGGGACTCTGTCCTGAGGACCAACCAGAACACGGTCTCCTGGGCACCTAGCAGAGGGGAGAATAAACACTGAATCTTTTTGTACTTCGCACAGCTTCCCTCTACACACAGCCCTCTTTAAACCACATAGTATTTGCAACCTGTTTGCCTCACTGGATTGTGAATATTAATAACGACTATGAAAACCTCGTTGGGGTTATGGATACTATGCTGGGAGTGGGGGTATATGTGACAATACTCAGCTTAAGTTTTCAACCGTTTTGATTTAAAACCGCGGAGACTGCAGTTGGAAGTGCAGTTCCTCCTAAGACAAGGCAATTACAGTCAGGCACGTGCTGCTCGCTCACGGAACCTGCGCTGGGCGCCTGGTTGGTGCTGCTGCCGCCAGGGATGCAGCGATGAGCAAGATGCAGCGCCTGTTCTGCAGGTTCCCCCGGTTTGTAGAGGGCAGGGGTGGGCGACGCGCAGACTAGTGAAGACTAAGGGCCCGACCTCGGGCGGGTGTGGGGGAGGGACTCTGAGTTCGTCTTGGTGGGAACAGGAGTCCTCAGGAAGAAGGCGGGGGAGGAGCGCTGCTGACGGAGGGTTGGGGCCTGGCCTGGCCTGGCCTGTGGGGGTGGGGACGGTGAGGATGGGGCGCTGGGGTGGGGGCTGCCCTGCTGTCTGTCGGTTGTGCTAAGCAGGGAAGGAGGGCCACCCGGCCTTCAGAAAGCAGCCTGGCATCCGTTTCAGGGTGGACCACAGCGGGGAGGGGGCGGCCGGGAGGCCTGTGCCTGAGGAGAATCGCAGAGGGCTGGGCCAAGCGGGGTGGAGCTGGGCGGTGTTGAAGAGGAAGTCCTTACCGAAGCCGAGTGTCGGTCAGGTCACTGATGGGGTCCGTAAAGGTGAACTCGGTGTCTGTTCTCAGTGCTCCGATGGTCTGACAGGAGGCAGAGCGCGCGCTGATTCTGATACAAGGTAGAAGGTCAGGAGACGGCTAGCTCATAGCGCACGTGGGGCCCGGGGCACCAGAGCACACGGACGCCTGTCTTTCTACGTCGTTCTTTCCGAGACGGGACAGATACGTGGCCAATCCATAGCTAAGAATGTCGGCTCAGCCACTGAAATAACTCTTAATTGTTATAAAGTGAGAATCCGTTGGTATCTAAGTACAGTAATAGTGTGGTGTGATTGAACATCCTTTCTAAGTTAGAATGTTACATATACTCAGTTTTTTTACTTTCAATCAAATTATTGCGTATTCTTAAGCTCTCATTTCTAGAGCTTTTTATGATCTATATCGTTATATAACACATTGTATTATATATATAAAATGTATCATAGTGCAGGGTGGGGCAGAAGTAGATTTACAGTTGTGAGTGTGTGAAACAGTTTATTCTCATGTTACTACTTACCGTCATGTTATTTCCCATACAAACACCTGTAAACCTGCTCCTCTCCCACCGTGTGTCATCACACACTGTGTCCTCACCGCATGCAGGCTGAGACAGGGCGCCTTAGTCCAGAACGACTGTGAGCCCTCCAGAAGAAACACCGCTCTTCTCCCGGGTCCTTTCCACGGAGCCTTGGCAGGATTTGCTGCCCTGCCCAAGCAGTGTGCCTGCCTGCTTGCCTGTCACCCGGCCCTTTGGTTCAGGTGAACAGTAAAATGATCTCACTGCCAAGAATATGCATTAAAGGCCACCATCTCTTCCTAATGCTTCTGTAAGTCAGACTCCTGCATTGTCTCCAGGACAGCACGGTGCCTGCTGATGGGTTATCGGGAACTGCGCGGGGCCCACTTCCTCAGTTGTCTCCAACGTAGGAACACCGGAGAGTGCCCGCGGCGTCCCTCTGCGCTCCGGGAGGCCCAACGCCAGGAGGGGCTGCTTTGTGTTGCCCTTTGGTTCACCTGTAAAGTGGCAAAATGATATTCTTGCCATCTTGGAGTTGGTCTAAGCAAGCGGGGAGAGCTGAAGCATGTTTTAATATATACTAATGGGTCTTCTTATCTCAGTATTGTTAAACTCACATATATGTGATTTTCAAGTCAGGCAACTTGAAGCTCTCATAAAACTTTGAGTACCTTTGGTTCCTGAGGAAGTATTTGTTTTCAGAGTGGGAACTGATGGGCATTTCAGAATGGCTGAAAAATTTGGGGTGAATGTGTTACATGTCCTTACAGAGAGAGTTTGGTTTTTGAAATAGAATTTTTATAATACCCTTCACAGCCCTGGCTGGTGTGGCTCAGTTGGTTGGAGC
>CM052546.1:77025798-77108564 GCA_028533065.1 Trachops cirrhosus | reverse complement strand
AGACCCAAGAGGATGACAGCTTACTGCCACCTTTGAGCACAGTCTTCCTGTAGCCACAGGGACACCCAAGTACCACTACACTTACCTCACACTTGTTCATTCAGCGGGTGTAGCAAAGTGTTTGACACAGAGTAGGCACTTAGTAGATGCAAGATTTGAATGATGCATAAAGTCAGTTGGAAGGAAAAAGGAAAGGTTCGAATGCGAGCACCTGAAGGGTTGGCAGAGCTCCAAGGAGTGATTAAAGAGGGGGTGGTGTGCGGGTCAGCAGGAACTGTGCCCGCACCGGGAGGGAGGCCGGTTGCAGGAGATGGAGGCCGTTGGGGCCCTGTGTGTTTGCGAGAAGAGGCCTCCGTGGCCGTCAGCTCCGCACTGGCGAGGGGCGCCCAGGACAACTTCCGGCGCCTGGTGCCGTGGTCGCTGACCGGCCCCGCAGCCTCCACGCACGCAGCCTTGCCCCCAGTGGGTACTGGGCAAATACTCTCTCTACCTGTAGGCCCCGGTCGTAGTAGAAATGACCAGGTAGTTTGGGATCTAGCATGTTATTAGGTCCTTTTACAGAAAAAATAAAGTTACAAAAAATCTGGGCCCTCCTTCCTAAGCAATGTAAGATAGATTAACTTGATAGTAATTTATTTAATTTGTAACCCATTAAAGTAAACATTATATTTTAGTAATTGCCGATACTATTACAAACTTTTTTTCTAATTGTAAACAGTGATACGAGCTCAACAGCACTTAAAAATTCTGCAGCTTTTCTGTGCTCAGACCTCGCGGGGGTTGAGTCTGCTCTAATATGTGTCATTCTCTTAAGCGAGGTAACGTAAAATTGTCTCCTGTCCTGTTGTGTTTGACTGCCCGTTTCCTCTCTCCGTCCTTCTCATCCTCCCTCTTATAATCAGATCATTTGCGAACACCTGCTGAAGGAAGAAGACGACCACTTCACTGAGAAGCAGTACTTGGCCCGAGTTAGGACGTTCACGAGTCAGCTTCTCGATCAAGGTCAGTTGCGTCTCTGGGCGGCGATTTCTCTGGCCGAGAACAGAGGCAGTCCCGACGCTCCCACCGCCTCTGTTTCAGGTGCCTCGCGGTGCTACGATGTGCTGTCTTCTGATGTGCAGAAAAATGCCTTAGCGGTTTTGGTGAAGCTAGGTGCGGTAGGGAAGAAGAAGGTGTAAGTACTGTGCGAGACTCCCGTGGGCGCCGGCGGGGCCCTGGCAGCTAGTGACCGCTGCCCACAGCCTGGAGGGACGCAGCGGTGGGCTTCGCTTGCCCGCCTCCGGGGAGCTGTACTGGGAGGCGGACCCTGCAAGCTCCTCGCCGTTAAAAGGAGAAGCGACAGTGAAGCGAAGAAAGGCAGGGCCTCAGGCCAGCGTTTGACTTTGGCCCAATACTGAAATTCATAAAGTATAAGGAAGACCTTGGGGAGTGCAGAGTAGCGTGCACATGTACGTTTATACGTGCGTACGTGTATAATACACACACACACACCTGTGCATGGGCAGACAGCTAGCAGCTTACTCTTCCGAGTGAGCAAATGTGAGAGTGAGAAGCTCAGCGGGTAAACTCTCAGGGTGTCTCTTAAGTGGCCAGAGGAGTGAAGCCAAAAGTCCGAAGGGGCATGGGAAGGAGCCGGGACCCTTGCGCCTGCCCTGAGGGCCGGTGTCTGAAGGTGGTCTTACTGCGTCGGGGGTGAGGGCTGCCTCCCCCGGTCTGTGCGGTGAGAAGGCGTGTTGCTCTCTCTCCTAGAAATGATGACTGTGTACTTACTGTGAATGAACCTGTCCTGACAAAATTACAAGAAATGCTTGGTGAGTACAGATCAGTAAAGTGCGATGGGTTCCTCGTGACGTTTGTCCACATGCGGTGAGACGAGAGGGTGGGTCATGGCACTAAGTATGGGTCAGAGCGGACCGCAGTCAAGTTCTGATACAAACTCACAACTGTTGTGTCACCACGGATTTTCTCAGGGGAACTAGGGAGAAAGTTCAAGGGAAATTACCAGAAAGACACCACGTGCCTTAAGTAGGCAGTCTCGTGCCACAGGCAGGCTGCCACCTGGCCACTCACGGTCCCAGGTCCCGGCCCTTTGCGTCGGCACTGGCGGGTGTGGCGCACACGCCTCGTGCTGTCAGCCTCGGACTCATTCTCTCCCTGGGCCCTCGGTGCCTTCCTGCCCGGGGGAGGGCCGGGGTGGGTGCCCACTCACGCACACACTCTGAACTCGGAGTTGGTGGCAGACCATGTGTCCTCAGGGGAGTGTCCCACCTGCCTCTTCTCCAGAGGCTGTCAGCTCACAGGGGACCAGCTCACCCCCAGGGGGTGGGGGCACTTTGATGGGACACTCGGTAAGAGCCCAGAGTGTGCCAGAGGAGGTGGGGCCGCTTCTCCGAGGAGTGAGGGCTGATTTTAGAAGGGGAGGGTGTCAGCATTTGAAAACCATTACCTGCCGACTGTATGGAATGAAACCCTGAGCAGTATTCTTACCAGTCGTACGTTTGTGCCTAACCCTGACGGAGCCCCTTCATCACGCCTGCTTGGGAGAGTGGTGGATGGGGGTCTGTTGGGCGGACGGGAAGACCAGGGCGGGCGTGTGGTGAAAGGAAAGGGGGTGCAGGAGAGGGCAGAGGGCTCACAGACACAGATCGAGGAGTTGAAACTGGAGTCTCGGAACATGGAACCTTGAAACTCGGTTCTGAATTTGGTGAGAGGGGCAAATAGCTGGACCCCAAACCCCTCATTCTGTGAGGAGGATGGAATTGGTTTCTCAGTGACGGAAAGCCGCCAGGGTACGGGTGTGAGCCTCCGAGAACATCCTAGACTGGAAGTTCAGAGAGCTTGACTGGGTTCCGACCCGCCTCTGCCCTGGAGGCGCGCTGGCCTCACCCGCCTCTCTCTGGGATGCTGCTGCCGCCTCTGAGCACGAGTCGGGCCAGCGTCTGCCTGGGTCGCACTCGGCCCAAGTGCTAGCTGTGTCTCTGCCAGCGTCTCCGGCGGGTATAGGAGAACGGTCAGTGCATCTCATGTCCTGAGCTGTCTCTTTTTCCCCCAGGCTGTAAGACGCCAGTAGGAAAACCAGCAA
Organism: Trachops cirrhosus; assembly: GCA_028533065.1. Lineage (NCBI taxonomy): Eukaryota > Metazoa > Chordata > Mammalia > Chiroptera > Phyllostomidae > Trachops > Trachops cirrhosus. The sequence goes on along the minus strand of CM052546.1, from coordinate 77,105,482 downwards.
CTGCAAAACTTTAACGATTGCCAAACGGTTACGGAAATGTCGGTCATGAAGTCTCCCAGGACTCCTGTCACAGCGAGCAGGGACGCAAAGGGAAAGGCCCTTCTTCCTTCTCACGCTCCCCGAGACTCTGGGACTGGGGGCTCAGGGGAGGGTCAGCACACGGGGTTACAGCAGGCGGTGTGAGCGTCTCCGCCACCGCGGTCTGGAAGGCAGTGGTGTCCGGCCTGTGTGTGTTTTAAAATAAAACAACCTTTTTGAAAAACAAAGCCCAGTCCTGTCACTGACATTTTTCAGCCGCTCGGGTGGCGAACTCGCACACCGACTCCTGAGTTGAGTACAACACCACCGCTGGAGCCGGAGGCAGGAGGTAGTGGGCCCGGGGAGGGTGTCCGTGCATTTCTCGGGGCGCCCTCCCCGGCATTGGGGCGTCTCACTTCAGTTCTGGTTGCCTCCGACGAGGGTGCGGCTGACAGACAGTAAGCTCCCCCCGACGTAGCCGGTACGTTCTGGGAAACTGCGACTTCGAGGGAAACAACCTTTAGTTGAAACCCCTGCCACCAGGGACTAGCCGGTGTGGACGGGAGCTCAGCCCCTACAGCGCATTTCCGTCACATGAACGTCACCAGACTTCTGAACACAGACCCAGCCACCTCCAGTGGTAAACGTTGAAGTCAGTGTGAGCTGTGCTGGAGCGAGATGAGTAAAAGGAGGATTATTTCCAACCCACTGATTTCAGTTCAGGGTCAGGGCAGCCAGAGCCTGTCCAGGTAACTCGAGACACAAGGCAGGACCCGCCCTGGACAGGGTGTCCCTGCCGACTGTCCCACAGCGCACGTGGAAACACACCGGTGTGCTCACCGACAGCTCGTTCTGTTCCTGCCCGCTTTGTGGGGACAGGGTCGGTTTGCACTGGGCCCGTCAATGCCCGGTGCTCCCCTGGGCCTCGGGTGGGTGGGCGTTCTGGGCACCTCGGCCTGCCCCACTGCTGAACACACACAGTTATCACAGTAGCTAGTGTCTAAGCACCTACTGTGTGCCAGGCACGCTTCTAAATCTAGGATCTCTGTGGCATGGTTGACCTCACCGACTGTGCGCTTAACTTACTGAAAGGCAGGCAGCTAGAAATTCAAGAGGGTAGGCGCCAAACTTGGACTTGCTACCGTGGAGCTGTCCCTGCCAGAGCTGACCATGGACAGAAGCCACCGTGACCCAAGGGTGGGGGAGAGGGCAACACTTCAGAGAAGCATGTGGGTGAAACAGCTCCTCTCAGGAGGAGGGGGGGCCACATGTCCCCCTGAAGTTTCCTGGGCGTCTGGGAAGGGAGGTAAGGCTGGGGGAGGGGCTGGGAAGGAGCAGCTAGGGGTGGGTCCAGGCAGGGTCACCATTCTGACTGTCACCCCTGGGGCCAGGTGTCCGGCCGGCTGTAGGGATAAGAGCTGTGCTCTGGGGCCGAGCTTCAGGGCAGCCTCTGGCTTTGCCCTCTGCCTGTGACGTGGCTGTGCTCTGCCCCTCTGCCCCTCTGCCCCTCTGCCCCTCGGCGGTGACCAGACCAGAACCCGGAACTGGGAGCAGAGTGCAGGCTCTGGGTTAGAAGACCAGGCCCAGGCCTGCCACTGAGGAGCAGTGCGGCCTCAGGCAGGCTCCTATCGGCCCAAGGCCTCAGTTTCCTGTCTGTTAAGTGAGGATAACAGAGCACCTGTTTCATTAGCTGTGGGGAAGTTCAAGTGCCATAATCCATAGGAAGCATTCGGCTACAGGGCAGAAACATGACACAAGCAGATAATGACACAAATGCCATTGCTGGTTGTCTGTTCTCATACATCTGGACACCTGCCGAGCCTTGCTGGGCTGCCTGGGACCGGGAGCTCCCTGCCAGCACCTTCGCGTGGCTGCAGGCCAGGCCTCCTTGGCTAGCTGAGCACTGCACCGGGAGCTGGTAGAATGTTTTGAGGAATCCAACGGACCATTGCTGACTCGCACTACCCTTGGCTTTACAGAAGAAAATTACCCTCGAGAAGTGCAAAATTCGTGACTTAAAATGGAAGGTCCTGTTTTGCTCAGAACATTGAAGCTCACCTGAACCAGGTGGCCTGTGCATCAGCTGCACCAGCCTTGGGACTGAAGAGTTTCCCATGGGGGCAGCGGCGGGAGGGCAGGGGGGCCGTCTGGGGCCTCACCCCCAGCCTACGCCTCCCTGAGTCCCCTGCGTCCCTCGCAGAAGAAAAACTCGTGACATGCTTGTGCTGTTTGACTAACACTCTGGGGCACTCGCCAAGTGCCAGACTCCTTTGTAAGTGCTTCACAAACACCAGCGCTTTTTTTTTTTTTAAGATTTTATTTATTTATTTTTAGAGAGGGGAAGGGAGGGAGAAGGAGAGAGAGAGAAACATCAATGTGTGGTTGCCTCTCATGTGGTCCCCACTGGGGACCTGGCCCGCAACCCAGGCATGTGCCCTGACTGGGAATCGAACCTGAGATGCTTTGGTTCGCAGCCCGCGCTCAATCCACTGAGCTATGCCAGCCAGGGCTTACACCAGCACTTTTGACGCTCAGCCGACTGGGAAGGGGAGACCACTAGGATTGTCCTCCCTCATCATTGGGGAGGGGTGGACTGCTCAGAGTTCAGTGACAAAATGCAGTGCATTGTTTGTTACCTGTTTTCATTTCCATTTCACAAGTGCTTTTTGGGAAAGAATCACAGGCTGACAAGGCTATAAAGTCCAATTCTTATTTCCTTAAAAAAAAATCTCAGGCCAGAGGGCTAACGGCTTAGGTTGCAAGGCCCAAGCAAAGACCCAGAGCTGCGGAGGGTGTACCAGGGCCACAGAATAGCTGGTCCCGGCGGGGAGATCACGTAAGCTGCCCCAGGACCCTGCTAGGGGCAGAATGCCCTGGATGAGGGTCCCGCCACATGGCCCAGGGCTGTGAGCTGAGACGAGTTTTATTATTACCGGTCCCGGGACCCACCCACCATCTCTTTCCTCTCTTTCTTTCCCACTTGTATTTAAAATCATGCTGGTGAGGCCGGGTGCATCAACCATATGAGAATGAATAGTATCGATGGTTTTGTTATATTTCTATTTTTTCTGTACCTTTCTTCACAGCTCAAAGAAACAATTAAGCTCCATGCTCCCTGTCTTGGGGGAAGTTATCAGCAGGGTGGAAGGCAAAACGATTGCCCAGCGAGCCCTGGCTGGTGCGGCTGAGCCACAGGTTCGATTCCCAGTCAGGGCACTGGCCTGGGCTGCGGGCCAGCCCCCTAGTTGGGGGTGTGCAGGAGACAGCTGATCTCTATTGCTCGCACACGTTTCTCTGCCTCCCTTCCTTCTTTCCTCTCCCTCTAATAGATACAATCTTTAAATGCTTCCCTCTTGGGCTTCCGGGTGATTGGAGCCTGAAGCAAGAACCCAGAGGGGCAGGGAGAAACCCCGGGCAGAAAAACCAGGGAGGGTGTCCGTCCTTCGCGCTCTCTCCCAGGCCACGTTTGGAGACCCCAGACTCTGGAGAGGGGCCGTCCCGAAAACGGTCCTGAGTCGCAAACAGGGCGCAGAGTCGCCGGGTTGAAGGCGCCCCTGGACCAGCGGCCAGAGGGACATCGAGCAGCAGTAACCCGCGTGGACCCGCGACCGTGACCCGCAGCAGGAACCGCCCCACCTGGTGCCACCTGCAGAGCTGGTCCCCGGCCCGGCCTCCGGGCACGTCGTGGGCGCGGCACCTCAACGGAGGCTAAGGCGAGAGGTTGTGCTGACCACGAAGCAGCCCCTGCTCGCCTGACTTTGGAGGAAGCGGGACAGAGACGGGAGAGCCAGGTGGACGGGGACAAACCGGTCTCGTTCGCGACAAAGCTGGTCGCAGGCTGCGTCCCGCCGGAGCGCATCTTTCGCGGCCCGGCGACCCCAGACCGCCCGCGGGGCCGGAGAATGCCCGCCGCGGGCAGCTGGCCTGGAATGGGGTGGGTTTTTTTATTGTTTCAGCATTAGTAGTTGGGGTGCTTAAATGTGTCCAAAGAACTGCAACATTTGGGACATACTTATACAAGAATTATTTAGAATGAGATTCAAATTTAACTGCTCACTCTATTTTATCTGATAAACCTGCCAGGGGCGGGCAGGCGCCTGCATTGCAGGGGAAGCCAGGCAAGGGGACGAGGCGGGGACACAGGGAATAGACAGCGGAGGAGCGGGGCGCGGGCGGGGAGCCGCGGGGTGAGCCCGCAGGGATGCTGTCCCGGGTCGAACCGCCTAGGCCGAACCTCCTGGGCCGGCCAGGACGCAGGGCCAGAAGGGAGAGGACCGCCAGGTAACGAGGCGCAAGAGAAGTCGGAGGGGCGTTCAGAGCGCGGGTCCCAGACCCGCGCGGCCCGCACAGTCCGCCCCATGGTCCTCTCCGCGCGTCTGGTTCAAACGCGCCCGGCACATCGGGCCCGCGCTTTGCGCGGAAGGCCCGGCGTCTCTCCTCTGCGCGCCCCCCACTTCTCTCACCCTCTGGAAACGCTCCCACCCCTCGGTTCTCAGTGAGCTGCTTCGGGGCTGCCGCACCGTCCTGAATACCTATGGCTCGTCCTTGTAACCATTTATCCACATTTGCGTCCCCGCTCCCCCTGCAACTGGGGGTCCTTCCAGCAGACGTGGGAAACGGCTGTTGATGAAGCGGGTGACCCCACCCCTGCTCCGCGAGGCCCGCACTGCCCGCGCCCCGTCCCGGAGGCCGTGGGGACTTTGCGCTGAGACCAGGGTGCAACTGCACCTCCCTGGGCGGGGGCAGGCGGCACCACTGAGGACGCAGCGCGGGGATCAGGGGCGCGATTTCATCCCCGCCGAGCCCTCGGGGCCCCGCGGCCGCGCCTTGCCCTCCCGGCGGGGAACTGGGACGGTCCACTCGCGGGCACTCATCGGGGCGGTGTCTGCATCCCTGATCGCACGTGCGCCGGAGGCGCACCGGATCCCCCGGTCCCTCTCTCCTTCCTCCCGCTCTCTCAAAAATCAGCAACTGTATCCGTGGGCGAGGATTTAACAGGAATGTCCGCAGGTGATCGGACCAGCCGGACGGTGCCCCGAACCCCGAGTTGCAGACCGGCTCCGCAGCGCGTGAACACGAGCGGACGGCTGAGTCTTCCCGGCAGAAGGGAGAAAACAGCGGGCACGTGCGACCGGGAGGAGCAAAGCTCGGCCAGAAGAGCCCTTGAACGTGACGGCGAAGCTACATAGAGATAGATGGTCCCTCACCTTCGAGGGTCCCACTGACGGGGTTTTGACTTTACGAGGGTGTTAAAGCAAGACGCATAATGAATGACAAGATATTCGACATTTTCTTATAAAATAGGCGTTCTGTTAGACGATTTTGCCCAACTGCAGGCTAATGCAGGTGTTCTGAGAACGTTTAAATCAGGCTGGGCTGTGACGTCGGGTGGATTAAGGGTTTTAAATGCGTCTTCACTCAAGACACTTACACATTATGGTGGATTTATTGGGACATAACCCTTGTCCTAAATTAGCAAGCATCTGCGTTCTCAGTATTCTCTGTGAGACAAAAGATGCTCTATAGAAAGGGGACAGGCAGACACAAAAAGAGCTCTTGGAAATTAAAACTATGAAAAAAGAGGTAAAAACTCGATAGAAGATTAGAAGTTAAAAAGTTGAAGAAATTTCTTAAAAATCAGGGCAAAAAAAATGAAAATATGTTCTTTGCTTCTGAGGTTCTCATTACATGTGTGCTGTAGCTTTTAAACGTAGCCCATGTGTCTTTCACGCCCTTTTGAGAGTTTGTCTGTTTCTCTCTGGATATGTTCTTCTAACCTACCTTCCAGGTCACTATGGCAATGCTTTCTTCAGCTGGTTCTGATATATTCTGAAACCTACCTCAGTTTCAGTGTTGGATCTTACAGCTCCAGGCTCTCCTTTCATTATCCTGTTTGTTTTTTGTTTTTTTTTTTTTTATAAAGATGTACTCTTTTTTTAATAAACTTTTTTAAAAAAATTTATTTATCTTTAGAGGGGAAGGGAAGGAGAGAGGCAGAGAAATATCAATGTATGGTTGCTTCCTATGCATTCCCTGTTGGGAACTGGCCTGCAACCCAGGCATGTGCCTTGACTGGGAATCGAACCGTGATCTCTTGGTTCACAGGCCCGCGCTTAATCCACTAAGCTACACCAGCCAGGGCTTTGTTTGGGTTTTTTAAAAAAATATATTGTATTTATTTTTATAGAGAGGGGAAGGAAAGGAGAAAGAGAGAGAGAAACATTGTGTGGTTGCCCCTGACACGCCCCCTACTGGGGACCTGGCCAGCAACCCAGGCATGTGCCCTGACTGGGAATTGAACCAGTGACCCTTTGGTTCACAGGCCCAGGCTCAACCCACTGAGCTACGGAACCAGCCACGGCTATTTGTGTTTTTGTTTGTTTGTTTTTGGTGGTGTTTTTGTTTTAGTTTCCAGGTCTCCGAGAAACGCAGAGAACTTTTTTGTCATTTATTCCTGTGAACATATTAAAGTGACAACCCTTTTATCTGGGTTTTCCGTTAAGTCTGTTTCTGTGTGTTTCTCTTGTGTTTTAAGAGGAAAGCCTCTTAGATCTCATTATTTTTATTCGAGTGCTGAACACTGTACATAAAGACCACAGAGACTATTTGAGCATAGGAGAATTTTAACAGCATTGATAAAAGACTTTGCTTCTGGCAGAACACAAGAGACACTAACAATCTCTGATCCCCTACTCCACTGAGAGCTTGATGGCCTGTATATTTCTTTATTCACGGGGGGTGGACTTTCAGCATTCCAACCCAAAGCTAGATGGGTTTTCCCCGGGGGCACCCTTTCTCTGACCACTCCAGTCCAATTTTTGTCTCCCTAACCTATGCATTTGTTGACACTTCAACTTTTCAGCCAGGGGTGAAACCGCAGAAGGCTTAGGAAAAAAGGACTTTCAGATGCTGGGCTCACCTCACTGGGTTTCCTCCTCCTAGGTTTTCACACTTCAAGGAAAACACAGGAAAAACATTCCTACTAGAGACACATCTTGTATAATTCTTAATTCCTTGATATTAACATGAAGCAAAAACTATAGGGGTGGGCAAAAGTAGGTTTACAGTTATTAGTATGTGAAACATAGTTTATCTTTGTATTATTATTTATGAATTCATTGTATTATTCTTTATATATTTAAATATTATTATAATTATTAACCTACTTGTATGATTTAATAAGTTTTGGAGGCTCAATTTAATACAGAATATTAAGAGAACTACATAAAATGTATACAGACTGAGAACAGGCAAAATGATCTTTATTTGCAGGTGATGTGATTATATACCTGAAAACTCCAAAGAAACAACCAGGAGACTGTTAAAATCCATAAGATAATTACATAAGGCACTGGTTACAGTATATGTAATTAAAATTAGTGTGTTCCCTACGAAAAATCAGAAAACTTAACGAAGGTAAACATTTCATTCACAATAGCACTAACAGGTGAAATGCTAGAAATAAACTTCAAGAAATGTCCCAGATCTACCTGAAGGAAATTTGAAAATGCAAATAAAATACAAAAGAACAGCCACATAAATGAATAAGGAGATTCAAAATTATAAGGTCAATTCTCCCCAAATTAATCTATAGACTCAATACAATTCCAATCAGAATGCCAACTCTTTTGGAGGAATGTCACAAAATTACTCAAAATGCAAACCAAAAAATAAACATGTGAGACTAGTTAGGAAACCCTGAAATGGCATAAAATGGGCCCTGTCCTATCAGTGACTAAATTATATTATACATCTTCAGTTAATTAAAACAGCTTGATAATGGCACAGACATAGAAATACCAGTGAAATGCCCTGGCTGGTGTGGCTCAGTGGATTGAGTGCCAGCCTGCAAACCAAAGGGTTGCAGGTTCAATTCCCAGTCAGGGCGCATGCCTGGGTTACAGGCCAGGTCCCCATTGGGCGGTGCTTGAGAGGCAAGCACACATTGATGTTTCTCTCCCTCTCTTTGTCCCTCCCTTTCTCTCTCTAAAAAAAATAAAGTCTTTAAAAAAAGAAAAAGAAATACCAGCGAAAGAATATAGAGCCTAAAAACATACCCAAATGCACATCTACTATAAAGGTAATATATTATTAAAATGGCATTTCAAGTCAATGGGGAAAAAAGATTATTCAAAATTGTTGCAACAACTTGCTAATTATTTGTGGGAAAATGGAATTCTTACATAATTTTTTACTCGAAAATGAATTATACATGAAGCAAAAATTTAAGTATTATAATACTAGAAGAAAAACATGTTTTTAGCATCTAAGAGTAAATGAGACCTTTCTAAGCCTGATGAAAAATAGGAAAGTCACAAAGAAAAAGAAAACAGGTAACTCAGACTTCATAACAGACTAAAACTTACTACAGTACAAAAATAACAAATTAATACACAGAAAACCTACAACACTTCATACATATGAAGAATTAATTTCCCAAATATACAATAAACTCCTACAAAATCATAACTACAAAGACAAATCTGAGAAAAGAATGGTGAAGGACGTAAACAGGTGTTTAATGAAATAAGGAATAAAAAGTTGCTCAACCTCACTCAAAAATTACAAACAAAACTAGCTACTATTTTTCCACAGATTAGTAAAAATAACTAAATCTTATTACTAATAAGAATAATCATTTTATTAAAAAATGAATGAATGTAATTAACATTTAAGGAAGCAGGTGTTCTCCTCTGTTGGGGAGAAGGTGGGATGGGGCCACCAGGCTGAGAGCAATTTGACAATGTTTACCTAAACTTAAAACGAACACTTTGGCAGAGGAATTTCAAGAAACGTGTCATATAGGCCTATTCACATGTAATTTCAGGCTGACTTTCCAAATTCCTCAGAATAACAGTCTCTCTCCCTTCTGTTTTCCCCCAGTACTTAAAACGACAACAGCTTTCTATTTTTTTGCAGCTGTTTGCATTCAATTACTTAATTTCATTAATTTAATTAGCAAGTGTTGAAACTCATTTATTCTCAAATTTATTTTTTCCAGTTTTAATCTCCATTTCGCCCAATTTGAAAGCATCACATTCTAGTCAATGTGAGGCACGGCATTCGATACATTTTAAAATCAATTACATGTGATAGTTACCTCAGTGTTTAATTTAAAAAAACACATCCTTTGTCATTTATAATCCCAGTTCCTAGGTAATATGGCCTACATTGTATTTTATCCATTTAGGAATATGCAGATGGTATATAATCTACTTTTTAGAGTAAATTCACATTTTGTATAGCTGAAATTTCCAATGGAAGGGAATCTTTAAAAACTGAGATCTGATTTACCCACAATTCTTTTTTAAAAAATATTTTTTAATTTATTTTTAGAGAGAGAGGGGAGGCAGAAAGAGAAGGAAACACTGATCAGTTGCCTCTCACACGGCTCCAGCTGGGGACCTGGCCCACGACCCAGGCACGGGCCCTGACCGGGAATCCATGGGCCTGTGCTCAGTCCGCTGAGCCACACCAGCCAGGGCTGATTCACCCACAATTCTGACAGTAAGCAGAACACATTTGAATTCGCTAACAGCTTCCTACCTATCATCCCCATATAGAAAAGCAGAACAGCCTGGCTGGGTGGCTCAGTTGGTTAGCGCACTGTCCTCATACACCACGGTTCTGCGTTCAGTCCTGGTCAGGGCACACATAAGAGTCAACCACTCAGTGCATAACTAAGTAAAACAATAAGCTGATGTCTCTCTCTCTCTCTCTCTCAAATCAATTAAAAAAAACCACACACCTAGGTTCTTTTTCTTTTAATCCTCACCTGAGGATAAGGAACCCAAAACCTAGGTATGTGCCCTGACCGGGGATCGAACCTGCAGACTGTTGGTGTAAGGGACAACACTCCAACCGAGCCACCCTGCCAGGGCCAAAGCAGGCTCTTTACTACTGTGTTTTAGTAACAGGACATACGAATGTTAGATCCTGGTTAAAGACAGAGACATAGAACATCGTAACATCAACCAATGTTAGCCAGTGTAAGAAACACTGTAAGCTTTATTTTGACAAACATTTCAGGTTCCCTCATATCACAGCATGGCAATAGGCAATGTGTCCACAAACCGGTTTTATACTACATGGCAAGTCCCAAATTTCCAATCCCAGTTAAGCAAGTTACAAAATACAAATGCTGATCATGTAAGTACAGGTGCTATTTTAAACAAAAACAAGAGTTTTCAGCACTTGCGTGACAGGAGGCTTTAATCAAAGAGAGACTTAATTCCACAGGGTGTCTTTTTTCAACAGTAATGAGTTCAGTCAAGTCTGTGACTCCAAGCTCAAGTGACAGTGTCATGCTGGAGGCCAGCAAATAAGGCAGTCAACCCTCAGTGGTTTGTTACCGTACGCGCTACATTCTGAGCAATCTCTAGGTGCATTCAAGCTTTAGCACTTGCCTTGGAGTCTAATGAAACAAAAATGAGAGAGAAGAGCTCTGACCGCACTGAGGGACGGCCATAGAATCGCTCTGTCCCGGCGCAGGGGTACACTCTTCACAGTGGGGGTCTTGAACCCCGCCCCCCACCGCCCCACTAACTGATCCACCAAAAGCACTCTTCCTTCGGCTCCAACTTTGATGAAGGAGCGCACACATTCTAAGAGAAGGAAATTCTGACTTCCAGTTTTAAAAAGCACAGTTCTATGAAGAAGCAACCGTTGCAATATCTGAGTATACACAGTTAAGTTTTTATAACGCCATGCCTTCGAAGAAGCTTTGATTTCAGACGATCATTTTACGGGCCCAGCATCAAGTATTTGCACAGTATGTGTTTCATACATTATCATTTTAGGAACTGCAAGTGGCATGAGGTAAACACAAAATTTTTATCAAATTCAAGTTCCCAGTGATCTTAAAAAAGACAAATTATAATTTTTTGTTCAGCGGAGATATCCAGTATGGTTTTTATCTAGAAAATCCCCAAGTTATGTAAAAAAACTTAGTCAAAGAAAATCTCTAACTTTGATCATTTTCAACCTTTTCAATGGGCAGAGCTAAACATAAAATAAAAGGCTCCTCTGGCCTAAGTAAAATTACGCCAAGGAGTTTTACAACCGTAACCAAGCCAGTATTGGAAGCTATGTGAGGTTTTACATAATTTCCACAGTCTTAAGACCACTATTTTTATTCAGATAAAAGAAATGACCCTGTGAAGTAACTGGCATCAGAAGTGGCACCTAAAACAAGAGTCACAACTCGGAGCTGGGAAAAACGGACCTCCGCTGGCCGGTTTCTCTCAGGGAATGAGCAGCGTTGTAGAATTGGTGCACGACAGAGGCAATTGGTTAGAAATCTCGGGAAGTTCGGATTTCCTCAGTTAAACAATCTGAAGTAAGAATTATGTTCATTTAAAAAAATAAGGCGAGTAAAATAAAAGATAAAACAAGAAAAATGCAGCCTGGGCCATTCTAAGAGTCATCAAAAGGTTCTTTTTCTCCCTTGGTTTTGGGTACATTGTCTCACCTTTCTATTCTCTGCTTTGTTGCCAAAAAAGCAAACACAATTCTCTGCTCAAAGCAGTTATACTTGAGAACAGTATGGGGCTTGCTAATTTCTAATTTCCCATCCACCAGATTCCTGATACCTAAATATGTATTTCAAAGACTTTTCTCCCATTTGCATGAAGTTTGAGCCACTATAGAAGGGGGAAGGGGCAGCTAAAAATTACTGGTGCTGCCAGGTCCCTTAATGTGTCCTGTTTTTATTACTATTATTATAATGTTTAATGATAGAGACAAAAGCCCTAGCAGGAAATTCACACAGTTCAGGAATATGCTGAAAAAAATATTTGTCATAGTCCTTAAGAGTTTCAAGTCAATGCTCCCAAATCAAATACTATAAAGCTGCTAATTAGCAGCTGAAAATAACTAGCCACTCAAATCACACTGGAAATATTTGCCGGGCTGTTTTATGACTGTTTCCTCGTGTGTGCTATACGGATCAGAGTATTTGCATGCACACACTAGCTACTTTCATGAAAGAATTCTTTTGAACAAAATTTACCCTAAAAACCAATGTTCTCATCTTCTCTTCCCCCACCACCCATTGTTTAATCACATTTTAGGGTGGGAAAGTATATGAAGCAGAGTGTTTTATATGGCACTGGACCGTTTAAGAAATCTAACATTTTAGCAAACTGGGAAACTTTTCATAAAATACTTAGACATATTACTTCCCTGTGCTGCACAGCATGTACTATGAGAAAGCATGTTTTGACTTAGAGGATAAGCTAAGGGGATACAGTGTGACAATATATTCATTAGAGAGTTAGCATAACTTAAAAGGAAAGCATATTATATATTTTATTAATTGCAACATTTTTGTTATTTGGGTTTAACATTTTTTTTCTTCCTCCTTTTGGATTTTTATCTGAGAGGACATCTTTTATTGTTAAGCTGCGTTTGAGATTACAGAGAAAATGCTAATGCAACTTAATATAAATATAAATAATACAGAAACAATATATATGTGTACACATAAACAGAGCCAAGCGTCAGACCACTGAGGTTGTGCTCTCAGGATTCACACGAATAAGTCTAGATGCATTCCTCAGGTCCTGGAGTTGCTTGGCGGGTTTCCCCACACCTTCTTCGAACCTTTTCTCCACCACGGGGAGGACTGTTTCATACAGAAAGGATGCGTTCTGTCTGATAAAAGCCTTCTTCTCTGGATCCTGCTCGCACCGAAGACTATAATCCACATGCTGAACAGCAACCAAAATGATTTCCATCAGGCTCTCCAAAAGTACCATGTGCAGCTCTGGGAAATACAGCTTCAGTGCCTCCTCCAAGAAGCCCATGGTCTGTTTGGTGAAAGCAACCACCGTGTAGCTTAAGTTCACCCAGCAGTCGTCCCCTGTGTACTGCTCGAAGTTACTCACCCCACAGTTCTTCATCTCCTCTTTGAGTTTGCCCAGGGCCTCTGGAGTCATCAGGTTCATCCTCCTCCACATCTCCTCCGAGTTGCGATGTTTGGTGGCTTCAATTATGATTTCTTTGTAACTGTGCAAGGCCCCTTGGATGTCTTTCACCAGAAGGGCATGGACGATGAAGGTGAGGTCTAGTCCGATGTCACCGAGTTGCTGACAGTGCTCCTTTGCCACTTTGACACACTCAGCGGCTGTAGAGAGGCTCTCCTTACTATCAAACACCTGCTTGCTGAAAGCATCCACGAACATGCCCATGGCCGATCTTGCCCAGACCACGAAGGCAGAGTAGCAGCCGCTGTCAGTGCCTGCGAAGTCCGTCTCAAACTCCCTTGCAGTCTCAAGGAGGCTGGTGAAGAAGACATGGCACAGCTTATGAATGTAGAGTAAAGTGGCACCTTCAATGCGAAGCTGGCGGATGGCCGTGTGCACAGCTGCTGCCCTGTTCCTCAGAAACAGCTCACACGCCTTCGTGCACTGGCCAAGGCGGATGAGCTGAGAAACTGCCCGGCGAGTCGCCTTCGGGCCACCCCTCAGGGAACGACCCGGGGACAGTTCAAAGATGAGCACCTTGGTAAGCTGTCGAACGCGCTCATCCACTTTGGCCCTCAGTTCTTTCACAGGAGGTGGACTGGGCTTATCCTCCAGGTAATTGTTCAACTTATCCAGCAGGTCAACGGCCCCTTCGAAGTCTCTCTGGGCGATGCAGACATCCAGGTCTTCAGGCAACTCCTGGATCCATTCCATCGAGAGGTCCACCTTCTCTTCTTCCACCTCAGGAACAGCTGGTTCGTCGTCTTCTTCATCCTCAAACGGGTTAGCTTTGGCAGTCACCTGGGGCGGCCCTCGAGGAGCTGCTGCCTCCTCCTGCTCCCTTCGTCTTTTTTCACTAAGAGCCCTCTTGGTTTCTTCCAGCACTTCCAGCCACTCTCGTTTGATTTTAGCATTTTCCGCCTGAAAAATACGGCTCTCAGGAAACATCAGCAGCTTGAACATGTCCTTCATGGGCGGGTTGTCCTTGACATTGACCACGGCCAAACCATCCAGGGGATAGAGGGCATTGTAGCGATACATCCCCCGCCGCTGTGGCAGCCAGGTGGCCACCAACAAACAGTCGTTCATGAGAAAGCCGTGTACCCGCTGCAACTGGGCCATGTGGTCCGCCTCGTATTCCACCAGGTCCCCGTTGTACACCAGGTACTGTCCAGGCGTCTCTAGCAGGTGCCTGCAGCCTTCAACCTTCTCAAGCAGGGTGGTGAGAGTGCGCTGCTTTCCCTCCTCGCCCGGACCGGCGCAATCGCGGGAGGCGCCGCCGGGGGTAGTGAAAAGACCAGCCTGGCCCCGGCGGTGGTCTCGGCACCCCGCACCCCCTCCTCCCTCCTCACCCCCAGCGGCCGCCGCGGCCCCGGCGGCGGCGGCAGCCGGCAGCAGGGTAAGCGGGATGCTCTCCAGGCTGCTCTTCTGCTCAGTCAGCAGATGGCTGAGCTGATACATCTCGCTCTCCAAGTAGGAGATCTCACGGGCCGTCTCTATGAACTGCCGGTAGTTCTGGTAGACGTTACGCTTCAGGTTCTGCGCCGTCTCCTCCGCCAGCGCCTGGATGCGCTGCCGGTGTTCCTGCAGGTCCCGGTCTCCGTCTGACTGCTGCGAAAGCTGTTTCACGTACAGTCGCGCCTCAAAGCTTCCCGACTCCAGCTGCCGCCGCAGGCGGCTCGCCCCACTGTCCGACATCGCCATCGCCATTTCCGCCCACGTCTCACGCCGTCGCTGTCACCCTCACTGTTGCCGGTGCCGTCGTTCCTGGGGCCCACCCAAGCCCAGCGCAGCCCCGGGGCTGAGGAAGCAGAATTGGAAAGGAATCGAGTACGTCTGCGCTCAAGTCTGAGCTTCAGATAGTGCGCCTGCGCAATGAACCGAACGCAGGAAGCGCGCCTGCGCGGCAACGCCAGTGGCCTAGAGCGCTTGCGCTGGAGGAGCTAACGCGGAAATGAGTGGGGGCTAATCCGAGAGCGACGTGGGTACTGCGCATGCGCCTACCGTGACGTTTTTGAAGTTACAGACGTATCGCGAAGGTAGTAGCAGCTTCCTGAAACCTTCCTTGGCCCGAGTTCTGGGACCCCAGGTTTTGAGCCCATTAGAAGGTGTCATGCTGAGTTCTTTTTCTTAAACCTCAGAATCTTGGCTTCGGCGTTCGGTGCAAACTCAGTTCTCGTTCTCGAGCCAGTTTCCCCTGAGTTCTCGCGAGACCCGCGGGCTGAGCCGAAATCCCAACAGCCGGTTTCTTCTAAGAGCTCTACACCACCCTTGGAGCCTTAGGGACGGGAAGTAGCGCCCCGGAGCGAGTTTAACGCTGGCGGACCCCGCCTGGGACCCTGGCAGCGATGGATGAGGACCTGGTTTTGGCACTACGGCTTCAGGAGGAGTGGAACTTGCCGGTTTCGAAGCTCAGTCAGGCCCAGGAGCCCCTATCACTGGTGGACGAGTCCTGGGAGTTGGTGGATCCCACCCCGGATCTGCAGGCCCTGTTCGTGCAGTTCAACGATCGGTTCTTCTGGGGTCAGCTGGAGGCCGTGGAGGTGAAGTGGAGCAGGCGAATGACCCTGTGAGTCCCGAACCCGCGGGGTGCGGGGGAGGCGGGGAGGGCTCTTCCTCTTCCCCCACCCCTGACGGACTTGGGGCAGTTAAACGAGGGGTCCGGTTTCGGATCACTCAGTTCCTCTGGTGTATTTCTCCGTCCCTGCCGTCTCTCCCGCTGAAACAGCTTCAAGAAAGCTGTGTGGCTCATATCGCTACCGTTTGACTTGCGACGGACACACTGAGAAAAAGGGGTGTTTCTAGGAATCTCATCTCATTTGAAAATCAATGAGCACCCCTCTGATTTGTTTTTTGCTGGTTCCTTAGGGCTCAGGACTTGTCCTTTCTTCTGTGCGGTTCGGACACCATCACTTAGCAGCGAGCTGGGCGTTAAGAGTTGGCGGCGGGGGTGGCATTCCCATAGTTCTAGACCCAAGGGGTCCCCAGGGGCGCCCCTAGGATCCCTTTTCCACACGCCAAGTTGGAGAAATCCCGACAGGAACGTGTAGGCCTGTACGTGAACGGAGTTTTAACAAGTTCAAGAGGTGGTTATGTACTACCTAAAACTTACGTAGTATTCAAGCTAAAAATAAGACTGTTACAGCTTTGGAGATGGGTTGGTGGAGATGGGGCTGTTACCGCCACCAAATGATGATAGTCCTAGGAAGGAGATGGGAGCGGCAGAACCTTATCTTCCCTGAGCTTTTGCATCCTGGCTGGGGGAGGGGAAGCCACTTCCGCTCACGTAGCGCCTTGCCTGGGGTGAGACGCAGGTCTCTTAACGTGGGGATACTTTTAAGGAAGCCATCTGCCTTGGAGTTCTCTTGTGTGAACCGCTCAACAATGTATAAGGACTTGACTTTTCATGTTTCCCTTTTGTATCTGGCAGATAACGCTCTGGCGGTGGTTGTCTTTCAGGTGTGCTGGGGTATGCACCTATGAAGGGAGAGGTGGAATGTGTTCCATCCGTCTCAGCGAGCCCCTTTTAAAGTTGAGACCACGAAAGGATCTTGTGGAGGTATTCTTTGCATAAACTTGATTCTTAGCCCAGTAATTTAGAAATTCTTACTGATTTAGTCTGAATTAACCTGTTTGTGCATGTAAAAAAAATACTCCGTATTCTCTCATTGCAAACTTTAATTGTGGGGCAAATCATAATGATTGCCTTATATTTTTATAGTGCTTCAAAGTTAAAGGTTTTCAGGTATAGTGTCTAATTTGATATTTACAATAATTTACAGATTTCAATATGTTATTCTCATTTTTATACATGAGGAAATTAAGGTTCAGAGAGGTTAAGTAGCTGGTTTAAGTTGCATATTTAGAAACAGAAAAACTTAAGAATCCAAATTTTTCTATCAAGACACCAGCTTTGACTCTCTTCTGCTAATCACCTGTGGTGCTGCCAGGACGTTTGGCTGAGCCGGCAAAACAAGCTGGTGTGCGGCTGCTCTTCACAGCAGAGGTGGTGGTCACTCCCGCTGTCCCAGTGCAGCCGTAGAAACTCTGTAGTCGAGCCCAGTAAATGCCCGGAAGTCTCCAGGACGCACACAGGGTGACTTGTCTTGCCCCAGTTGTCCCACTTGAGATGTAAGCACAGAAGAGCACAGGGTGGTGGGGGATGGACGGGAAATATGTTAAAATGTGCTTGGAAAAATGAGGGATGCTGTTTTTAAGGACAGTAAAAGGTAATGGGTTTCACAATAAAGAATATACATAACATGACTGAACTGTACGTTTAAAAATGGTTAAGATGGTAAATTTTATGTTGCTGGTTTTTTACCACAATTTTTTTAAAAAGTAAATAGCTACTGAATGTAAAATGGTAAGATGGAAATGCTTGGTTAATTTAAAAAAAACAAGGGAACAAAGGCCAGAGAAGGAGAAAGGTAAGCATATATCAGTAATTATATTAAACACAGTATCAATAATTATATTAAATATAAATAGACTAAACACCGCAATTAAAGACATGGAATGACATATTAGAAGAGACACACTTAAAAACTCGTATGTTAAATTTGAAAAGATAAAAAAACGTGTATCATCCAAACACTTAACAACAGAAAGCTGTTGTGGTTACATTAGTACCAGACTAAAGATTTTAAGGGAAGAAGTTTTACTACGAAAAAAGAGGGACATTTTATAATAATAAAATTATTAAATAAAAATACCCTAACAACCCTAAATAAAAATGACACATCATAATTAAAATGCCAAAGATTAAACACGAAGAGAATCTTAAAAGCAGCAAGAGAAAAGGAGTTAGTTACCTCTAGGGGAGCTCCTGTAAGACTGTCAGCTGATTTCTGAATCAGCTAGAAGGGATTGGTAAGAAATATTCAAAGTGATGAAAAGCAAGGGCCTACAACCAAGATTGCTCTACCCAGCAAAACATTCATTTAGAATTGAAGGACGGATAGAGAGCTTCCCAGACAAGAAGAAGCTAAAAGAGTTGATCCTCATCAAACTAGTATTATATGAAATGTTAAAGGTCTTCTTTAAGAAGAATAAAAACATGAACAATAAAATGGTCATAAATAAGTATCTGTCAACAGTTGGATCTAAAAACCAAAATAAACAAGCAGAACAGAAACAGAATCATAGATAGAGAATATTTTGATAGTTGCCAGATTGGGAGGGTGTTCGGGGAAATGGGCAAAAAAGGTGAAGGGATTGAGAAGTACAAATCGGTAGTCACAGCACAGTCGGGGATGTGAAGCACAGCACAGGGAAGAGAGCAGCCGAAGAACACACATGCATGACCCATGGTCATGGACAACGGAGTGGGAGGCCTGGGTGGAGGGGGGCAAAGGGGGTAAAATTGGGACAACTATAATAGCATAAACTATAAAATACAATTTAAAATGTACTTGCAATTTTTAGAACAAATTATGAAACAGCTGTGTTAAATGCTTTTGTTAATTTTACACTTAAATTTCTCCATCCTTGGTGTGGAGCGCAGTTGGTTTTATTAGCTTGTTTTAAAACTTTACATTAAAACAATATACTCAGTTGGTTTCCCGAAATCATTTCATAGAGATCTTTTTCATTCTTCGTCATGGCTGCACAGTATTCCATTATGGGGGTGTACCCTAGTTCATTCAACCAGGCCCCTAGTGCTGCACACTTATTTCTAAGCTCTTGCCATTGTAAACAATGCCATAGTGAAAATACTCAGGACATAGGACCTTTTGTATTAGTCTGGGTATTGCTGGGTAAAAGGATAAATGCACTTGTAATTTCGTTACGTGTTCCAAATTCTCCATAGGAGTTGTGCTGTTCTGCACTCCTACCAGACATATGTGGGAATGTTTGTTTTCCTTAGCTTTAGTGATGGTGTCAGACTTTACTAATTTTTTATTTTTATTTTAAGTAACTTACCAGCTTTACTGATGTGATAAACAAGAAGTGGTGTACTAGTGTAGTATTAATTTTCCTTTGTTCTAGAAATGGAGTTGAACATTTTCTTTCATGTGAATGGGTTATTTACATTTCTTTTTCTGTGAACTCTCTGTGACCATGGCCCATTTTAAAATTGGGTTGTTGGTCACTTCCCTGTTGACTTTAGGAGCTCTTTATGGTTTAGGCATTAGTAGCCTGGGAGATGAGTTGCACATGTATTTTTCTGAGTTTGTTCACTTGAGGTGTTTTTTTCCCCCCAGACAGAACTGTAAATTTTTTTTTCCCTTCTCATGTGTTCAAATGTTCTCATTATGTAAATCATAGTGAGAACTATAAAATTTTTATGCAGTGGACTGATTGGCCTCTTCTTCTGGATTTTGATGAATAGATGAAAAGGCATTCCTGGAACAGGAGGTCCCACGCTGGGCTCTGCAGAGCTTCAGCTGTTCTGTGCACAGTGTTGTGCAGGTGTGCAAGGATGTTTTCTGGAAAGATGACCCACGACTTCTTATCAGCTTCTGAAAGGAGTCCGGGAGCCAAAGAAGGGTGAGACCCCAGGTATAGTAGGAAAATGCATTTTTATTTCAAAAGTGTCACAAATTGTTTTCCATTTCAGACCCTCCTGCATGAAATGATACACGCCTATTTGTTTGTCACCAACAACGATAAAGACCGGGAAGGGCATGGCCCCGAGTTCTGTAAGCACATGCATCGTATCAACTGCCTGACGGGGGCCAACATCACGGTAGGCAGAGCCACATGCATCTGTGATAGTTAGAGTTTCTTCCTGTAGTCTTTCCTGGAATCTAGTTAAACACGGAGAACTGGGGAGAACAAATACTGCCCTGGAGGGCTGGCCTGCAAGTAAGAGGCCTGGGGAAGCCGGCTGGCTGGTCTAGGAGGAGCAGAGTGGAGCGGCAGCACAGCCAGCCGTGTCTGAGGCCTGCAACCACGCCAGGCATGCGGTCCCTCTCTCCTGGCCTGTTCCCTCATAGTCTCCTCCTCCAGTCCACCCTGGCTCTTCTACCCTTGTTTGCTGGCATGACAGGGCGTCCGACCTTGTGATGTCTCTGGGTCATGCTGGAAGAGTTGTCTTGGGCCACATGTTAAATACATTGCAACACGTAATCACAAGAAATCTCATAATGTTTTACGTAAATTTAGTTTTGTGTTGGGCCGCATGCACAGCCATCCTGGGCCTCGTGTGGCCCACGGGCCGCAGGTTGGACACCGTGAATGAGGATGATAACAATTCCTCTCTGTTGGGTCCTTGTGAGGATTAAAGGAGAAAACATGTGCAAAACATTTTTGCAGTTTGAGTTCTAGTAGTTGTTCTTACTGTTGTTAATTCATTTTATCAAATGAATGCTCTGTTGCTTTGCCTTACCTCCCACAACTCCCCTGCTTAGGTCTTGTGTCTCTAACGGAACTTGTCGCCTCCGTGCCTTTCCTCCAAAACCCCTCCCTACAAAGCGCCACTTCTGTTCTTTGTCAGCAAGCTCTCACCTTCCCGGTGGGCTACAACTTCTCTGTCCTGTGAGTCTCCTCAGCAGATACTGAACCTTTGCCAGTATTTTATTCTGCTGTCGTATCTCCGAACACAGGGCCACGCTTATTGCTCTTTCTGGACCTCTACACGAGACATTTAATGTAGCTTGTGCCCCTACAAGTGGACCGAATAGAACATTCCTTCCCACATAGATTAAATTCTTTGGTATTTTGGCCTGGCCAGTAACCAGTTGGTGAGAGCATCATCCCCACACACCAAGGTTGCAGGTTTAATCCCTAGTCAGGGCACATATGAAAATCAACCAATGAATATATAAATAAGTGGAACAACAAATGAATGTCTCCCTCCCTCCCTCTTTCCCCCCTTTCCTCTCTCTCTAAAATTCAATTTAAAAAAACATTAAAAAAATTACTCGTTATTTTGGGTTTTTCCTTCCTTTAAAATGCAATAAAGACCAATATGACGGAGAATGAGAAGTGCTCACACTCAATGTATTTTTTTCTAGCTGTCAGTGTTAACTTTCCAAAGCACTCATATAATTTAGTGGGCACGGTTACGTTCACCATCAAGAAAGTGGCTTGAACTAAAAAACAATCACATAAAATCCAGATTAGCAAAATAATTGTGGAGTTGTCAGTATAAAAGGCTTCCACCTTCTTCATTAGAATTTGGACTTTAAGCAGAGTCCTGGTACACTTCCTATTGCTCAGCGGGAAGAGGATACAGTCTTTTATCTGGGATGCCTGTGTGTTTTTATGTCGGAGAGGTTTGATCGAGTGGACACCCTTGCTTTGTCAGGTTACATCCTGTTATAACAAACTCCACAGGGCATCCAGTTTCACATTGCAGAACATTTTTATTTTAGTGACTACATTGTTAAAAAGTCACTCCCCCAGGCTGTAGGAGTTGCAGGAGTTGGAAACAAAACAGATCCAATCCCGGATTTTTTGTCAGTGACTTAGTGAGCAGAGTCCTCAGCGTGAGAAAAAGCAGCATCTTACATCCCTTTGCCCCAAACCTTTGTCCTCCAGTCTCTTCTCTGAATATAATGTGCATTGTTTGCATGCTTGCAAATCTATAGAGTTATGGAAAGCTTAGCATTCTTTCCTACAAGGGGAGTTTATTAAAAAGTTACATTGTCTTTGATTTAAAAAATCTCATATGCAGATATACTCCTTATCTTATGCAGATCATAATGTCCCACTAAGAAGCCAGAAGAATGGGTACTCAGTGTCATTTAGGAGAGTCTTTTAAATGGTGCCCTGCCATCCTCATTGCCACCTGGGTGGGAGGGCTAACCTTCCTTCCCATCAAAACTCTTCTCTGTCTTCTGCTTGAATTCTAAGTAAGATTTCGTCCAGGGGGTGAAACAAAATGATCCTGACTGAGGAGTGAAAAGCACATTCACAGACAGTTTTGCCCAACTCAATGAATGATGCTCTCTCAGTCAGCAAACACTGAGCGCACCTTCACTGTGCCAAGCTTGTGTTGGCCACGAGGGATACGAAGATGAAAACGTTTGAATTCTGGAGGCTTTCACCTGTAAATAGACAAAATGGTAGCCCACAAGCTTATTTCAAAGACACGAGCAAAGAGCTGTGCGGATGCGCAGAGCAGGGTTTAGCAGGGGCTGCACTGGGCAAGATGCTTGTGTCGTCGGGGGTCCAGCACGTACAGAAATAGCCCTTCGGAGTCCTCTGGGATTAATACTTAGAGGGACCATTCTTACTTATTATGGCATTAAACTCATCTTTACCCTAATTTTTGATCGTTTTAAATTTGTTTTCTAAAACTTCTAGCACATATAAAGGCTTTATGTTTTTCTGTAAGGTTCTTTTTTTTCTTTTTGGTCCACATTTTTCAGTCTTGACACAGTTTATGAAGTATTAACTGCTGCTCTTTCCCATTAAAATGAACTTTTGAACAGAAGCTAAATATAGTTGCTGTCTTTCCCAAAATAAAACTTCAGAAAGCTCTGGGAAACAGGGAAGCTTTAAAAAAGTTTCTTACATATTTTCTGAAAATTGTTCGCTTGCCCACTGAACGCTGAGACCTTTCTTCCACCCAGATATACCACACCTTCCACGACGAGGTGGACGAGTACCGGCGGCACTGGTGGCGCTGTGACGGGCCGTGCCAGTTCAGGAAGCCCTACTATGGCTACGTCAAGCGGGCGACCAACAGGGCGCCCTCTGCACACGACTACTGGTGGGCTGAGCACCAGAGCACCTGCGGAGGCACGTACGTGAAGATCAAGGAGCCAGAGAACTACTCCAAAAAAGGCAAGGGAAAGACCAAACCAGCAGCAGCAGAGAATAAAGGTAACTCGCTGTATATTCTCCCAACTCTCCTACAGCTGTAGCTACAGTGTGAGGACAACAGGACTGTCCTTTAGAGAACAGGTATTAAGAGAAGCGTAAGGGTTGTGTCTAGAAGCTTTCGAGTGTAGACTTTGATGGTAGAAAAATATCCTTTGCTCTCTGTAGGTGGAAGTAAAAGTAGAAATCGTTTCCACTGATAGCATTTGAGGGTAAAATCCCTTTCCCTGTCTTGACTCAGTGAGTCATTAGGAAACACAAGGCAAAAAAAGTGTCAAAATAAAAACAGTCATCCAAAAAACCATGCCCGGAATGCAAGCCGTCAACAGCCCTTCCTGTCAGTTGGATTCTGCCCAGGTGACTTCTCCTCTGGATGTCTGTACTGTCACTGGGAGAAGAGTATGACGTGTATGCTAGGACTTCATCTTCAGACTGAAGTTCAGAGTCCTTGCCTTTTGAGAGGTAACCAGGTTATTAAAAATGCTTCTCCCATTGGGAAGTTGCTGATTTGATGTGGTAGGACCCAGGGACCTAAGTTGTATCTCCCAAATCTGAAATGGTAAGTTGTGGAGTTGTAGAAGAATTCACATGGAGAGAGTACGTTCTCCTTGTTGTGAGGAGGAAGCAAGTGTGGTGGCAGGTTTTCCCCCTGCCGTGAACACTTAAAAAAGTCTGAGTTGGCCTTTGCAAGGTGGAGCGCCGTGTCGAAATAGCAGAGTGTGTGTTCTGTCCTCTACGTTTTCAGTATGAGTTCTCGAACTGCTAAAGATTCTTCCTTTCATTAATAGGTAGTTGTATGGATCTAAATTAGGATGAAAGAGTATTTCTGCATTTTCAGAAGCTATCCTTTGGCTTAATATTTGTTGCTGTATTAATTTTGAGTCAAGGAAAACTTTACTTGGTTATCTTTTGCAGATAAACCCCACAGAGTTGTCCCGTTCAGTGGGAAAGGACGTGTTCTAGGAGAAACAAACAGCGCACCTTGGTCTGGGAAGTGTGCCACTCCACGAGCGATCACTAACACCCGAGATCTTCTAAGTCAGGACCTCTCAACAAATGCTGAAAGGCCGAATCCTAAAGCCGAGCTGAAATTTGAACAGAGCGGCTCAAGGAAAACCACTTCTCTGGTCTCTCCTGTTCTCAGCAGCAGTTCCCAAAATGTTTTAAGCAATTACTTTCCTAGAGTATCGGCTGCCAGTCAAAAGGCCTTCAGGAGTATGACTGGGTCCCCAAGGAAAAGTGTAATTGTTGGTGACGTCAGTAAAAACTGCGTCTCTTCTAGCTCTCAGAGGAAGGCGTCCTCCTCTAAGACGGCTCTGAGAAATTCTCTAAAAGCAATGGAGTCAACGTGTACATCCCAGGGCGCGAGTGGGTCTAAAAACGAATTCCCGAGTAAACGACCCAGGCTGGAAGACAAGACTGTTTTTGACAAGTTCTTCATCAAGAAAGAGAAAACACAGAGCGGTGGGAATGATGCGGAGTGCAGCTCACACCCTGCTGCCGCGGCGCAGAGTGCCAGCACTTTGTCCTGTCACAGCAGAACGGTCAGCTGTCCTGTCTGTCAGAGCGAAGTTGTGGAGTCTCAGATTAATGAGCACCTGGACTTGTGCCTTGAAGATGATAGCAGCAAGGTCAAAAGCAGCACCGGTCTCTGAAAAAAAGTGGGTCTCGCATCCCTCCACTGATACCTCACCAGTGCAGCGCCAGCCACTCAGGGAGTTCTGGTTAACACTAAGATTTGTAGTTTGTGCTCTAGTTCGTGCAGCCAGCACAAAACATTCTATTTCATAGGTGCATTTGACACTGTAACTTAAAGTCCCTATATTTATATTCACTCTTGCCTTACGTATACTGTAGCTCAGAGTTCTGTATTGTTTACAGGCACAATTTCATATACTTTTGTTCTCTCTTGCTCTTAAAGCTTTTAAAATCTGTTGATCTTTTTACTTGCATGTTCCTCAAAATATTTAATAAGAAATTAGGTATTTGGTTAAATTCAGTATTCCCTTATGAATGTTAAAACTCATTTCCAGTACTGTTAGTATTTATAATGTTAGGCATATTGACTGAAAATACAAACTAGAGTGCGGAGTATGTTGTGTTAGGGAACTCAATGTAGTTTTTAAATTTTTAAAATCTTTTCATCCCAAATCTTAACAGGAAGTACATTTTATATATTTTAAAGAATTTTGTTTGTTTGGCATCAGACTGGAAAGTAGATAGAGGATGGTAAAACAAAATTCTTTTGGAGTATTATTAGTAAGAAATAGCCACTGTAATTCTGTAGGCCAGAGTTTAGTTGTTTTTTCAAAATGTAGCAAAATGAGTGGCTAAAAATTTGGTGCTAAGTAACCAATATATATAACATAGCAAACCTAGTTCATGTAACATGGAACATTACTGAAAACATATTATGACCCTTTAAGCCAAGGCTGAAACTGTTATAATAAAAGGAATACCATTTGTTTATTTAGACATACTTAAGATTGCTTTCGTGTCCTAGCAAAGGGACACACACACTTCTGTCAGTTGACTTTTGTGTCGTGGCCGTGCCTCCAGCACCCTGGCATATTCTCAGGTGTTCTTTTTTCTTAACTGTGGTGCACCATGACTTGTCCGTACAGAAGGTGCAGAGCGCTTTACCGTGAAGCTGGGTGACTGTTGGTTGCCACCTGAGGTGTCCTCGTGAGTGCCTTCGCCTTGCTAATCCCCACAACCCCTGAATGACCCATTTTCTTCCGTCGCCACAGGTCCGTTTTGCTCGTTCTTGAACTTCATGAAGTACTTCTTTGTTGGTACGTGTAGCATAGTATTTGTGTGAATATGCCAAAGTTTATACATCCATTCTACATTAAGGGACGTTTGAATTATTTCCAGCTGGAGCTGGCTATTACAAATAATGCTGCTAAGAACACTCGTCATTTCTCCTGGGCCTATACTCAGGGTTGGATTGCTGGGTCACAGGGTGTATCTGTGGTTAACCTTAGTGCGTACTGCCAGTTTATGCTCCTACTGCAGTGAGAGAGAGCTGCGGTTGTCCATTTGTTAACGCCATCATCAATCCTTGTCATTGTAGCCTGTCTGGTTGAGAGTTTGCAAGTTTTGATGTTTTAAGTATGATGTTGAAAAATAATATTTAATAAATATATGACCTAAAACATGTATTATGTTGAATATGTGCAGTTATACTTTTTCTGTAATTCAGTTTAACAAATTATGTGCAGTTAAACATAGCCGTTTTTATCCTCACCTGAGGGCATGCTACTGATTTTAGAGGGGGGAAGAGGGGGGACACCGATGCAAGAGAGGAACATCAATCGCGTCTCCTGCAAGCCAGGCATGTGCCCTGACTGGGAATCGAACCTGCAACCTTTTAGTGCATGGATGATGCTCCAACCAAGTGAGCCACCCCATCTGGGGCGCAGCTAAACATTTTTGAGCCAAACTGTACAAGGTTCTGGTGTTAGAATGTAAATAAGATAGTCCATGTCCTCAAGTAGCTTTACAGCCTACCTGGGGAGGGAGCCAAAAGCAGATTAACCTCATAGTAAGTGTCAGCACAGGTTTCTGCTGGGTGCTGTGGGAAGTTAGGGACAATCAGCACAGCCAAGGGCTTCAGATATTTCTTGGAGATGACACCTGACCTGCTCAGGGCCAACTGAGGATGGAAAGGGCCTTACAAAAAGAAGGAACACAGAAAAGGTGTGGAAACAGACCAGCCCATTGTACTGGGAGCACTAAGCTGTTCCAAAAGAAGAGTATACAGTGTGAGGTGAAACGGCAGGAGGAGAAAGATGATAAAGACAGGACGGATGCAGCCAAGTGGAATTTTGAGGGCTGAGACCCTATCCCATGTCCAGTTCGTGTCTTCCCTGGTCATACACATCTGTTGGTTCTGGCGGGGGTGGTGCACTGGGGATCGGATAGGTTGTCAGCCAGTCAACATTTGAGAAGTGCTTTGATGGATCCTCCAGGGGCCACATAAGAGGAAGAAAGGCAGCGGCAGGGGTGGAGGGACGTTGGGCTGGAGAAATATTTAGGTGTACAGAGTTGGTCAGTGTTTATTTTTTTTAAAGAATTTATTTTTTAGAGAAATGGGAAGGGAGGAAGAAAGACAAACATTGATGTGAGAGAGAATCATTGATTGGTTCCTTTTTCTATGTGCCCTGATGGACTGAACCCACAACCCAGGCATGTGCCCTGACCAGGAACTGAACCAGCGACCTTTCACTTTGCAGGACAATGCCCAACC
Organism: Trachops cirrhosus; assembly: GCA_028533065.1. Classification (NCBI taxonomy): domain Eukaryota; kingdom Metazoa; phylum Chordata; class Mammalia; order Chiroptera; family Phyllostomidae; genus Trachops; species Trachops cirrhosus. The sequence continues at coordinate 77,078,473 of CM052546.1, read as the reverse complement.
GAGCCACACTGGTCAGGGCAAGAATTGGTCCGTTTTAAGGGATGATGGGACTAAGCTGAAGAAAAAAGTTAAATTTGAAATTAAATAAACCTTCACTTAATCTGCTAAAATCTTTTGAAGAAACTTGCACACTAGTAATTCTGTTATTCCCAAATCTGGTTCATTTGCTATATTATATTAAAAAAATAGTTTCTGTTCTATTGATTTAGGTTTTTCCCTTTTAAAGCAAATTTCTACCCTAACAGCTAATGATTCTGGGCCAATCTTTAAATGCTATGGCCCTTCATTTTGGGTAGATGGAGAGCAGACTTTATTTTGAGGGTTTTTTTTTTGTATTTTGAATTTTTAAAGTCAAGGTTATATGTTATCTAGCAAAACTATAAATTCAGAGTGTTTTGTCTGGACAAAAAACAATGTTCCATTGTTCCAAGGCTCTCACACTTTTTTTCAAAGCTGACAGGATTTTTAAGTAGATTAGAATGTTGAAGTGAATCAGCCACTGTATCTTATTGGGCTGCTGGAAGAACTAAGCTACTGTAAGCTCTTTTGTAGTTTGTTAGTCATTACTGAGACACAATGGTCTCCTGTTATCCTGCGTCCATTTTTGTCCTAGAGGCTACTGTTGCTGTTGTAGCAGTTTGTTGTGGTTGCTGATGAGCGGCAAATCCACCAAATGAAGTGAAACCAATACACAATTATTGCAGATTAAATTGCCTAGGGAGTTGGTATTAACAGAAAAGGAAGCGATGAGATGAGCTCTTGCTTTTTTTTTTGCTAACATTCCACTAGAATATTAGAAGTTACATGATTACATACTTCCTCATCTGAAATAAAAAGCCTCTTTTAAGTGATTCTGGAACCACATCATAACTACAGTATACAATATTGTATAGTGTGATACAGAAACAAACTACTGTTTGCTTTCTTCAGTGCCGGTGCAAAACCCACTGCAAGATTTGTCCTCTTGTTGGAGCAGCAGGTGGCGCTCTTGGTAAGTTAAATTTCTCTGATACACCCCAGGGCCAAGTAAATCCAAAGGAACAGGAGAAAAACTTCCCCAGGACTGTAACAATAATTGCCGGTACTGATTCATAAAAAGGAAAGGACAGCTTATGATCTCAAGTCCTGTGAGAGGGAACGCAGCAAGCCAAGAGTGTGCTTATTCAGACGAGCCAGGGCTCATCTGCAGGACACCAGGATCCCCCTGCACTCATTTTTATTCCACCTTGCACTCTGAACACCAACACAAAAGTCTTATGCAAGAAAGAAGCCAGTACTCACACAGAGCAAAACATGGTAATTTCCAACAGGAAGTCTTCCAGACAAGGCAAGAGCTACATAGTTTTCTACTATTTCTGAAATTACAGTACCCTTCCTTGCAGTGCATCTGTCACCGCTCTGTATCGTCTCCAGTAGTCTGAAAGCTTCCTAGGACATACACAGTGGCATCCTTGCCCAGACATTAGAGGTTCAATAAACAAAGAAGAGCCTCTTAGATTCTAGGTGTTGAGTGAATGAAATGGCTAGGCATTTCTCAAATTTCATTGTTATCTGCTTTTGCAAAAACACCTTAAGGAACACTGACTCTTCTCCACAGTTCTCCAAAGAATCAAAGCTTGTGTATTTCCCAGCTGGGTAACTCTTAAGACACAAATCATCTCACATTATAAGCATTCCTTGCAAACTCCAAACAGTTGACCCTTGAACAACATGGGAAGGTTCAGTTATAGGTGGATTTTTTCCAATAAATACTGTACATGTGTTTTCCTCACAGTTTTCTTAAAATGTTTTCCTCTACTTTATTGTAAGAATACACATAATGTACAAAATACATGTTAATCAAAATACATGTTTGTTATTGGTAAGGCTTCTAATCAACAGGCTATTGGTAGTTAAGTTTGCGGGGGGGGGCAAGTACCTGTCATTTGTGACTGGGGATTGGCACCCCTCCCCCTGCATTGTTCAAAGGCCAACAGTCTATCAAAATCTACATCCACAGTAAAGGAACAGGAAGGGTATTTTTTACAAAAGATCCCTCACAAAATCCTCTTATGTATTTGTATACATTTAAAGTAATTTGATACACAAATCGAAATGTGCAGACACATCCATAAATGGTGTTCAGTAACTCATTTATAAAGACACACCCACACTTACTCGTTCAACTGCATTAACACCAGATGTGCAAATAGCCGCCTCCACAGGATCCACGAGAAAACGAGGTCTAAAGTCATCCACATGGGTGTGAATCTGCCGAGTGCCCGTCCTCAGTGCTGTGTAGTGTTGCACTGTGTAAGCTCAACACAGTGCAGGCGGGTATCCAATCTTTCCAACTCTGCTTTGAACTCTTGGCTGCTTTCGTACTTTTTAATGCCCTTCGTATATTTTAAGTCGAATCTATTCTTTCTTGGGTACCTTATAATTTAATGTCAAGATAATTTTGTCTTTTTCCATTTCTTTGCTGAGTTACATCAACTGTTGCATCACAGCTTCCTGAGGGCTTTGGGGGTTTGTTTTTTTTCTTTTGGTCCATCTTTTGCTGAGATTTTGAGTTTTTAATTTCAGCTGTTAATTTGTATTTCTGACAAGTTCTGTTCGAGGCATTTAATCCAGACGGGGTACTGTTCAGTTCTCCTCTGCCTGTGGTTGACGAATTTTCCTGAGCTGTAACTGATTCTCACTCTTTCCTTCTTATCGTAGTGTTTACAGATGTCTTCCTTTTTCTGCTCGTCTGAAGGACATCATTTTCTTTGACTTGGACGTGCAGCTGGTTCTACGTAGGCAAGGACAGGGGTGTGTGGCTTCTGGGGTTTGTGACTCGAGTGTTCTCCTCTGTTGGGACAGCGAAATACAGTTTCTGAGACCACACTTTTCTTCGTGGTGTGGGAGGGGTTGGAGTCCCGTCTGTGTCTGTCCTATTTCTTTCCCTCCAGGAGAGGCATCTTCCCCTCTCTGAGATGGTACATCCCCAACATGCCCCCTGCGGTCTCATGAACTTTCCAACTTTCATTTCTCTTCCTGATACACCAGTGTCGGATTCATCAGTGTGTCCCCCGACCCTCTGTACTGCCACCGCTGGGCCCCCCAGGCCTTCATCCCTTCACTGTAGTTCCCCCTGGCTCTGCCTTCACCCCAGTTCTCGTCTGGCTCTAAGCTTCAGACGCGTACTTCTCTAGAACTTCTTTCTGTGTCTCCGTTATGCTGCAGGCACAGGTGAAAGGTGGGTTTGTTCCTGTCTATGTGGTGTTGGGGAGACTTTTATGAAAGAGATTCCCATTTAGGCAGCTGCCAATATTTACTGGGAAACCGGAAGCCCATTAAGCGAGTACCTGCCCTTAAATATGAACACACAAGCAAGAATTACCAGACATGTGAGGAAAACATCCAACATGGAGACAAAAAGTAAAACAGAAAGGTTAAATACCATGTCCATTAAGAGGAGCAGGCTGTTACATATACTTTTAAATTAAAATTTAGAGATCAGAAGGAGTTCTTGGATGAAAAACCTATCAGCAAACATGAAACCCCCGCTGGCTGAACCGAAAAACTGATGTCTCCAAAATAAAGAACACAGACATGCAGTAATCAGAAGAGAAGCAACACATTCCAACCAGCGGATGTTGCGGAAAGGGCAGAGCATGGAGGAGAGATGATATAATAATTTTTAAAAAACGCCCCCAAATATAGGGCGTGAACTTACAGTCCATGTGCCTAGCACACTGGCTGCAAGCATAGGCACACGCCGAAGCACAATCGAAGACTCCAGAGCCCTGGCGACAGAGAGCAACTGTGCGCGCCCACAGGGAACAAGCAGATGACATGAAGAATTAGGAGTAGGAATGGCTTCGGATTTCTCAGCATCCACAATGGAACCTAGGAGCAGCGAGGCAAGGCCTTCGAAATTCTGAAGGCAAACCATTTCCAAATTAATTTGAAACAGAGTAAAACAAAGACATTGGTCCTGAGAATTCACCACCCACGCGCTTGTTCACAGAAAGCGCTGAAGGGCACGCTTCGCCAGACTGAGGCAGTAAACCAAGGAAGAGGAAGTATGGATCCAGGAAACACAAGATCCAGCTCAGAGCAGTGAAGGGGTCCCCAGAACAATGGAGACGGGGATCTAAGGAAGACAGCTGTGCAGCCGGCACAAAAGGCAATCACTCCACAAAGCTGCAGGTTAGAGGCCACAGGACCTCTATAAATAAATGAATAAAATGAAGACTCAAGACATTAAGGGAAACGTAAATTGTGGAAGCAAAGTCATCATGGTTTACTCTTGTTCCAGCTTTGACCTTCATACACAGTCTGATGATGAACTGGGTATTAACCTAAGTTACAATCTAATTACGTAAGGAAAGTCAGGGGATGTGGTGGAAGCTCGTACACGTGTGGTCGGGATGGAGGAAGAAGGTTGGAAAGAGACCTGCACGCTCATCTTCCACGTCAGAGGTAAGCTAGAGATGAGGCCAAACACAGACCAGTCAACGTGCAGAGATGTAATGACATTATTTAGAATGGGGCAAAGCCCTACGGAATCACTTCAGCAGCGTACAGGCTAACCTTGGAACAACAGGTATTATTAGCATGGCCTCTGTGCAAGGATGACGTGCAAACTGGTGAGGTGGTCTGTGTGTTTTTTTTAAAGCCACTTCTCTGATCCTGTTTTAATTATAAATGGAGATAAAGTTGGCTCTGCTTACTTTGTGTGCTCTGAGAAAAATGGAAGCGTACTTTATATAACACCATAGAAATATTAATAATTTTGGCAGAAAAAGTCTTCATCTCAATGCAAAGAAGACCTCTCCCAGTAACCCTTACGATACACCCTGCTCAGAGTTGAAATGTCCATTAGAAAGAAGAGCATCAGCCGCCTGCAGCTGTGCAGGCTCTCCCTGTCTCGTGAAGTTGCTAACGCATTCTCTACTCATAATTCCTTCCAGGTCACAAGGCCATGCCCTTTCTCCTTGGTACATCCTTGAACTTTGCCTTATTTCAGGTAATCATGAAAAGAATCCACATTAAAACCAAAGCAACCCTGGCTGGTGTGGCTCAATTGACTGAGTACTGGCCTGCGAAACAAAGGGTCGCTGGTTCGATTCCCAGTCAGGGCACATGCCTGGGTTGTGGGCCAGGTCCCCAGTGGGGGGCCCACAAGAGGCAACCACACACTGATGTTTCTTTCCCTCTTTCTCCCTCCCTTCTCCTCTAAAAATAAATAAAATCTTTAAAAAAAAAAAACCCAAAAACAAAACAAAAGCAAATGTGTCCCTGACCTCTGATGTCCAAAAAGCTATTCCTGGAGCAGTGAAGACTGGGCACTTCTACAGGGCGCGAGTGTGCGTCACTGCGGCCCGTGGCTGGGACACAGTCCTCGCCCCTGGACTGTGTGCACCTGCACTGCATTTAGGTCGCACACAGCTCCGCAAGTCTGTGTGCTCCACAAGGGCGCTGCTGCCCTTATTTTCAGACGAAGAAGGCTCCGGGGTCACACGTTCAGGTGGTTGAGCCAGGAGTAAACAGATCTGCTGTTTTTACTACACTGCCGAATTTCATTAATCTTTCCCTCTCACTCATCTGCCCTCTCCTTTAATTCACCCAACTATATTTCAGTGCAAATTTCCAAATGCCCTCAGGCGGAAAATAACTAGAACACCACGCTAAAAAAATACTTAAATAAGAGATAAGTGAACATGCGCCCTGATCTCACACAAGAGCGCGTGTGTTTGTTTTAGTCCTTGACCACACAAATTAACTTTCTTGTATACGCAATGGGACATCAGTGACAATGAGAGATAAATGTCTAATGCCCCGGTCCTTTCTGCAGCAGAGGGGTGACACAGATCTGGCTCAAAAGCATGGGTGTTAGAGTAATTTTTAAAACCCTAAAAGGGACAGAATCCAAATGGTGAGAAGCCAAACACAGAACTCCTGGGCTGCAGGGGCGGTCCACCTGCCCCCAGGATGTCTCACACCGCCGGACTCCTGTGTTCATGCCCCTTCCCTTGTTATCATTTACAGAAAGCAGTGGAAACATTCTGGACTAAGCAGAGACCTATGACAGAAAAGCACAGTATCTGAGGGAAGGGCCCATACGATAAAGGATTAAAAAACAAAAAAAGAGATGAAAATAACAACCATAAGTTTTTCAAGAACATTTGTACATCGTTTTAATTAGATTAGCTTTACAAGCAACTTGAGAGCTCTTTCATCATGAAACACTGCTTTTCAAATTACATGACTTTATAGTCTGCATATGAATCCTGAAATTCTTTGCCTGCTGTTTATAAAAGGTCTGTGTTTTACAGCTGGTTAATGTGTTGAATAAAAACAGCATTAGAAGCTTTATCTTTAACCAGGATTAAACACATATAGGCCACAAATAATTTTAAATTGTTTTAAATGAGTCCTGCTTGGTGACAAGTTAACAGTCCCACGAACATGAAATTAACAGATTGTAAATGGATATTAAAGACGGCTATCCTGACTTCTTGACCCTTTCACGATGATCTCCACGAGATTACACAAAGCCTTCCAAAACTAAAAAAATACAGACCGTAGGACCTGTCCAGCAGCACAGCCCACATAGGAAAAGGACATCTGAACGACACGGGGCCCCAGATGAACCGGCTGCTGCTGCACACCTCGGCACCCAGACAAACCTCCCGTCCACACGGTACCATCCGTGCCCGGTTTCAAATGACAGCGCTTTTGAGTGGGGCCGAATGCAGCGCACGGCACTGCGGGCCAGGTGGCAGAGAAGGTTCGCGCTCCCAGGCAGCGGGCAGAGGCACTTACTGTGGAGATGTTGGGTTGGATTGTCTGGAACAGGGAGAGGACGTGGAACAAAACTGAACACGGGCAAAGAAAAACAACATTAACTCTAGTTTTCTCCTGCAAGTTCTGCTAAGTGAGATTGCAATACTGAAGGTTAATCCCACCCTCGGCCCACACTGTCAGTTTCACTAAACAATTTTTTTCATGTTTTACATGAACAATATCAATCTTTTAATAAAAATTACTGAGCTTTCCATAGAAAAGGTCTCTAATTGAATATAAACTATACAAATGCTAAAACTGCCGTAAGTTGAAATACACAGAAGTATTTCTGTACACTCACATTATTTTGGCAAAGAAGATCAAGGACAGAGACAGCAAACGGAAGTGGGCATTCCACCAGAATGCCCACAGAACGTGGGCGCCGCCCTGTGCACTCTGCCTAGGACACTGAAGTCTAAGACCTCCGTCCCAACTCGGACAGTAATAAGGAACTGAGTCTGGGGGGCCTTGTGTCATTTTGTAACATTCCCTTTTTTTCTGAAAAGTAAAAAAGAAAACTCATAAAACATAAAAATTAAATTATCTTGCTTTCACTTCATTTGTTTTTTCCAGCTAAACATACACCTCTGAGTAGTGACGGAGAGGCCAGCATCGCGTGTGCAGAACGCCTCGGCAGCGGCCTGAGGAGTCACTATACTGAGTCGGTGGTCACACGGGTCAGTCTGGATGCACCTGGTCTCCCCGTGATGCTGCCCAACAGGAGCAATTGGAGGGGTCACAGGAGTAGAAAATGGAACAGCAACACTAGACGTGCGACCCACCTGCTGGGAAGCCAGGGCAAGTCTCAAGAATGGGGGTGCGGCCTTCTACAATTGTAGGACACGCTTGAAAGCTTACGGAAGCCCTTTATCTCAGTAACTTGATGCTGAAGATAACCTCAAGTTCATCTAGTGCCAGTCACTGTAGGTTTTTTATTTTTAATTTAACTTAAAATATAAAATTCTATTTTTCTTACTGTGTATTTTTTCTTACAAAACATTCGAAACTAAGAGTTTCTGGTAGTAAGTGGTGATAGTTTTACTATTATGTTTCATTATTAACAATGCCAGAAAAACAACAGCAGCAATTTTTAAGAGTTCGAATTAGTGTAAGACAGGACTACAGAACAATCTGGTTTTTCAGCTGGTAATTAAAGTGCTCCTTCTTTTAGGTAAAAGGAAAATTAAAGTAATCATCAGTCAGTGGCAACAATCATTATAAGCGGTCTTTTAGGGCAACATTTAATAGTACGAAGAGGTTTACAAAAATAGATTGATGCTACTTTGGGGGAATAATACTGTAATTTTTTCTCAATTAAGTTTTGATAGATTGTACCTGATCATACAAAAATTACTTCAAATTCAAACTTGACTATATAAAAAAGGGAGAGATGAAATGAACTCAGCTAGATGACAGATCTGGCAAAATATGAGAATGAAGTAATTCTACATCGGGCACTTATTTCATGTCCAGGTGTAAATACCGTTTTCAGCTGACAGCTTATATTCTTCCCACAGCAATTACGGGTTCGGAGTCACTCATGCAGTACAAAGCCACACAGTCAAATCTTCTTTCCGATGCAACACAAAAACGTTGTTTCTGTTTCCTTATGAAAATGCCAAATGGTTGTCTATTTCTCTTTATTCCATTTATTTGCAGTCACAAGTTAACAAACAGCGTCAACACTTGTTGCAGGTGAACTGGGGTGTTGCTGGATCCAAGTCTCTCTATAAGACGTCTTTACTGACTGAATCAGAAGGTTTATTTAGTTCAACCCTCACACCTTTCTCACCTGCAAGGTAAACAAACAAACAAAAAAACAACAAAAATTCATTCATCAAGCACCAGAGAGCGTTTGTTACTGCTTCCCACTGAGTTCCTAACAGTACGCACAAGGTCTCACTTCGCAAACATACATCATGTGCAATCACCCCTGCACTTCCAAAAGCTACCCTCGGCACTGTACTACGGTGAATGTGTTACTCGGAGCTAGTAAACCTTCAAAGGGGAAAAACATTCTCAGCACAGAGATAGTGATTTCATCTTTTCATTTGAAAAATAATTTGAATTGTTATAAAATAGTAGTGTGTTCTGCATCACTAAAAGCACACTACCAGGTTTCTGCCAAAAAATAATGACTTTTAAAAATACATAAAAAAACATATAAACATCCGATTTTCATAGTTTCATAAAAGGCTGATCTGGGATTATCAATGGCTCATGAAAATACAGCCAGTTATCAGTAATGTGAACCTTGAGCAGACTTTGGGAGATATACGGTAAGGTTAAAGAAAAGACAGGTAAGGGGTCCATCCGATGGAAAACTAAGACCCGCTGCTCCAGGAGACAGCCCCTGTGTGGGGGTGGAGGGCTGGCTTACTGAAGGACCTCAGGCTTAGTATAAGTGTGTTAACCTGTGGCCACCACTGGCAGCTGAGGACTCTACACACCCATCTGATTTACTAGTTCTGTCATTTCCATTCATCTCCTTGGTATCAATTTTCTTCATGTCCACATTCAATGTGAAAGACCTGAGTACTCTAAGGGTGTCCAGCCTGCAGCCCATGGGCCTCAGGAGGCTCAGGATGACTATGAATGCAGCCCAACACAAAATCATAAGTTTACTTAAAACATTATGATTATTTTTTGGTGGTTACATGTCACAATGTATTTAATGTGTGGCCCAAGACAACTTTTCTTCTGCTGGTGTGGCCCAGAGACTCTAAAAGGTTGGACACCCCTGCTTAGAGCGTGGACATTTAAAAAGAAAAAGATATTAACTTCTTTTTAAGGGGAGAATGAGGGGAAGACGGCAGCTCTCAAGAGTTCAGCAGCCTATGACTGAAAAGGATAATCACAGGAAAACTCAGCTTGTATCAGAGTAATTTTCTCAGACTTCTTTGCCTCAAACTTCCCTAATCTTCAAATAATTTTCTTTTTTTGGTTAAAGATAACAATGAAGACAACTTAAGAGAAGTCCTCTTTTAAGGGAGTTAAGGAATTTGACAAAAATACAAGGACTGTGGGCATTGTCCTTCCAATGTACCCTGGCCCCAAATGCTGTTTACCTGTTTGATATTTTACTTTAGCTCGTGCTCTCTCATCTGCATCAAAATACCAAACAGTTATTGCGTACCTAAAAGAAAATTTAGAATAGGGTAAGAATGATCACTGGGGGAAAAAGGTGATATGCTTTGCAATGGTCTATAAAATGTGTAATGTCAAAATTAAGTCTCAATCGAAATGTTACAGGAGGATAAACGAGTAGTCACAACCCACTTATCCAGTAACCTCAGTGCTCAGAGTGCAGCAGAGAACTAGGAGCTCAAGCTGATTGTGCAAAGCCGATGAGTTTTTATGACTTTCTTAAGGCCTAATAACCTGCTTGATCTGTTTTGCCAGCTTGCAGCAGACCAGAAACAGACACCACGAAGGCAAAAGAACGGCTACTGCCCTACCCACAGCATGAGTTCTGAAAGAAGAGAAAGAGGAAAGGACTCGAGGCCTGGTGCTTTTCGGTGACAGGGAGGGCAGTCTCCAAAGCTTTCAGGACATCACTATATAACAGCAAAGAATCACGATGCATGTTTACAGTTTTATAACCTCAAGTCATCAAGAAAGATTTAAATTATGCTAAGAATATTTTTAGGATTTTTACTGAAACAATTATACTGAGTTTAGACATAAAGTTTAGCTAAACTTCACCTTTCTGAATATTTCACTTATTTGGAATATATCATTCCACAAATAAACGAGGAATCTCTGGTTTATTAAATACTATAAAGCACACAGTTACACCTCTTGGCACACACACTACAGGAAGTGAAAGCATGCTACGGTAATTCCGTAGCAGAAAAAAGCAATTAAAGTATCTTGCAGATTCTGGCCAGTATGCACTGGGGGAAAAGCAACATGGGTGAAATGAAGAGCCAGTAAGTGTGAGAGAGCTAAGTCACGTACAATATTTAAAGTAAAGACTCAGAGGCAAGTAGAGTCAGAGTCTGAGAGTCTGGACAACTGGGGAAACTGAGGCCCACTGATCACTCAATGGGTGAGTGGCAGAGCTGAGGTCACAGTCCAGTCTCCTGACTTCCAGGTTCTGCTCTTTCCAACACCTTTCTTGACATCTAGACTTTTCTATTTTTCCAAGGGACCTTGGCAATGGGAAAAGGGCACAGATATATGATTTTATATCTCTTTTGCCCATGCCCCAAACTTTTAGTTACTTAGTAATCAGAGTTCTAAATATCTGGGTCAACTCCCCTCTACAGCCCAAAGTCCCTAGCAGAAAATAACTGTAAACTATTATATGTCATTCTACTGTTCCCTCCTTATCTCCCACTGACTTACTAACAATCCTCCTTGCATCAACCTCTGCACTGGAACTGGACCGGTCTTATCCTTTCCTCCCAGGCTTTATCGCCATTTCTGTCCTCCCTGCTTCTTGGCATTCTAGGTCCAGCTGACTTCTTCTTTCTGCCGGACACCGGACCCATCTAGCACAATTCACACCGCCGTCTCCCTGCTCCTAACTCCTGTGGCACTTACCCCCCATAACCGCCTGGCATTTATTTACTACTTAAAAATGTTTGTTACCTATTTATCTACGAAGGATACATCCAGAGCATACTCCATGAAAAGGGAGGTCTGTGAAAGGGCTCAGAAAGGGTTCTAAAGAAGGAGTAGGGGCAGACCTGGGCACAGGGGTGCTGCGAGGAGAGATGGCCAGCATGTCATGTCTGTGTCAGGACCCCCAGTTTCCATTCTTGGCTTCTTAATGATCTCTAGCCACAAATTATTCAGCTTGCTATTCACTATATGAATTAGGGCTAAAGGCAACATGGCCCGAAAAGAAGTAAGTAAAAGTGAGAGACGACAACACAATCTTTAGAATTTGAACTTCATCAAAGGCTGGCCTGTCTCTAACATGATTATTAAAAGCCAACTCTTCTCCCAACGTCTGAGGGCATGCCTCTTGTCACTAGTTCTAAGCAAATGCATGCCAGAAATTCACTATCATGATGTTCAAAGTCCTTTCAATAATGAAAAACAGATATTTAATGAACACTACTTTTTCTACAAACATTTATTTTTACAACAATGTAACACCTTTCATTTCAAGTCTTAACATGTTAATTGAATCACAGTGAATGGTAAAATAATTTAAAGAATACGTTAAACATAATAGGTTTAGAATATTAAATCTTGTAAAAAAATATAATGTAGAAAAAGATGTTATTATTAAAGCTAAAAGGTTCTTTTTCTAACAACTCCCACGCATGAGAACCTTTTCTTTCCTCCACTCTTACTTCTCTTTACTTCTACTCCCTGGTTACCTCTTGCTTGTCTACTCTGTATCATTTTACTACACCAGCTCCCCCCGCCCCTCTTAAAAAGGTGCCCTTTTTCTTCTCCAGCTCTTCTTTCTATTCCAAGTGAGTAGTTGCCCCTTGAACAACAATGGTTTGAACTGCATGGGTCCACTTACACAGTTTTTCAAAAAATACTGTAGTATTTTCTCTTCCTTATGATTTTCTGAATAACATTTTCTTTCATCTAGCTTACTTTATTGTAACAACAGCATAAATATACATATATATACATAAAAAACATATAAAATGTGTTGATTGACTATGTTATCAGTAAGGCTTCTGGTCAACAGTAGGCTATTAGAAGTTCCTTTTTTGGGGTAGGTCAAAAATTACACACAGATTTTTGACTACAGGGGGGTCTGCACACCCTTATCTACACACTGGTCAAGGGCCAACTACTCTCATAAAATCACAGGATGGGCAGTAGTTGGAAGATGAACAAAAGGAAATGGAGGTTGGAAAGATGAAGGGCCCATACTTCCATTTTTACCCCAAACATGGAGTGGCTGTGCAAGGAAAGTCACAATTTAGCACCAACTGTGAATAAATGTTATAAAACTATTCAAATGAAAAGTAATGACTAGCATTATGATACAAGTAACTGAAAATTTATCTTATGTATCTCTTCTGTCCTGCTATAATCTTTACCAATTGTTTCTTCAAAGGAACACTACCTTGTAGCATATGCTGGTTGTACTTCATGAGGGTTGCGACGGTCAGACCAGAAAAACAGCAGTCTATCAAATTTAGGTTCAATGTCAGCAAACTGGGCTTTGCCTTCTGGGAAAATTCGAAGTATACCTCCACTTACCTAGGAAAAGAGCCAATATATAAGTATGAGTAACCAAGAATGCTACAAGTTAAATTTAATGGGGGAAAAGTCCAGTACAGTGAATCAAAATCCTTAACTGGATTGTTCAGATACATTTCAGTCCCCTAGGTCTGAAGGTGAGTTGTGATTCCAAGTATATGCACTGATACAAGGAAAAAAAATCATTTCCTGTTTTAGGGATTTTATATATACTGATGAAACATGAATAATATTTGACTCCAAAAGCCTTAAAGTGCTTAAACTTCCAAGTTTTAAGTTAGTAAACACTTCCTATTTATGTATGCTAATGATTTGATTAATCTACTCTTCAAATGTATAAATTTCAAATCACCTTGACTAAATTACTGGCATACTTCACTTTACTGTGCTTCGCAGATGTAGTGTTTTATGAATCCCTCTACTGTGATAGCTGCTTTATTGCAGTATTTGCTTTGTTGCAGTGGTCTGGACTCAAACGGCAGTATCTCTGAGGTATGCCTATACTATGGTTAAGTATGTCAAATAGTTTATCATATTTTAAAGTTCAACAGATAATGAACAGGACAGTCACAAATTTAATGCCCCTTATTTGAAGAATTCAGTGTTACCAGAATGTGTCACCATTTATCATCACCACCACCACTGTGGTCATTATCAGGAACTGAAGCCCTCCCTTTCCAGACTGAGCCTGACATGTTGACAACTACCTGCTTCTAAAACTGGATTCCATCCAGAAAGGATTATCATTATTTACCCAAATACATATCCTTCTCCATTTGGCATTAAATGGACCCACCAACTCATTCCAATACTGACTTAAGTGTCTACTGTTCTGGGACTGGAGGTGGGCCCATGGTGCAGAGTAGGGAATAATGCAGACAGATGTCCTCCTGGTATTTACAATCTGGGGGAATTAGAGCGAGGTAAAAACCACCCAACTAAGCAGCTTTTTACCCTCAAAAAACTAAACTCCTAAGCAGTTAGACTCTTAAATTGAAACTTGAATCCTTGATCAAGACAGTAAGGAGGATGGGCCTATTCCTAGAGTTGGGCCCCTTCCCTTTAACTGGACTCATTGGAAGTATCACAGGTGGTCTGCTGAAAATGTTTAAAAAGGCCCTGGCTGGTGTAGCTTAGTGGATTGAGCACCGGTCTGCGAACCAGAGTCACTGGTTAGATTCCTAGTCAGGGCACATGCCTGGGTTGCAGGCCAGCTCCCCAGTGGGGGGCACGTGAAAGGCAACCATACACTGATGTTTCTCTCCATCCCTTTCTCCTTCCCTTCCCCTCTCTCTAAAAAATAAAAAAATTTTTTTTGTTTTATTTTTTATTTATTTATTTTTGGTTAAATTTTTTTAAATTATTTTTTTATTTTAATTGTTGTTCAAGTACACTTTTCTGCCTTTTACTCCCATCCCAGCCCACCCCTCCAGTCTTCCCCCGTTTCCACCCCCCTTGTTTTTGTCCACATGTCCTTTATACTTGTTCAATAAAATATTTTTTTTTAAAGAAAATGTTTAAAAAGAGATAGTTGAAGCTTCTAGTCTTCCTCTGGAAAACCATCCCTGACCTCTGAATTAGGTGGGGCTCCCATGTGCTCCCCCAGCAGTCTGCCCTGCACGTGGCATAACCAGTTTAACCGTCGGTCTGCTGGTCTTTCCCTCCCACCAGAGCCCAGCTCTGTGTGGGCCGGTTCTCCTTCTGCTCCATCTCCAGCCCCCACAACAGTGTCTGGTGCACCACAGACATTCGGCACATTCTCGTAATGAAAGGTTTCAGTTCTACATATAAAAATGCTAAGGACTTTTTTCTGCTTATGTGCTAATCTAAAAACGATATATTAATGACTTTGGCTAGGTCATATGAAAATTAAAATACTGGCCTAAAGGACCTAACAGTATACAGAAATTAAGTGCCAATCAGTGCATTTCTAGCTTTCCAGACAGTCACAAAAATCTAAATTAAAAAAATTTTTAAGTTTTAACCAAAGTTACATCAATCTACTTTGTATTTTGGGTGCAAGCTAAATTACCAAATTTATTTCTCTATTTCAAAGTTTTAAAGTTGTAATAGAAAAAACCCTGTCTGTTGATATAATGCCTTAAGCTCTACTTAGCAATAAAACTTACCTGCATTTTGAACTTGGTCTAGGACACAGGAAGCTCCTTAAATCAGAATGATATAGTGAAAGATCACTGTGAGAATCTTTCTGTGCATTGTGAGAATATCCTAAACTTTAGAATGCGTGTTTAGGAGAGAAATAGGTTTTGCACCCTTGAAGACTTGGTGATTTCCATTTTTGTGGGGGAAGTGTGTGAGAAGGGGAGCAAAACCTATTTCTCCCCTAATAGGGGGAGGAATATTTCTCCCCTAAAGGGAAGGTGGTGTTTTAAAGGTTACTTAATTTAAAAAAATTACCCTGGCTACACAGGTGTGTTGGCTCTGTGAAAACCCACTGGGGTATACACTTGTTCACTTTTCTATTTGCATATTTTGCTTTAAAAAAGTAAATTTAAACAAATTTTGAAAATCAGCCAAAAATTAGCTTACACCACCTCCAACGCAATAACAACAAATAACATGCTTCCAAAGTTTAAATCATTTAAACCAAAGTGAAATTTGGGCTAATATTAAGGGAATATGTGTTTAAAACAGAAGTTAAATGTATTATGCAAGGGTGGGTGAAAGGAGGTTTACATAACACAAGTAAATAATAGTTAATAAATAATACAAGAAATAACTCTGTGTTTCACGTACCCACAACTGTAAACCTACTTTTGCTCACCCTATACACTCTAACTGGTTTTACAGGATTTGTCAGTATTGATAAACTTCCGGTTTCCCATAATCAATATTCAATCCAACAATGCAATAACAGATAACATCTCTACAACAATGCAAAGAATAAAGTAGGAGTGAGTAGCAAGTAAAATATGGTAATTATTTATACATGATCTCCCCTAAAAAGCCATTATAAAACAATCAATGACAGAAGTGTTTTTATAAAAACCATTAAAAGAACTACATTTTAATACAAAAAACTTTTATAAAAGTTAAATTTTAGATGAACAGGTCAATATCTGAAAACAAGGCAATCCGCTTTTTGAGATATATAAGTATGTGTTTCATTTCACAAATATCCATTCCTAATAGTAAAGCTGAAACCAATCTAAGAGAGGAATTTCTGACTGCTGCGTGTGCTAAAGAGTCTTACCTAGGAGGAGTGCCTGTGAGAAAGAACAAATGCTCAACTGAGCTGCATACCTTGGCGTCCCAGTCCTTGTTAAGATAATATATACACGTCACACATCGTCCATCTCCATTCGGATTATCAACATGACGTACGTATCCTGTTCCATTGCCTGGATAACAAGCAACCATGGCCTGCAGTGATAATAATGATGATTTTTAACATCTGTGTCTGAGTTAAGAGAGAAATCGGTGGTAAGCTGGTTTTTGACTACTCTGACTTATACTTAAATTCTTCTCTAATAAAATCACATTTGTAGATACGAGGAGTCAAAGACACTCTGTGTTGGCACTATTTTAAAGAGTACGAGGTACACGGCGAACAACAGAGGCCCGGTGACTCTTGCTTCACAGCACCAGGAGGAGATGACCCTGAGAGGTGAGACAGCAACACCGCTATGAACATTCAGCTGTCACCAGCTATGCCCTGGCTAGTGCAGCTGAGTTGGTTGGAGTGTCATCCCATAAACCAAAAGGTCATGAGTTCGATTCCTGGTCAGGGCACATATCTAGGTTGCGGGTTCAGTCCTCATCACACAGGACACATGTGAGAGGTAACTGATCAAGGTTTCTCTCCCTCTCTTTTTCCTTCCCTTCCTGTCTCTCTCAAATCATTAAGCATGTCCTTGGGTCAGGATTAAAAAGAAAAAACAAACAAACAAAAATCCCAAAGGCCAGAAGGATGGCAGGGCCCAAATTCATGACCTTGATCCATATTGACAGTCCCAACCCAGTGAGTCCTGTCCTGCTCTACGGGAGGCCTGCCCTCCCTGAGCTCAGGACAGAACACCTGCCTCACCACTCGGCTCACAGTTAACACCCGTCTGACACCATCTCTGACGGTACCAGTGAGAACAGGCATGATTTAGTTCAACTCCAAACCTTAACTCATTTAATGTCAGTGATTAAAAAAAAGGCTAAATGATGAATTAGCATGGGACTAACCCCTCTTCAAATCAGAAAGAGTGATTATTTTGGTCAGATTATAACAAGACATAGTTCAGAAGGTTGCTGAGTGTTAAACAAGAAGGTAGAAGAGAGGCCCAAAGTAAAAACCACCAAATTACTTACATGTTCTAGGAATGTAGTACATAATAATCAACTGGGCAATTTAAGAAAAAAAAATATCAGAATTATGAAGATAACAAAAACAAAGATACTCAAGGTTCTCAATTATTCTTGAAATCTTTATTATTTCTCTAATTTCTTTATGTATTAAAGCCAGTGTCAAAGAATTAGTGTCAAAGAATTAGTACAAAGTTATCACATAGTAATTAAAGTAATAATTAAAATAAATGATAAATGCTAACTTTTAAAACTCATATTCAACCAATGAATAAGTCACTCCGAGGTTTTTGGCCTTAGAGGATGTCAGACAAGCCCCTGGCCTCTAACTAGAGGCGTGAAGAGGAGAGAGCCTCGGCACACCCAGGAAAATCAGACTGGGATGGAAATGTGGAGACCCTACAGAGCCACACTCCCAGAGGTTCTTGGGGAAGAGAAATTTTGTAGGAAACTGGCAAAAATTTGGAAGTTAATAAATTCATTGAAATAACTGTGTGGCCTAATAATGATCTAGTGAGACTGCGTTCAGCCATTCAGGCATGTGCTGAGACTCCCCCGTCTGGGGTTTTAGAAATAGAAGAAGGTACTTCTACAAGTCTCATGAAATCTAGCAGCTACTATGCTTAAAACCAGAATTCATGCTTTAACAAAGTTATCCTTAGCTATGGATGATCAAAATTTAAAGTTCCTTAAATATAACATAGCTTTCCCAGTTTTAACATGATATTCATGCTCTATTTCTTAATTGGAAATTTTGTTGTACTGGTATACTTTAAACATCTGGGTAAAAGAGACTCTGATAGTGCCATTTTTGCTTTGTTTTTAATATGCAGAAGACTCTAATGTACTCTTATTCACAATCTTTTTAGTATATTCAGTTTACTTTGACTTAATCTCTTGGTAAAGTAACTAATAGCTCATTCTACCCGTGATTCTACATGCTCAAGCACCTTATTAGTTAAGAAGTCAGTAGCAACATTAAAAAATATTTATGGAATACCTACCACATCACACTACAAAAAGGGTCAGCATGGTATCTCTGTTTAAGGACTTAAAGGGAAAGAAGAAAAAACAGGGCACACAAAACAAATGATAAGCAAATAATTAAAAGAATTCTGGAAAAAGGAACTACTCGTGTGGAATAAAATAATAGGACCAAATGTTGGGCTACACCTAAGACCTAAGCTTCTCTTCAAAGAACAGATGTGATTTGAAAAAGTGAAGGGAAAAAGGCAAACAGGATGAGCATAACAAATATAGTAAACAGTTAAGTTACAGTGAAGTATTTTTAATTTGGTAGAAATATGGTGAAATCTTAAAAGTTAAGCAGAGGAAACAGGACATGAAAGGTAACCAACAGTGAGTACATAGGGTCCTTGGCTGGGGACCCTCCGGCCACAATACGAGTTTTTAAGAAGGCAGCTTCCTTATTCTAGAGTTATATGAAAGATCAGTATAAGATAAAGCATACTGCTGTGGTCCTTCCCCCTCAACCCCTACCCCAGAGGGCTACATGTTGAAATCTTAATGCCCAAAGATAATGGTATTTAAAGTAGGGCCTTTGGAAGGTACTCAGGCCATAATGGTGGAGCCCTTACCAATGGATTAATGTCTTACACTTTTATAAGAGGCTCTGGAGCGATCCCTGCCCCATCTTCCAAGTGAGGACACAGCAAGAAGTGGCTGGCTATTGCCCTGGCTGATGTGGCTCAGTTCTGAGTGCCGGCCTGTGAATCAAAGGATCGCCAGTTCGATTCCCAGTCTAGGGCACAAGCCTGGTTGTGGGCCAGGTCTCCAGTAGGGGTGTACGAGAGGCAACCACACATTGCTGTTTCTCTCCCTCTCTTTCTCCCTCCCTTCACCTCTCTAAAAATAAATAAATAAAATCTTTAAAAAAGAGAAGAAGGAGTAACGGCCATTCCTTTGTAGTTCCATATCAAAGTCTGTCAAGACAAATTAAAATATTTCCATCTCCAGAAACTTGTTAGGGTCTGAAGTGAGACTCCCTAGTTGTCCTGAGCCCTTCCTGCGGAGCAGCAGCACCAACCATGACTATACGGTCCTGAGGGTTCGGGGTGGAGGCAGCAGGAGGGTCTAGACAGTGGCCTGAAAAAGAAACAATGCCATCGCCCACTATAGAATTCTGCAGTATGTTCCTTATCTGCCATCTCTTTGAGACACCAACTTTAAATATTTCAATTTCCCATTGGGAAAAGCCCATTTAAACATAAGCAAAACAATTAAATACTGTTTTTTCCTTTTTGATATGAAAATATACATGATTGAGGGCGTTTTTAAGATTAAAAACACCATAAATTTGTTTTTTACTCTGAGAATAAAAGGAAGGAAGAGGTTTGAGATACTTCTTTGGAATCTGAAGACATTTATTTCTGGCATTGGAAGGCTTGTATTCAATATGAAGTTGAACAAGGAAACTTTTATTTTCCCTTTTGAACTGAATTATTTTAACACATTGATTCAAAGCTAAGAGAACTAAAATTTTATGAGCTATCAAAATACAATTTTTGCCCTGAATGAGGGGACAAGGTTTATTATTTGAAAATCTATCCTATGAAAATACACTGCCTCAGTTTACAGGGCACTATGCCTTTGTAATGTTGATAGTTAAAATTTAGTCAGTGCTTACTACAAGCCAGGCGTGGACTGGCTCAGTTAATCGTCTTCAAAACAAATTTATGAGATAGATACAATTAATCTCACCATTTTACATACTAGAAAACCGAACTCCAAGGAGAATGGAAAACTTGTCAAAGGTCACAGAGACTCCAAGTGGCAGTCCAGAGGGAAATGACCTCCTCTATTCTTACTCAATTCCTGGCTCAGTAAGGCCTGTGTTTCGTTTGACCGAAGAGTTCAGATGAAATGGGTAACACAGGCTCACTCCGACATGACGCCTGCCTGCTGTAGTAATACACTCTTCATGCATAATGCTCATTTCTCCCAGACAGACGTCCTGCTTCAAGTTTTTCCCAACTGTCCAGTCATACCTGTTAAGTCTCTTCCCCATCCATTCCCAAAGCACACCTACCCACACCTACGCCTCCCATGGGGTTTATATAAATCTAGTTCAAACGGGAAAAATAAGTCACTGAAAGAACTGGACTGAGAACAAGTTGGTATTTACTATAAGAATAATTTTTAAAACTTCAGATTTCAATTATATCTGCTTAGTTTATGTAAATCTCTTATGTCCTAAAGGTACAATTAAAAACTTTATAAAAAGTTATTAACTTTGTTCACTGCATTAATTAGCATATTGAATGGGGGTAATAGGGAAGGACAATCAGAGTGCATTTAAATACCTTGACTTTTTTTAAACTAAAATTTTTTAATAAATAATACATCTTGCCATAAATAAACTCAGACTTTATGTTTAGAGAAGTAAATTTTTGAAACCTGTATCACGGCGAAAATGAAACTAGCACAGAAAAAAAGATACAGTGATAAGAACAAGAGCAGTTTCTCTTCGTACAGCCTCTAGAACACATGGGCAGTAAGGGACTTTCAAAGACCAAAATTAAAGCCTACTCAACTAAATCCAAGTAGAAAGACAAGACTGTGAATGGAAGCACTGCGAGAGCATGATGACAGCTAAGCCTACTCAACTAAATCCAAGTAGAAAGACAAGACTGTGAATGGAAGCACTGCGAGAGCATGATGACAGCTCACAGCAGACTTCGTGGAAGAAGCAGTGTATGAGCTAAGCTTAAAAGAAATATAAAAGTTGGAGAAGAGGGCATTTCAAAGAGTGAATCATATAAGAGAAGTTTTAAATGCAAAATACAGAATATATCTGGTGATAAGTGACATTCAGATTTGCTAAAGCACAGAGTTCTTGAGAAAAGGGAAGACAACTGGAAAGAGGGGCCAGCTTGTGGAGAAATCTGAATGCCTGCTAAGCAGAACGACCTTTAGTCCACAGGCAGAGGAAAGCCATCGTTTTCAGGCAGGGAGCAATGTGGTCGGAGCTGCTTCAGAACGTGACAAGTAGACTGCAATGGATTTGGGAAAGGAGACAGGGAGAAAAATGACACTGAGAAGACCAGTCTGATCCTAACTGCAACAGACAGAAAAGAAATGGCAGTCAGATCCAGAGGAGGGCCTCGGGCAGGGTGGGGAAAGACGGAGCAGGCACAGTGGAAAGGGGGGTGCATAATGAACAGGACAGGAGTGAAAGGACGTGGCCAGTGCTTCCACAGACAGAGCAAGGGGCAGGGATGAATCAAAGCTGGTTTAGAGGCTTTGTGTCTGGCTGAGCTCAGCTGACCACTCATGGAAATAGGGCACACGGGTTTAGGAGGGAGGAGTTCATGTTTTTGGACATACTGAGTTTGCCATGCTGGTAGGTCATCCAGGTGGAGATAGATGTTCAAAAGGCAGTTGGAAATGCCAGTCTGGAACTCCAAAAAGAGGTCATGGCCGGAGATGCAGATTTAGGAGCCATCTTCATATGGGACAGCTGAAGCCATGTGGCTGCCAGAGAGTGCCCAGGGAGAGAGTACAGGGAGAAAAGAAGAGAACAAAGGACAGATTCTTATGGAATTGTTCGGAGTAAGAGCTCAGTAAGCTTTGTTGCTTTCCTGATCACAGGAAAACTGTTAAACAAATAAAATGGTCAAAAGCTGACTCATTGTAAATGACTTTTGACTCATTATTTTACTAGTTGTAAATGATAACCACATTATAAAACAGAACTTATAAAGGCATTTAGGCTTTTTCCTTAAAATGTATTTTTAAAACTTTTTGCTATTATAAATAATTTTGTGATCAACAGTTTTGAATCTCCTCCATTGTACATATCCTTGATACCTCCCTAAAATTAAATTCCTAGAAGTCAAATTATAAGGCTTAAAATTGTTTTATTGCCAAAATTCTCTCCAGAATGGTTATATCAGTTTATCCACACATCAGCATTTTAACAGTACACATACCCTCCCACCCACTCTCCTCACCTGGGTAGGACATTTTATTGTTACAACTCAACTTGATAGGTAAAATTTTAATATCAGTAATGTTTTAATCATAACTGAGTTTATAAAAGTAAACATTTTTCATATTTTTATTGGCCACTTTATCTCCTTTTGTTAATTGCTTACATCCTTTATTTGGTTTTTCTATTGGGTTATTCATTCTTTCTCTACAATTTTTAAAAGCTCTTTAGCTATTAACACCTTCTGTCATATAACATGATAACAACTTCAACATTTGTACTATGCTCCTGTAGAATATTTTAATACAGGTAGTTACTATTTGTGCAGGAAGGCAGAATATAACCACATTCACTAGTAATATAAATTGAAGTTTTAAAAAGTTCAACAGATTCTTTTGACCATATTCACAGGAATGTGAAAAATGCAGGGGAAAAAAAGGCAAGATAATAAATAGCTTGCTTCAAATTACTCCCCAAATGGTCCAAGAATGATGGACTATTTAACCCCAGGCACATTACTTTCCTTACTGGGCCCTAATTCTAGCCCAAGAGAAAACATGTCGATATATATTGAAAAATCAACTTGCTTAAGGACAGTGCTCCCAACAGGCTGTGTAATCTAGAGGCTATAACAATGCCTACTACGGTCCATTTCCCCTTTAGCATGGAACTGATGAAGTTACTTTACAGATGTGGAATCATCTGGTGAAGCAGTTTGTATTTGAGCTGTGTGGCTCTGCCGTCAGAACAGAGAGCTATAATTTGTTAACCTCAGCTGCACTCTCTCCCACCCCACACAGCTCTTCCTCAGGCTTCTACGCAGGGCCGAGTCTACGCCACTCACCCACATCACCCGAACCGCAGACTGAGTGGGGGACAGAGCAACGTCTCTCCACAGGAGGCCAGGGATCCCGAGCAGGCCTCAACCTGACCCCACCCAGGGAGTTACATGGTTCTCCAGCCCTGCGAGGAGATGCCACTGGTAAGACACAGGCTCAGACAACTACGGCAAACTTGTTATGTTATTAATATTACTCCCTGGCAGAGTCTGCCACTCAATTTAGCATTAAAAGAAAAATAAAAACAGAACAAAAAGCCAGCTGCTTATGGTTACAAACATTTATGTCAGCACCCCTCAAGGCCCTTGAGCAAGCACTACACTAGGCATGCGACAGAGAGACGAAAAGTTCCACACCTGTTTCAACTCGAGTCTGGAACAGAGGTATAATCTAACCTATTATGTAAATTATTTCAGCACAGAAGAGTGTAATACATTTATTTGGCTTAATGGACTGGAGGGTGCATGGATTAGGTTTTGATATTCATCCTACAGTGGTGAGTTAATACATTTGCAAAAACACTACCGGACATACAGGGTGGACAAAAGTAGGTTTACAGTGCCATTGTGACATGCTTTTGCACTAACAAAGCCATTGTAATAATCATAATCTGCATGTCTTTTTCCATATGAACTGTAAGCCTACTTTTGCCCACCTCTGTACATAATGACTGGTTAACATTGAGCTTCCAATCAAAAACCTCACTCCAGTGAGAAAAGTCCAGTGTCCTTATCTCTCTTCAAATCCAGAGTTTGGTAATTAGCATAATAGACATTAGAAATGACAATAAAGAATGGTGTTCAAAATACGTGGTTTGGCTAGCAATATGTCACGTAGGGACCGCTGCTCTACACGAACACATACAAATCCAGTGAACCCGGGGACTGCACTCCCTGGGACTAATTCCTGCTGGTTCTGTGATTAGTTTCCTACTAGGAAGTTCCATTGTCTGATTCCAACTAGGTTAAACTGAATCCTAAAACCAGACTGGCTCTTTTGCCAAGAATAAACCTTTCATAAAAGGTGTCTGTCAGCTCAATGTTGCTAAAAAGGATGGAGAATAGGAACTTTATCCAGCTTAGAAAAGTTTGTAAGAGTATTTTTGTGCTTGCTTGCTAATACACTGTTGTACGTGTGGCAGAACTGAGCACTGCAACGTGCCAATTAAAAACTAGGTTCTGGGGGAGCAGATCTATAGCACTCTCACAAATCTCTGGCCTGAAATGTGAGCCATATCTCTCAAAAAGAATCTACCTAATACCTAATCAACTGGGGGGTCACAGCTGGGAAGACAGTCATGTGAAGTGTCCAGAACAGTGTAATACATACAACAGAGTCATACAGAGTACCCAGACAGCAAAAACGGTTAACACTTTGACGGGATGAAGCATCCATCAAGAGAAGACTTTATGGAGAAAGTTATGCAGGAGCAAAATTTTGAGGGATAAAACTAGAAGTTTTCCAGAATAGGGGGAGACTGAAATTAGAGGGGATAGAATATTTGCCAAAAGCAGGAATATGGCACCTTGAGAGAAACTTGAGTGGCAGATACTGCTGGACGATGGCGTGAGCAGCAGATGGGACTGGAGGGCAGGAAAGACAGCCGGTGGGGCAGAGGGGCTTCTGCTGACTTGCGGAGGAGCTTTGTTTAGATGCCCAATGTAGCCTAATGTGTTCAGTAAGAACCCTCTGGTCTAACTCTTAAATACAATCATTCCCAACCCCTCCATCTGAAATTGCGATTTAGTAAGAATGGGATGAGGCCTGGAGTCTTGGATTTTAAACAAGCATTCCAAAGGATTCTGATTAGCAACAGGCCAAATTCTGAATAACAGTAGCAAAATAATCCTACTTCAAACTTCACAAACATCACTCAGGCTATTGTAGGGGAGGGACTGC
This sequence comes from Trachops cirrhosus, assembly GCA_028533065.1. Lineage (NCBI taxonomy): Eukaryota > Metazoa > Chordata > Mammalia > Chiroptera > Phyllostomidae > Trachops > Trachops cirrhosus. Next base: position 77,053,471 of record CM052546.1, on the reverse strand, counting down.
AGAACATGGGATAAGAGGTTCCTGGCATACAGACGAGACCAGAGCCTGAATGAAGAGAAGGGGAATGGGAGAGGACAGGACAGCTAAAGCAAAATTAACATTGTGAAACAGGATTGGGTGGTGGTAAGAGAGAAGGAAGACCTCATTTAAAAAACAACCACCTTAGAAAAAAATCTTTAAAATATCCACTATTTGTTCACCTAACAAATACTTTCTGAGCACCTACTACATATCAGACACTGTTCTAGATCTTGGAGACACAATAATGAACAGAACAAACTGACTGCCTTCTAGTAAGAGGAAAAAGGGCAAACAAAACAAGTCAATACAGAATAAAATACTACATAATCTGCCTGAAGAGAAATATTCTGGGGGAAACAGGAATGGGGTGTACAATGCTGGGGCGTAATTATTAATGGGGGGGTCAGGTCACCCTCCTTGAGAACTGACATCTGAGCAAATCTGGAAGAGACGAGGAAGTGAGCGTCCAGGCTCAGCGTGCCCAGCACGTCTGAGGGAAAGGAAGGTCAGTGTGTCTGCAGAGGAGACAGCAAAGTGTGGGCAGAGTGGAAGATGAGGTCGGAGAGGTAAAGAGTGGGGGCTCAAATCACACAGGGCTGTAGAGACCACCAGCTGGCGAGCTACATCCCACAGCCTGCTCTGCATTATCAGTAGTTTCAGTGGACACTCACTTGGTTATATTATCATCTATGCCTGTTTTCATGCTACAACTGCAGAGCTGAGCAGCTGTGACTGAAACTGTGTGGGCCACAAAGACTGAACTTGTTCCCAGCTGGCCCTTTCCACAAAGTCTGCTGGCCCCTGACGTGGGAACAACTGAAGGCTGGCGGGAGTCAGAGGTTGGCCCCTATGGTAACTCGGGTGAGGGGTGGTGACTGCTCTGAGCAGGCGGTAAGGAGTGGCTGGAACTAATTCTATTTTGAAGGCAGAATATGCAGCCTTTTCAGAAGGATTGGTATGGGGTTTGAGAGACAACTCCTTGAGGGTTTGGACTGAGAAGCTGGAAAAATGTGATTACCGTAAATGGATGAAGACAAGTGATAATGAGGAGTTCAGTTCTGAACATCTTTAGTTGGGGCATATGGAAGGCACAACAATGGTCCTGCTCTTACAGAACTTACATTCCATGGAACAGAAAGGAAAACCAACCATCTCAACACAATTTACCATGACCAGACTGGGCACTGGAGTGAAGCTGGGGTCAGGGAAAATGGGTCCTAAAGGAAGAATAGGAAACAGCCAGGCAAAGGAGAAGAGGGACAATGTTCCCAAAAGAAAGAAAGTCACAACGGAAGACAAGAAACAGCATGGTGTGTGCGCACAGGTGTGTGTGCAGAGGCGTGTGCAGAGGCATGTGCAGTGCATAAAGTGCAAGCAAGGGGGGGTGAAGTGTGACGCAAAGGGTGTGATAGATGAGGCTGCTCGTGTCCAAGGCCCTTCCTGGAAGGTTGGCATTCCCTGATAACCAACTGAGACTTTATCTTACGGGCAGTAGGGAGCCACTAAAGAGTCTGAGCAAGGAAACGACACAGTCAGTTTTGCCAGTTTCGTTCACTTGAGTGGGTGACTGAGTGGCAACGCTTCGGAAGTACAGCTGTAAAGCAATGGGCTCGCTGTCCTTACTGCAGCTGGCAAACAGCTAGCTATTTCCTCTTTTGGGTTACTCTATAAAAGAATGTTTGTTGTGTTTTTAATTTCCTTAATGCAGAATTATACAATGATAACAACAGGCTGATATTTTTTAAGTTCCCAAAATGAATGGACTCAAGTGCAGTACTTAAACATTTAAACTTAGCCCTAGTCTTAAGCCTTGGAGAGGTATTCAGTAATCGCTAAAATGCTCATTTCAATTAAGACTTAACAGACACAAAGTCAGCATTCCTTAGTTGAAAACACTGATCATAAAACCATATAAATCAGACCCTTAAGAAATTAATGACTCTAATAACGAGCTGATTTTCCCCCAATAATAACAGCACAACTCTCTCTGTAGGCAGATAACCACACTGGTACAAAGTTCATCCTTTTAAGAGTACCAGTTTCTCTGCACAGACCTCTAGTTTACACAACTGCATGCAGTACACCTCATTTTAGTCCTGCAATGCCTCCACGAGTTATGCAGAAAGTGGCCATCTCCACTTTACAAATAAACCTATCTGGGCTTTGTTTTTAAGTGCTGAAGTGTTTAATCTGTCTACTCACACCACTGCCTGGGAGTGTAATTAATGTGACGGACCAGATCTGATCTTAGAAAATAGTGATGGCCCTGTTTTAAATAACATTAAACCTCTATTCTACTTTTGTCGCTTTGAATGAGTTTAATATTCTTTATTTTTCACAGTTATTACACAAGTTGCTTAATTATTTATAAAGTGCCATACCTAGACACTTGTATATTTATTTTCTGGGTTTCCCCAACAGATTTTGGACTCCTACAGAATATGAACCAGGTCTTACTAATCTATGCCAAACATAGGGGCTTAAACATCTGTTGAATGAATCGACTGATGATTGGGAGTGGGAGTTGAGGGAGGTGAAAATAATGTGAGAGGGAGAAGCAGGGGAAGGAGGGAGCACCACACTTACTAAATTATGTCTACAGACTGGTTTCCATTCGGTACCATGTGACTTTATTTTGGCCCTAGGCACAGCTTATTTTTAAGAAATGTTCAAGTAAACCTAGTGAGTCGTTTGTAAAAATAGTCTAAATGAAATTCAACAGTTCCATGACAACTATTAAGAAGTCATGTCTAAACCCTAATACCTGGTGACTTTCATGCACAGTGCCAAGTAACTGCTGACCTCCAATATTTCCCTCAAACCTTCATTCCCGCGACCCACCAGAGGCAAGTATCTCGGCTACTGCTTCTTCCACTTCAGTCTGCAGAACTACATGGTTCTGCTGATCCAGGCTTAATCTTTATGTCACAATGATCACTAAATTCTGTAAATAACTGAACTACCCAGCTTTTACGGTCAACATTATTAAATGTCAATCTACTATAGGTAGAATTTTACAGATCGTTACTGAATAATATGTCTAAATGTGCTGTAGATAAAAAGGGAAGTTTTGTTTTGGTTCTAGAGGGTGATGGGGCCCACTGACTCTAACGGAAGTAACTGATGGGCCATGAGATAAAAATTGAGGAGCACCACTATATGGATATTAATTTGAAGAAAATGTTGCAAGATGTCTTAAGGTCTAGTATCAAAGGTGAGGATCCACTTCTGTATATAATTTGAGAGAATTTAAGTAAATTAATTATGAAGGAAGAACCAGTCAGTCACATTTTAAAGAATATTGAAAAAAACTGAACTTCTGGCCAAGATAGAGGCATAGGTAGATACATTTTGCCTCCTCTCACAACCAAAAGAAGGACAACAACAAATTTAAAAACAAAAAACAACCAGAACTGACAGAAAATCTAACTGTATGGAAGTCTGTCAACCAAGGATTTAAAGAAGAAACATTCATCAAGACCGGTAGGAGGGGTGGAGACAGGCAACCGGGGCAGAGAGGACCAGAGGCAAGGCAGTTGCTGGAGGACCCGGCAGGCGAGGCTGCTGCTGCTGGTCCCACATGTGCATTCAGATAAACCAGGAGCAACCAGGGAGCAAGACAGACTGCACAACCCAAGGTTCCAGCATGGGGAAATAAAGCCTTAAAATATCTGACTGTAAAGAATACCAACTCTACCCCTCCCTGGCTGGGTCACTTTGGGCAAGTGATTTAACTTTTCTGTGCCTGATTTCCCTTGTATGTAAAGTGAAAATAACACTATACCTGCATGGTTAATAAACCAGTAGATAAAAAGTGCTTAGACCACTGCCTGGCACACAGATAGTGTTAACTATTAGCTATGACCAGTAGCCATGGGACCCTCGAGCTGCTTCCTCATCTGATAAGTTAGGATTATCACTATCTATCTCACAGGCATGTGAATTAACAAGACAACAAAGGAAAGTGTCCTATAAATCTCAATTCCTTTTTATGACACCTTCATTATAATCTCTAAGAGAGCCTACTATGTGCACAGCACCACTGTAAGTAAAATCTTTACCTCAATCCTCACAACACTGTATCAAATGCCTACTACTATTATTCTCATCTTTTTAAAGATTTTATTTATTTATTTTTAGAGAGAGGGGAAGGGAGAGAAAAAGAGAGGGAAAGAAACATCAATGTGTGCTTGTTTCTCACATGGCCCCCACTGGGAACCTGGCCCACAACCCAGGCATGTGCCCTAACTGGGAATTGAACCAGCGACCCTTTGGTTCACAGCCTGCACTCAATCCACTGAGTTACACCAGCCAAGGCTATTATTCTCATTTTATAAACAAGGAACCTGAGGCTTGGGATGGCTAACTTACCCAAGGCCACAGAGTCAAATGGTCAGCTGGACTGTAAACCCAGGTTCTTCAGACTCGACAGCCCAGTTTTGAGCCTCCATACAATATGGCTTTCATGCATATTCACTCTTTTGTACATCTAGGAACCTAATAACGTGCCTGGTAAAATGACTGATATGTATGTGACATTCAATAAATGTTTCTTTAATCAAATGAATCCCAGCTGTCTTCAAATGGTAAAACTGTTTTGAGGAAAGGGGAGTATAACATGGCAGAGATGGAAGAGCCTATGTCCCTGCTTCGTCTGCCACGGAGTGGTGGGAGGTCTCGGGCCACTCACATCATCTGGGCCAGCTTTCCTTATCTCTAAACAAGGCACCTGAGCTCGACCTCTTCCAGTCTAGTTTGAAGACTGCATGTCCCATCTGGCAGCACTTCTGATAGAGCAGAAACTGAAAATAAAAACTCTAGAATTTTAAAACTGGAAGATGCCATAAGGTCTGGCCCAACTCTTCAGTTATAGATGGGAATCCCAAAGGGCAAAAACTCTAGGTCTCCTCATTCCCAATTGTTCGTAATGACACAAAGCAGGCATTTCAAATAGAATTGAAAGAAATATAACTGGCATCATCACACAGCCCAAAATAATGCATGCCAACATTAAACAGTACTCGGCAACTTTTATTGCTCTAAAAGCTTAAAATTTATTAGTCACTATAAAACACCAGGTTTTAGTGCTTAAATAAGCATCTCAAAGACACATTAAGATATTATCTTCTAATTTTGTGAATACCCAGTTCTAATAAATAAACAGGGTAACTTCAGAATAAATTATTCTGATAATAAAAGCCTTGCAATAGCAGTATTCTCACTTCCCTTTTCAGCTGCTTGGCTCCACAGGTAAGTTTCTATGAAAAACAGTTTATAGCAACAGGTCCTAATCTTTCTTGGTTTGCATAGTAATTAATGTCTTAGTAACTTTTTAATGACACTACTAGGCCAAAAGAACTAACTAATAGTTCTTTTTATTAATTAGGATGAGCCAAACCACTTAGCAAGTATTTAAGTTCTCACAATTTAGCACCTGTCGGGTACTACATAACTTTTCAAACCTTGGAATCAGATTGGACAGGACAACCTCATTTCCTGTTTCACACTTATTTTTAGGTGGTACTTACTTTTTCTAAAAATCAGAGCAAGCACTGAAAATCCAGCTTCATGAAAGTTTGACATCACCAAAAGAAATATACTAAGTCCTCACTTAACATCATCAAAAGGTTCTGTAACTTTAAGCAAAACGACAGATAACAAAACAAGTTTTACCAAAGGCTAACTGATATAAACAAGAGTTAAATTCCCAGTGCATTTCATCAATGTTATAAAGAAACAATTCAACAACCTACTATATAGCAATTAATGCTATGGTCCAAGAGATGTTGCTATATTTCCCTTGAAATTTCAAAATATTCCACAGCACCTTTGTGAGTTTGCTACAGTGCCCCAGGATGCCTTACTGCATAATCCGTGAACTGTGGGTCTAGGCAGTCCTCAGAACAGCTGCATCCCCACTGCTTGGGAGGTTGTTGGAAATGCAGACTCTCGGGACTCACCCCGGGCTCACTGATTCAGCAGCCTTACTTTACTAAGATTTATGACTCAGAGATACCGTTAAAGTGAAAGTCTAGACAGAGCCTTTGCCTACATCTTCTTTCTTACCACTCACCCTCAACTCACTGCTTTCTGACTTTTGCTCTCATAACAACAATGCCATTGCTATGGACAAGTCCCCAACTATGCCCTCCCCAATTTTTAATTAAAGCAATGCATGTCTTTTGTCCTAATCCCAATTAACCCTCTGCTGTGTTTGATACCACTGATCTTGTACTTCTATTCCTCCTTGGTTTCTAAAACAGTCTTGATTTCTATTTTTTTTTCCCTATTTTTTCTCCTATTTTTTTCAACTTACTGTCCCCACCTCCCCTTTCTCCACAAATGAAAGGTTTGTTTTCCCCAAGGTTTCTGTAAATAGAACTACTCTCGCGAAGCAAAATTTTCCCCCCAGAGACCTGCATTAAACCCAGGGGCTCCAGATACTATCTATATGCTGACCACGATAGCCCAGATGGCCTTCTGGAGATTTCAATCTAAAAAACTGACTCCCATTAATATGTACATGGGCATGTTAAACTCAACAATTCAAAAAAAACACAAAAAAGAGCAAGTTTCAGAGAGAAGATGAGACTAAGGATTATAGTTTCATATCAGATATAAAACATCTAAAATACCAATAAGACACACAAAAAGTGTGTACCTTAACAGTGTGAGAAGGAAACCCAACTAGAGAAACAATTAAGAGTCAACAGACCAGTGATGGAAACTGCAGACACAAAACTGGATGAGATCAAGCGGATGAGACAGGCTAGAAATGACAGCAGAGCAGCAGATCCCATTCACTCAGCAACTCATAGTGAGTCAAACCCTTTACTGTTATCTCTCATCCTCCCAATGAACCTGCAGTAAGGGAATGACTGCATTTTACAGATCAGAAAGCTGAGCTTAGAAAGGATTCAGGATAAATTCTGAGGTCATACAGCTAATATGTGGCAGGGGTAGAAGTGAAATCCAGGTCTAGTTGATATCAAAGTCAGTGGTCAAACCCCATTATCACAGAGAAAAGGACAAGGAGTGGGGTGAAAAACAAAGGTGACAATTCTGATAACTCACTGTGTACCAGGTACAAAGCTCATTTAGTCCTTTCTACAATCATGACGTAAGTACCATTGTTATTCCATGAAACAAATGTGAAAACAAGGCAGATAACTTGCTAGTGTCACACAACTAGCCAATGGCAGAGCTAGATTTTGAATGCAGGTATTCTGACTCTGAATACTAGCTTTAGGTCAAGTGCTATAGAGTGGCTATGGAGAGAAAAGAACAGGTCCTTTTACAAGATGGAATAACAACTTTTGAAAGATTAGTTTCAGATAGCACTTGAAGGTACATGTCATATTTTAAGGACATTAAGGACCAAGTAAATGCAGATGGTATCACCTACTAAATCGTTACTGAAGAAATGTCCTTCGGACATCTGAGGTAACAGTCATCACACTTTTTGTGGGTGTGTAGGAGAGGCAACCAATTGATACTTTGCTCACCTGGATGTTTCTCTCCCTCAATTTCTCCCTCCCTTCCCCTCTTTCTAAAAATAAGTTTCAAACCTTTTAAAAAATTAAGAAATTTCTGTAATGCATAGAGTAAGACCAAGTAGGAGACCTGAAAATAAATACAACATCCCCTAAAACATGTATCCATAAAAACACACACTTCACATGTCCTAGCTAGGAAGCCAAGCACTTTGTGCCCTGGCTCTGCAACTCCTAGCTGTGTAATCTGGAACAATTAAAAAAATCTCTCCGTGCTTCAGCTTCCTCAACTGTAAAATGACGAATATAGTAACTATACCTCATATGGTTGTTGTGAGAATGAAAGAAGATAAACTGAGTAGAACTGACTATTTGCTTCTTAAGAAACATTCAGTAAATGTTGGCAATATAAGATGTTTATAATATTCTCCAACCCAACAATTCTACAAGAAATTTTATTTTAAAATCTTGTAAAATGTATATATACCTTTAAGAATATCTAGTAATTATGTGGCACAGCAAAAAATTAGAAATCACCCAAACTTCCACAAGTAGTTAAATATTTATGGTATAATCTTTCACTTAGTATAGTGGTTCTGAGATTCACCCTCCTTGTTGCATAGAACAGCAGTTCATTCTGTGTCACTGCTGAATAGTATCCCTTTGTATAATGTACCACATTTATCTAGTCACCAGACTATGGCCACCTGGGTCGTTTCCTGTTTTTGATGACAATGAATATTATAGTTAAGTCTGTGTGGACATTCTTATTTCTTTGTAAATACTTCAGCTTCAAATACTCAGATACTTATGTTCACATGATGAGCCTGGATTTAACTTTAGGAGAAACAGCCAGCTGTTTTCCAAAGTGGCTGTGCCATTTTGCATTCCCACAAGTAATGAATGTATCAATCTATGAGGATTACAGTTGCCCCATCTCCTTGTCAAAACTTGGTACTGTCAATATTTTAAATCTTAGTGTTTGTATGCTTACTAGTATCTCAGTGTGCTAGGATTTTTCATTTTCCTAGCAACCGATGATGCTAAGAATCTTTTCATGAATAGTTGGTCATGCATGAGTCTTCTTTTGTGAAATATCTAATCTTTTGCCTACTCTTCCGTTGGGTTGTCCCTCTTCTCATTATTGAGTTACATTTCTATACATTCTAGATACAAGTTTTGGTTTTGTTTTGTTTTTTAAATCAGATACATATTTTGTAAGTATTTTCTCCCAAAGCGTTGACTTTTTTTTTTTAAATGGTGTTTTTCAAAAGCTGGGGTAGCAATTTTTATATCAGAGAAAACAGACTTTAAAACAAAGGCTATAATAGGGGCAAAGAAGGGTATTACATAATGATAAAAGGATCAATCCAACACGAGGATATAACCCTTTGTAAACATTTATGCACTCAACACAGGAGCACCTAAATATGTAAAGCAAATACTGATGAACATAAAGGGAAAGGTCGGCAATAATACAGTCATAATAAAAGGACTTAAACCCAATGACATCAATGGATAGATCTTCCAGACAGAAAATCAACAAGGAAACAGCAGCCTTCAATGACACATTAGACCAGATACACTTAATTGATATTTTTAGAGCATTTCATCCCAAAGCAACAGAATATATATTCTTTTCAAGTGCACATTAAACATTTTCCAGGATAGACTATATGTTAGGCCACAACACAAATTGCAGTAAATTTTAAGAAGACTGAAATTATATTAAGCATGTTCTCTGACCACAATGGTATAAAGCTAGACATCAGTTACAAGAAAAAAACACATACAAACATTTGGTGGCTAAATAACATGTTGCCAAATTATGAACGGGTTAACAATAAGATCAAGGAAGAATTAAAAAGATACCTTGAAACAACTGAAAATGAAAACATAAGAACCCTAACTAAATCTATGGGACACAGTGAAAGCAATTCACAGCAATACAGGCTTACCTCACGAAACACAAAATCTCTCAAATAAATGATTTAACCTTCTACCTAAAAGAACTAGAAAAAGAACAACAATGCCCAAAGTGAACAGAAGGAACAAAATAATAAAGATCAGAGAGTAAATAAACAAAACAGAGTCTAAAAAAATTACTAAACATCAATGAAACCAAGACCTGGTTCTGAGAAAAAAATAAAGATTAATAAGCCTTTAATTAGACTCATCAAGAAAAAAAAAAGAAAGGTGGCCTAAATAAATAAAATCAGAAATGGGAGAGAAGTGACAACTGATACTGCAGAAATACAAAGGATTATAAGAAAATACTATGAACAATGATATGCCAACAAACACCTGGAAGAAATCGGTAACTTCTTAGAAACATACAACTTTCCAACACTGAATCAGTAAGACACAGAAAATCTGAGCAGACCAATGATGACCAAAGGAACTGAATTAGTCATCAAAAACTTCCAACAAATACAAATCCTGGACCAGATGGCTTCACAAATGAATTTTACCAACACTGAAAAAAGGATTAACACCTATCTTTCTGAAGCTATTCCAAAAATTTCAAGAGAAGGGAATGTTCCAAAGCTCACTTTTACAAGACCGGCATTATCCTGATTCCAAAAGCAGACAAAGACATTTCAAAAAAGAAAATTATAGGCCAACAGCCCTGATGAACATAGATGCAAAAATCCTCAACAGAATATTAGCAAACTAAATTCAACAATACATTAAAACAACCATACACCATGATCAAGTGAGATTTATTCCTGGGATGCAAGGTTGGATCAGTATCTGCAAATCAATTAATGTGATGCACCACTTAAACAAAATGAAGGGGATACAAATAATATGACCATATCAATAGATACAGAAAAGCATTTGACAAAATCCAGTACCTATTCATGAAAAACCTCTTAGTAGGAATAAAGGGAACATACCTCAACATAATAAAGACCATATATGACAAACCCAGAGTTAACATCATACTCAGTGGGAAAAAGCTAAAAGCGTTTTCCTTAAGATCAGGAATTAGACAAAGTTGTCTACTTTCACTACTTTTATTCAACATAGTATTGGAAGTCCTAGCCACAGCAATCAGACCAAAAAAAAAAAAAAAAGATATAAAAGGCATCCAAATTGGGAACAAACAAGTAAAACTATTATTTGCAGATGACATGATACTATACAGAGAGAACTTATGGTTCTACCAAAAAACTACTAGAACTGATAAATGATCCAACAAAGTAGAAAGACACAAAATTAATCGGCTGCATTTTCATATATCAATAATGAACTACGAGAGAAATTAAGAAAAAAACCATTTACAATTGCATCACAAAATAATAAAATAAAATACCTAGTAATAAATTTAACCAAGAAGGTAAAAGACTTGTATTCAGAAAGCAAGGCACTGAAGAAAGAAATTCAAGGATACAAAAATAAATGGAAGCACATACTGTGCTCACAGAAAGGAAGAATTAACATCATTAAAATGTCCACACTGCCCAAAGCAATCTATACATTCAATGCAATTCCTATCCAAATACCAACAGCATTTTTCACAGAACTAAAACAAATAATCCAAAAATTTATATGGAAGCATAAAAGACCCTGAATAGCCACAGCAATCCTGAGATAGAAGAACAAAGCTGGACATACAGACACACAGATCAATGGAACATATAATGAGCCCAGAAATAAACCCACACATATGTGATCAATTAATAAATGACAAAGGAGGCAAGAACATACAAAGAGGTAAATAAAGACAGTTGATGGTGGTGGGAAAACTAGACAGATAAATGCAAAAAAAAAAAAAAACAAAAAACCCTATATACTACCTACACTAATGAACTAAAAATGGATTAAAGACTTAAATGTAAGATCGAAACCTTACTCCTAGAAGAAAACATTGACAGTAAACTCTGAAATTTGTCTTAGCAATATTTTTCCTGATACAGCTCCTCTGGCAAAGGAAACAAACAAAAAAATTAAAAAACAGTACTATATGAAACTAAAAGGTTTGCACAGCAAAAAAACTAACAACAAACAAACAAAAAACATCAACAAAGAGAAAGCCTACTCAATGGTAGAAGATATTCACCAAGTGTATATGTAATAAGAAGTCAATATCCAAAATTTATAAAGACTTTACAAATCAACACCAAAAAAACCCCAAATATCCCTAAAACAGGGGCAGAGGACCTGAATACACACTTCTCCAAAGAGAACATACATACAACCAATAGACATATGAAAAGACGCTTAACATCACTAATCAGAGAAATACAAATTAAAACTATAATGAGATATCACTTCACACCTGTTAGAATGACCATCATCAATAAATCAGCAAACAACAAGTTTTGGTGAAGATGTGGAGAAAAGTTAACCCTTGTGCACTGTTGGTGGGAATGTAAGTTGGTGCAGCCATTGTGGAAAACAGTATGGAGGCTCCTCCAAAAAATTAAAAATAGAAGTACCTTACGACCCAGCAATTCCACTTCTATGTATATGCCCGAGGAAACTCAAAACACTAATTCAAAAAGATATATGCACCCTTATGCTCAGTGCAGCATTATTTACAACAGTCAGGACATGGAAGCAACCCAAACTCCCATCAACAGACGAATGAGTAAAGAAAATGTGGTACGTATATATAATGAAGTATTACTTGGCCATGAAAAAGAAAATAAAACCTACCACTCGTAACAACATGGATGGATCTAGAGGATGTTATGCTAAAGGAAATGAGTCAGACAGAAAAAGACAAAAACAATAGGATTTCACTTATATGTGGAATCTAAAGAACAAAATAAACAAATAAATCAGAAACAGACTCATTGATAGAGAAAAAATGATGGTTGCCAGATGGGAGAGGGGAAGGAGGCTGGGTGAACAAGGTGGAGGGATTAAGTAATATAAATTGATAGTTACAAAACAGTCACAGGGATGTAAAGTACATCACAGGGAACACAGTCAATAGTACTGTAGTAACTACTATGCAGGGTGCCAGATGGCTATTGGAATTAATGGGGGATCACTTCGTAAATTATATAATTGCCTAGTCACTATGCCATACCCCTGAAACTAATATAAAGTAATAATGAATGTCAACTGTAATTTAAAAATAAAATTTAATAAGTAAAATAATCACTATTACATTTAAAGTAATCATAATCACTATAGCAACTACAATAATGCAGAGGACCTATTATTGCCAGGCACTGCATTAAGCATCCTAAAAGTCCTATAAAAAATAAATGGGTGTTTTTCATTTCAGTAAGCAAAAAGCTTTAATGTTTAAAATCAAGTTTGTCGATTATTTTCTACTATGACTTTTTTTTTCTTGTTCTACAAAATTGTTACCTATCTCAACATCATAAAGGTTTTTTCTCTCTTGCCCTAGCTGGTGTGGCTCAGTAGATTAAGTGCCAGACTGTGAACCAAAGGATTGCAGGTTCGATTCTCAGTCACGGCACATGCCTGGGTTGCAGGCCAGGTCTCCAGTGTGGGGTGCGCAAGAGGCAACCACACATTGATGTTTCTCTCTCTCTTTCTCTTTCCCTTCCCCTCTCTCTGAAAAGAAATAAATGAAAAAGATTTTCTCTTGTTTTCTTTTAAATCTATATATCTGTATCTATTTCTTCTGTGACTCAGTTTACTTAGTAATGTGTTGTTAAATTTCCACATATATGGACTTGCAAGATTCCTACTGCTTATTTCTAATTTAATTCATTGTGGCCCAACAACATACTCTGAATGATTTCAATTCTTTCAAGTTTATTGAGACTTCTTTTATGGCTCAGTATAGGGTCTATTCTGGTGAATCTTCCATGTGTGCTTGCAAAGAATATGTCTAATTTTGTCATTTCAAGGAGTGTTCAACAGATGTCAATTAGGTCAAAGTGGCTGATAGTGTTCAAAGTCTTTTATTGTTCCCTCGCTGATTTTCTGTCTCCTTGGTCCTAACAATTACTAGAACAAAGTATCTCTACCTACACTTTATTTGGATGTTGCCCTTTTCTATTCCGCCAGTTTTTGCTTCGTGTATTTTGAAGCAGTGTATTTTTTATATTCAGAAAATATATAAAGTCACAAACAAAGCAGCTCTCTTTCCATATGTAAGATTTTTACAGTTATGATATATATGTAATTCCCAAACTGAAAAGAGTAAGTGCTAAATTTAACAAGTATTTAAGCTATATTAAATAACTCAAGGTATTAGATAACTCAGAGCAATTACTTTTCTATATTTCTTTAAAAAATGCAGACATGGATATATGTAGTTTAACTTCACTTTCCTCTCAATTTCTTATTTTCAAATAGCTTATTTTTTTTGTAAATGAATAAAATAACTTTATCCAGTGTCAACATAAAATGCTACTTTCTATATGTTTAATATAGTATTTTACATCTAAATGGTTTTGTTTCAACTACTAAAAATGTTAAGAATGATCGACTTTAGGAAGAAAGTGTGGAATCCACAAGCAATATCTTAAATCAAGGGCGACACGAGCTTCTTAAAATGCACTTCCCATTGACTAAATGATTAAATCAATCAAATTCAACAGTGAAAGCACCACAGTAATTCTACAAATTGACAACACCCACAAGATGATAGTTTAAGAGTAAAGAAGCCTTTAAGCATGAATAAAAACTATCTATTTGCTCCAATGTTCCACATTATTTTAGGAAAGAAAGAATTTTAGGATTTTGTTTTTAAAGTCTCCTATTATAGACTATATGGTAAATAAAATACTAAGTAATAGCAACAAATTACAAAACATCTAATCTATGTTTATACAAATAAAAACTATAAAATAAGTATAAGCTCATTTGTATGAGATTTGATCCAATCTTTCAAATAGGTACTAGCTTATTTGTATACATGACTAGCTTTTAAAATGAACATCCAGGAGCACCTGAGATCTTGCACCCTGGCATAAGTCATCAGTTTGGCTCGAATAAACTCATAACAAATAAACAGTAAATAAAATTAACATCTAAAGGTTTCAAATTTTAAAATGTACCTTAAATAATTAAATTAATAATTGTGAATAAAATATTTATTGCCATTGACTTCATTCTGCTAAAGGGGAGAGGGTATGAAGAGAGAAAGACCTTTTGATGAAGGTGTCCCTCAGTCTGAATTACTTCATTACTCATGATGCAAAACAAGTACCTGAAATTCAGTTCAAGGTGCCCTTGTAGGCTGATCAGTTTCTTTTTTCACAGTGCCAAGGTTATGTGCCAGCTGCCCAAACAACAACAGATTCTTTTTAATTAAAATAAGGTTCAGACCTGACTGGGGTGGCTCAGTGGGCTGGGCACCGTCCCTCAAGCTGAAAGGTCACCGGTTTGATTCCCAACCCAGTTAGGGCACAGGCGGGCCAGGTCCCTGGTTGGGGTCTGTGAGAGGCAACCAATCATTTTCTCCCTCCCTTCACCTCTCTCTAAAAACAAATACAATCTTAAAAAAAATCACGGTACATACCAATGAACTTATTTCATTTTATAGCCAGACTGTACAAGGCAAACATCTTTCAGAAGTCTGTACATACATACAGTACCACTAGTTTTAAGTTGTAACGTATAGCCTTTCAACTGGTTCTCTCTGACTTAAGCTGACTGCTGTGGGGGGAGGCAGGCAAAGAGACAAAGCATAGCTCTACAGACATGGGGCAAGAACAGCAACTGGGTAACACAGAAACCTTGCTCCACGGTAACCAGACAGACATGAAATGCTTACAAATGTTTTCGTTTTGTTTTGTTCTTTGCATAACAGGGGTTCTTAATGCAGAGACTATGGATGGGCTTAATTATAAGCAAAATTTTGCATGTAAGCTCATTTTTAGGGTGAGAAGGTATACAGCTCCCATTAGATTCCTAATGGGCCTGGAAGCAAAACAGAGTTAAGAACCACTAACATAATTACCTTGAAAAAAACCTTGTAAGCTTTTGGAAACAGATGCTACTTATTATCATATATAATTTTTAGCTGAAATTTTCTTTATTCAAGGAATTTGATTCCAAAATACACTGGGTTGTAACCACCCAAAAACACAACCATAAATAATCTGCGGTAAACATTAAATCTCAGGCTATTTTCTTTATCAATAAAAAAAAATTGCACACAGAGAATGAAAACACGTTTCAAATAGAAAAATTAAGCAAAATTGGGACGTGAAATCTTTTTAAGCATAAAAATGTTTGTATGCATTTCCAGACCAATTTCAAATGACCTTACACGGTGCGGTTTCTACCACCAGCACTACCAGTGCCCTCTTTAAACAGTTAAATCAACTGTTCCCACGAAGCTGGTAAGATGCTTGAATGTAGTTAAAGCCAAAGGTTTCCTGATCATAATATAGTTCTCATCTTGTCCTCTTTTATTAAACATAACTCTTAAACCTCCTTTAATATATTTGAAAATCTGAATAACTTATAGTTCTAAAGTCAATTCAAGACTATCATAATTTTAGAAGCTTGTAATTCTGCTCTTGAAAATTTTTACTCTGCATATCAATTATGGGGTACTGATGTTGAGCTTTGGGTCAGCTTGCTAGCCACAAGCTTCTCCTAGGGCATCCAGAAGAGTACTCAAGAGGTCACTTTCGACATCATGTCCATTGTGTTTGTTTTGAAATGACACATGATCCTTGGCGATTCTGATGCCATTGGTGGGGGTGAGGGAAGTAAGATATTCAGACACTGTCCCCTCAAGATTCATGGATAGGCAGGATTCTATCACAATCTGTAAACTGACCAAGTGACTTTGGGCCTAGGCAAGGGCATAAAACTTCATTTCACCTTCAGAGCAGACCTTTGTCCCAGTATTTAGAGTTAAAAATAGTTTAGGCCATGTTGGTCTGGGTTATTTTTATCTGGAAAATAGGGACTACAAACAGCATTGTAAGTACAGAATGGAGAGTTGACCACAATAGGACAAAAACCCCCACAGACTTTCACAAAGTCTCACCGTAGTTTTAGAAACTGGATTGAAAGAAGGGGACACAGAGGTGAGGTACCCGGCAGGGCCACAGAGGCAGTCACGAAGTGTTAACAAGACCAACAACAAAAGGTGTCTTGCATGAGACAACAGTATAAAACAGTTTCCCTGCTCTTACAACATTCTAGAAAGGATCCTTCAGGAATAAAAGGTATACAAAGTTTGCAAGAAAAGAGGGCTCAGTGAAAGCTGAGTTGAGGGAGTATTTGGAAATGGGACTCAAGCTAGATCCTAAAGAATGTATGAGGCCTGCATGGCTGGGGCAAGGGTGTGGGAGTCATAAACCCAAGAATTCACAGATGTGTTGGCAGGAGTGAGGAGAACTACGAGGAGGAAAACAGCCTGGCTGAAATGGTGGTTGTATTCCAAAGAAAAATAATGAATTACAGTGGGTCTGAGCAATTGTCAGCATCAAATGGGTAAGAATCAAACTGTAGCCTTTAAATAAATCTTGGGAGACTTTTGAGCAAGATTTTCATAAGGGCTGATAAATTCAAATAAAATGAATGTAGGTTGTACCTGAAGAATGAATTAAGGGGAAAAAATATAATTCTGTGTAACAATCCAGGTATAAAGTGATTAAAATCCCAATTAGGGTGGTGCAGTGGAAATTGAAATATAATACTGAGTGCCGGGCACAAGACATTGCATATACCGATGTGAACAGGACAAGGGTCCCATCCTAAAGTGGCTCAAAGTTAGCAGAGGAAATCACCTTTATAAAGGGGTTCCATCAGTGATAAGAAATGCCACAGCCACAGACAGAATGGAGTTGTGGTTCTGCTTAGAGGGACTGGGACAAGAAGCAAGTCAGAGAAACCTCCCTACCACCTTTCCACACAGAGAGAGCCAAGGAAAAACGCAGAGGCAGAAAATGGAACCTACAAGTAGGAAATGATGCAATGTTCTTTGAAAAAAGTTGTTCATCATACCAAGATTTTGGAATGAACAAATATTGTCAAGTGGCATAATGACAGGATCTGTTTTAAAAAGATAACACCAAAAGTGATGGACAGAATGAACTGGAAAGGTATAAAAGCAAAACAAAATTAGGCTTGTATAATAATCTAGGACAGAGATGAAAGTGGGTTTAAATAGAAAAGTATAAATGGGAATGAGGAGTAAGAGACAGAAGAGGAGTCGTTTTTAAATGAGTCAGGTTTATATACTGACAAAGGGATGCTAAATCACACTCTTTGCAGACCTGGAGACTTGCAATGGACTTACTCCAGTGACATGGGCTCACCCTTCAGAAGTCTCAGTCTAATTACTGCTACTTCAAGAGAGGTTTTTCTGCCCTGCAGACCAATTTGGGTCTCCTCTAAGCGACTCCCCTAGGATCCTGACATCTCACAAACACGGGACCAGCTTTTAACACACCCCAACAGCTGAAGTCATGGTTGTTCTCCCCCTCCATCTCCTCCTCTTACTATTAGTATAGCTACAGCTAATAATATTGTAAAAGAGCACTGATGGTCTGCTGAGCATTTCTCAGGTAATATCTCATCTATCTTCAAACAAACCATACTGAATTAGGTACTATTATTAACTCTGATTATATCAATGCAAAAGCTCTGTTAGGAAGTTTGCCTAAAATCAGAGGGCCAACTACCTTAAGAATTTGTGTTCCATGAGCACATGAGCTCGCTCAGGAAGAATAAAGTGTAGACTAGAGGAAAAGAAAAAACAAACTGCAAACCATTAAGAACAATCACATTTCAAGGGCAGACACAGCAAAGGAAGCAGCAGCCTAAGAAATGGTATTCATACCCTTGAGTATGCAATAAATCTGGCAACTTGCTGTTAATCCAAAGAACAACGCAAAGGTGATGGAATGTCCCTTTGGTGGTTAGATTACAAAAGACTGGGACTTCAGTCCTGCTAGCAGACCCTTTACTTGGCTTGCGTACTATGAAGGATCAAGTGACTGTGCTGGCAAGGCCCACATGCGGGGAACTCAGGTCTTCAGCCCCGCAACTCATGAAACTGAAGAGAGGGTAAAGCTGCACTGTGCCCAGGTTCCTGATCCACAGAAACCGAGAACATAGATGTATGTTGCTTTAAGTCGCTAAATTTTGGGGTAGTGGGTTATATAGCAATAGGTAACTAATATAAGCTGAGAAAAGTCCAGAAATATAGATATTGCCAAGTTTTCCCTTCATGTATCTTCTGACAGTGATGAGCAAAAAGCTACGAACTGAGCTTCAAGACAAAAAACTACAGTTAGAAGTTGAGAAAAGAAGAAAAGCTCTGAAAAACATGAGAAAAATAATGGAAAGGGTCACACCTGGCTTGTAAACGAATGAGCAGAGGCTTCAGAGGTGGTATGGCTGCATAGACTATTGAAGCAGCACGGAGACCTGGTCTAATGAGGGAAATCACCATATTTTCTAATTAAAAAGTAAATTTCAAGACATCTGTTTCAGATTAGTGTTAACAGAAGTCAGTAGAAGACATGATAGTAGGTAAAAAATAGTAGGTAAAAAAAAAATGCCCAGAAATGGAAAAGAGAATAATTATATGACCAAAGTGTAGACTCAGAACTCCTGGTTCCCATTAAAATCTTTTATTAATGAAAAATTTTAAATCTGTAACAAGGTAGAGAGAATAGTGTAATGATCACTCATACTTATCACCCAGCTTCAACTATTCAGTTCATGGAGAATTTTATTTCACTCAGCTCTATTTACCATTTGTAGATGAGTTGAGTACCAATATTAATGAGGAAAAATTGAGATGCATAGTCAGTCTTTTAATTCTCCAAACTCCTGATCGGACTATTTCAAGTACCTGACTAGATTTGGTAATTCCAATCTAGGTTTTATTATACAAAAATCAGTCTTAAATCGAAGTTGTTTGAATTAAGATTATAGGTTCTTGGATTCGATAAGCTCATGACTGTCCTTTCAGTTACATATTTTTGGTTTTGGCTCTTATACTTGCCAACCTTTCAGGTTTTAATTTTTCAAAAGCATTCCACACATGATAACTTACCTAGACTTTTGTGACACCCCCTTGCCCTGGAGTCCAAAGCAGGGCTTGCTTAAAAGTCCAGGATACTATATTTCTAATTTTAACACTATCAGTTGCCATTTGATAGCTGGTACTTTCATTTCTAATTCCAGTGTCAGGCTCCACATCAAGAGGGTGAGGGCTTGTATTTCTCTGTATCTTTTCAGATCATCAAATATCATAAACTTCCCCCTTCTTTACTTACTACTTTAGGAAGTTATCACACAGTCCTTTGTATCTATATGTCAATGGAATTATTCTTGACATTTTATGGTCATTCTGCCTCATTTCAATTTTCCATAGCAGTTTTTTTTTAAAGATTTTATTTATTTATCTTCAGCAGGGAAGGGAAGGAGAGAGGGAGAGAAATATCAATGTATGGTTGCCTCCTGTGCATTCCCTGCTGGGAAGTGGCCTGCAACCCAGGCATGTGCCCTGACTGGGAATGGAACCATGATCTCTTGGTTCACAGGCCCGCGCTTAATCCACTAAGCTACACCAGCCACGGCTCCATAGCAGTTTTATTTTCAACAGCATGTTTAAATGAAATGTGTTACTTCTGAGTTTATTTTGACATTTAATCTAGATCCATGCTTGCTTCTCTGAACCCTTCAGTTTTCCCTTGTTTCCCTAAATCTCGGAATCTGTGTAATTCTTTTAAACATGGATTTGCAGCCACAAGTCATCGTAAGTGAGTTCACGCAAAAAGCACAGACAGTCTTGTGGTCAGCACCAGAAGTGCTGCAAAATCTCCTATAGCAGTTATCTCGGTATAGACCCAGTGGTAGAGATGATGAGCAGCACACTGTGTGAAGAAGCCCTAAGGCCTTTGGAGAAGGAAGGATGGGGCTGTAAGGGCAACAGCAGGAGCAGGAAGCACAGCCAATGGGAAGGAATGTGGAAAAGGAGAGCAGCGAACTTTTTTGTTCAGGCTTTGGCTGCAAAGTAAGTGTCCACAATCTGCTATAAATGGAAACTGAAAAAGTGGGGCAAGAAAAGACAAGCAGAAGAGTCAGGCAAGATAAAATAATAACTATTTCCTTCCAACTGCTAGAGCCAAAATCCTTGGTGTTGTTCTTGACTTCTTCCTTTCTCTCATACCTCACATATCCATCAGCAAAGCTCATTGACTCTACTTTCAAATTATATCCAGAACCCAGCTAATTCTCACCACATCTGCAGCTACTACTCAGAGTACCTCTGTCCTTATCTATTTTTTGTCTTAAACAATGACTACCTACCATGCCGTGTTACTTAAACATATGTTTACTGACTGTCTCTCTTGATACCTCATCTACCTCAAGCAGAATTTAAGCTCCATGAGAATGTGGGCTTTTTTGTTCCTGTTGTTCAGGTACTCCTAGCTCCTAAAACAGAGTCTGCACATAGAAAGTACTCACTTCATTTTGCTGAATGAACAAATGAATGAGATATTATCAAAACAGGACTCAGGAGAATACAGTCAGGAGGGGCCAAAAGTACGTGTATTTTCCTTTGGTAAAGAAATTGGATTTGGGACAATGATAAAGAAAACAAGAATTCCAAACACTTGAAAATTTTATGGTGATTTTAATAAGCAAACAGAGGCTACAGATGCTATCCAAGTTCTTAAAAAATAAAACTTTGATTTAGTTCTGGAAAAGTATGATAATGAGGTACAACACATTCTGATAAAGGTGGCAGAACAGTTCAGACCTTGGAATAGAAAGTACAGGCATGAAATAATCTATTGTAAGGGAAGACTCTGGTTAACCATCTATCAGTTTTTTGTTTGTTTCTTTCCTTTTGTTTTTTTAGAACAGAAAGGTCTTAGCTGGAATAAGAGTCAAAGACAAGCTATGAATACGGCTCAGTAAATGATCTGAATGCCATCCTATAGTTAACAATGTTTCAAGTGCAAAAACAAGGGCATAAAGAGACAGAATGCAGAGTAGTAAAATGCATCCATGAAAACGGTTTAAGAATCTGCTCAAATAAAAGGGAGCCTGAAACATTTGGTGGCATGTGAGAGGAGTAAAGCAAAAATTAAATAAAAACTAAGGTGACAGCACCTGTCCAAAAGCACACCAGAAAGGAACAGGCATCAGAAAACAGGAGATGAATGAGGACAGATTTCAAGGCTAACAGAGGAAAACAAGGGAAAGGAAAACAGAGAACAAACATGAAAATCAGAAACACTGCAGAAAAACAGCTCCTGCTCAGGAAACAGGGGAGGCTAGCACTGTTTCAGGGAAAATGGCTTCAATGTTAGAGGAAAGGAAAGAAACTGAACGAAGAACATCTAGGGGAAGTAAGAGGAAATTATCTAAGGGAGTAAAATTTAAACTAGAATGTCAGATAAACCACAGTATAGAATGATAAAAGTAAATGGGAGAAGGAAAAGGAAGTCATAAATGTTCAAACAATCTTCAAAAATAGCATAAAATATGCCAAAATTAGTGAAGTGGAAATAAGTAACTTTTACATGAGATGCAGCATAAAGTTACAGATATGAAAATGATGATTAAATGTCAGTCCGTCAGGTTTGTCATTAACCATCACTATGACCTTGAACAAGTCCCTTAATCTCTTTGGGACCTCCTTATTTACTGTTTCCCAAAAAAAGTGTGTGTGTGTGTGTGTACGAGGAGAAAGTAAAAAAATGGGTGATCATTCTTTTTTCCTTTAGCTTATAAGAGGGAGAAAGACAGGAAAAGCACAGAACTCTTAAAGAATAAGGAAAAGAGAAAAATGTTAAATGGGAAGAGTGACAGTTAACAACAGTTCTGCATAGTGCTTTACAACTTAAACAGTGCTTTTACACGTATGTGCTCACAGCAAGCTGAGAGGCAGAAGATAGGTATCATTTAACACCATTTTAGAAATGGAATAACTGAGGCTCAGGAAGGTTAAGCAACTGGCTCAAGGACACAGAAACAGTGGCAGATCTAGGATCCAACCCAGATCTAACAGCAACACAAAATCGACTATATCCTACATTTACACGACCTCCTGTGACTAAGGTTTTGCAGGTATTTTTGTGGCTCATTAGGTAACAGATAAGGGAAGACTTATAAATGTGCAAAAAAAAAACCACACACACACACACCCTTTTTTATTTAAATTCCTTTAAAATTAAAGGAGTTATACCTTATATGTGAACTAATTCACTATACAAAATGTTTTCCTTTAAAAGCTCAACTCGGTTTAGTCGCAACCTATTAGGACTCTTTTCAGTCCACACGGAGCTCTTAAATTCTAAAGCACTCTGTAAAAACCACTGAAGCACCAGTATCTTCAGCCTTTCTGCACAAGGATTTTGCTCTTGACTTCTGGCAGTTATTAAAACACTAAGCGAGCTGCTTCAGTCTGCACACCCTGGACTCCGGGAGTGTAGAGAAAGTGGCAGTAGACTCAGAGGGAAGTTATGCTTGGTTTTCTTCGTAACATCTAAGAGGACTGTCACTAACACCTCCACAGCAGTGATAATAAAGTAACAGAATGCTCCTCATCCTATTCTTTGCTCCAAAATCCTTACTCAGCCAGAGATGATAACTACAGTACTAAGTGAAAAATTTTAGGAATATAATCTGTGGCATACTGGTCTCAACCCAATTTATCACTCCTTTTCTTTATGTACATCTTAACTGAGCAGAGTAAGTTTTGAATGAAATTCTAAAAATATGTGTATGGCCTTAGTATTTTTATTTTAACAGGCATTTTTTTCCCCTTCACAGTGGCTAAAAATCTCCAACCGAGTAACAATTTGATACTTTCCCATGATCCTTAGTCCTCTGCCTTTCTATTCTTCCTCTACCCGCAAGTAAAGGCACCTATGATTTCTTATAGAATACTACTCTTCACAAATTAGCAGGCCAGGGTTCCTCCCTACTGGACATCACTGCAAGTTTTCTTGATAGAAGAAAGGGTGTGTGCAAGAATCAAGGATTAAAGGGCAGTTTAAGAGCAAAAGGGAGCGATCCCCCCAAAAAAGAACCAGAGAAAGTGGAAACGAGCTCAGTTATATCGGTGGCTACAACATTTTTGTCCTGTTACTACTTCATTCTTCCCTTGTAGTTCCTCTTTTGAAGTAGTTGGACACTCTGTGGCCAGATAAGCATGCCTTAAGTAGAAACTTGGGGGAAATCAAAGCCTGCTCCGAATGAGCCACAGGCAATTATGTATCATCTGATTATCAAGTGCTGACACACACCAAGGCCAAACAGAATCACCTGACTGAAAAAGAACATCGGGAATCTTGGTCAGAAACCTGAATTTAAGTCCTGGTATGCTACATGATTTCCTTGTAACAAGTGAACTCACTTTCCTGAGTCTCACTTTTCTAATCTATAAACAGGGATACTACAGCAATAATCTACCTATTTTACAGAGTTGCTATGAAAATCTAAGTGGGAAAAATACTACACATTGAGGCAAGTAACTTTTTAAATCACTACCATGTTGTAAAGGATCATAAAATTCTTAAATGAAGACTGTCTCTGCAAGCATACATA
This sequence comes from Trachops cirrhosus, assembly GCA_028533065.1. Lineage (NCBI taxonomy): Eukaryota > Metazoa > Chordata > Mammalia > Chiroptera > Phyllostomidae > Trachops > Trachops cirrhosus. Next base: position 77,029,478 of record CM052546.1, on the reverse strand, counting down.
GTACTCATACTCTGCCTCTCTCAAGGGTTACTATGTTGAAATGAGCATGATTCAAGTGGATAACTATGAAGTGGTTTTTCAGTCACTATCTGAAATAAACATTACATAGTCCCTCATCAAAAGTTTACGTAGCCCAACAGTAACAATTACTCACCTACAAATTTTAGTTTCACTGGTATGTATGTTAAGTAATCTGCATGTTCTCATCTAATAACCCACCTAACCTACGTGCAGTGTAGTAATAAAAAAGAGAAAGAGGCACGGGGCTTGATATCTGAAGGACCTAAGTATGAATCCCCCACATTATCCTAAGTGTAGGCCTTGGACAAGTCCGGGCTGAAATATCCTCAAACGTAAATTAGGGATGATGCTACCTACTTCACAGGATTATCACGATCATGTCTGCATCAAAACTAATCTGGTGCCTAGCACACTGTGGTTGCTCCGTATTCATGGGTGAGCAAAAGTAGGTTTACAGTTGTGAGTACGTGAAACATGGAGTTTACTTTTGTGTTATTCATTGATTATTGTATTATTTGTATTACAACTGTAAACCTCCTTTTGCCCACCCCCGCATGTAGGCTGGTAATTTGATAGCCTTCCCATTCCCCCAAAGCAAGCATCTCTGGGTTTTTTAGGAATAGTTAAATTACATCATTGAACATGTATGATTAACAAAACATCTCTCAGCTAAGAAGTACAATGAAAAGGATTCCCTAAGATCATTTACAGATCCTAAGATTACGTCCTTAAAATTACTGTTAAGTATAAGATCGAATTAAAGAGTTTAAAATCCACCCTTCCTTCATCTAGTCCCTTATCACAAAACCGTATGTGTAGTCAAGTAATTTAAAACCTAAACCACTGTTCCCTTCAGCCACGGAGGCATCTTAGAAAAGAGATGGCTATTTTCTAACAGCCACCTCAAGAGAAGCAATGGCTGTAAAAGACAGGCTGGCTGCTGTCCCTTCCCTGAAAAGGACAGGTGTAAACAGGAAAATAGGAGAGGAGGACTGAGCTTACCTTGGAAAGCTAAGTTAACGACGGAAAGCAGATCAAGGAGGATTTAGGACATCATCTTCTTCAAGATTTCACCTTAAGCTTATGCCCCAACAACACACTTTGGTCAGTCTTCACAGAACAGTAATATTAATATTCCCTCAAGCCAGTTCCTTTCCTACTCTAAGGTTCATGATTACACTCACTTCAGACAAAGTGATTTTAAAACATATAAATGAAATTGTCATTAAAGACCAACACTGAGATGGAATCAAGCCCCCTTTCTCCTTCCAGCTTAGTATTAAGCCACTGTTCATTTTTTTTGAGACTGCACGATATTAAGACATGTGCCTTCATCCAGCAATAAAGCAACAATATGTAAATCAGACTTCGCACCATACTTTGCCCCCAGAAAATTTTCATGTTTAGAACTTTCTTAACTGTCTGATGCTCAACCTCTGGGACCACCTGGGAGTCATCCATAACAATTACCAAAATAGATGGTCTGACACGCACACAAAGAACAACTGGAAAGAGCTTGTGTGTACCTACAAACACCTAAGGGTGTGATGATCTCCTAAAATAAGCCCTCAAAATTTACAATATCAAATAGAGATTGATGAAGGAAGAGGGTGGAGCGGGGTGGCCTGGAGTGAATCTGGATACAAAAAGAATATTAAGATCTGGGAAAGAAAACGCAAAAGAACTGCAAGAGAATATTAAGGAGGAATGAGCCTACTGTTCATCATACCGAGGAGGCAGGAGGCATCAGTAGGTAGAGACTGAAGAATCTGTTGGAGATAAACTATAGTAAAGAGAAAACAAATTTCACCAAAAGAGGCTTCATTCCTGCTCCAATTCCCTGTGTCCCCCCGCCCCAGGAAGCTCCAAAAAAGTTCTTTTTCAACAGAAGGATTAACAAAGCAAATAAAGGAAACCTATGCTAAAAATGTAACCTACCTACGCTGAGAGGTCTGGAAACGGAAACACTTCTTTCCCGGTTGTGTAGTGGGTTTCAAAACAGCAGGGACCGAGCGAGGGGGAGGGGAGCAGCCAAGCTCTTCCAGAAATGAGGACTCTTTGGGCTACACGCTGATTTTAAATTCACTTTTTTGTGGTCAGCGGGGCCATTCTTAACTGAACTGAGCATTCCACTCTGCAGGTCAGAATCTGACGAGCGGTTCAAAGACCAGAGAGCGGAGGAGCGAATGCAGGCTCTTGCTGGGGCAGTACTTTAATGTCCCCCACTGGGCGGCTGCAACTCCAACTAGGTTTGAAGTAACAGCGCAATGACTGAGTGAGAGAGAGAATGAGAGAGAGAGAGAGAAGTTAAAGGGCCCTAAGTTCAGCCAGAAAACTATGCAAGTAGACGGAGAAGTTTGCCAACAGACAGTAGGTAGGAAAACAGTAGACACAGAGAAAAGGGCTAACTAGATAAACACCTCCTCACGGATTCCACCCGTTCTCCTAAAGGAGATGCTGCACAAAAAGATCGCTTTTCTACAGAGACACCGCGCTCCTTGCCCTAAGCGGCTCCTGTAGCGGGCAGGGGCTGAGCACGCACTTACTTTCGTCCGGCCATTGATTTTGTAGTTGCCCAGCTTCCCGTTACAGTGGCGGATCAGGTCGTCCATGCTGCTCATGAGCAGCCCAATGGTTTCGCAGCCGGGCTCCTTGCCCTCGATCCAAGTGATCTGATCGCCTCGGATGTCCTTGGACGAGTCGCTCTTCTGGCTGACCAGCTGGCCGTCCGTGAACTTGCCGGTGTCGTGCAGGGCGCGCACCTCCTCGCCGATCTGCTGCCCGGTCTCCTTGCCGAGGAAGTCGTCCACCACGCAGATTCCGTGCTTGTTCATGCACGGCACGATGTACTCCAGCGCCAGCTTCAGCGCCGGCAGCGGCTTCGTCTGCCCGTTGGGCCGCAGGCCGCCACTGTGGCTCAGCCCCTCGCCCGGCGTGTTGCTCGGCGGGTACAGGTTCGCCTTCTCCTGGAACAGCGACGAGCGGCCCAGCGCCTCCTCCTTCGCGGGCTCGGCCTCGGCCGCCGCCGGGCCCCGGCCGCTGGGCGCCGCGCGAGGCGGGGACGCGGCCGCCGCGGGCTTGGCCTTTGCCTTGGCTGCGTCCCCGGCGGCGGCGCTGTCCCGGCGCGGCGTCGCCTTCCGGGCCTCCTTGGCCCCGACGGCCCTGGGCGGCTGCACCACGGAGGCCGGCGAGGGGCCGGCGTGCGGGTGCGGTCCCGCCCCGTGGCCGGGGGCGCCCTCGCCGCTCTGGCACACGAGCTTGTGCTTCTTCCAGTCCTGGCGCTGGTGTTCCTTGCTGCAGTAGAAGGAGCTGCGGCAGCGGCCGCAGCGCAGCAGGTTCTCCATCTTCCCGCACAGCTCGCAGTACTGCCGGTCTCGCTCGCTCTGGCTCATCCCGCCGGCCCCGCCGCTGTCATTGGCCATGGCGGCGGCGGCCGAGCGGGAGGGTTGGCGGCCGGACGGCCTCGCCCGGGACCGGGGAGCGGGCGGAGCGGCAGGGCCCGTCACTGCGCCATGCACTCGCCGCCCCTCGCCTGAGGGAGGCCGGCTCCCCACCGTGGGCCCGGACGCTTCCTCGTCCTCGGGTCCGGCACCGCAGCGCCGGCTACCGCCTCAGCGCCTCATCGCCCCCGTGAGCCGAGGAAGCGCGGCCTGCGCGAG
>CM052546.1:76999856-77025698 GCA_028533065.1 Trachops cirrhosus | reverse complement strand
GGGGGGGGGGGGGGGCGGGGCCGCTCCGCGGGGCGGGGCGGCTATCAGGACGCTCTCTCCACCTGCCGGGCGAGCGCGGCCGCGAATTCGCGGCGGTAAGATGGCTGCTGTTTGTGTAACCGTGCGATGTGTTGGAGGCGTGCTCTGCCCTCGGTTGCAAAGTGGTTCATGCAACCCTCGTTTTGCCCGGGAGGAAACGGAAATTCAGAGAAGTCAAGTCACTTGGCCAATCTCACGCAGGACTGGGACTGATTCCAGGCGTTAGAACTATCAGATTCCGAAGCTGCTTTTTCCATTACACCCATACAGCCTCTGTTTCAGCAAAGTCTAAAATGGTGAAAAACAAAAATTAGTATTGCTGCGGTGTTAATTCAAGCTTTTGTGCCCCGTTTTGTAATTTAAAGGTATTGAAATTTGATTTTTTTTTTCCCCATTTTAAACCCCTGTGAAATCTTGCCGAGTTTGAAACCTCGCGAAGAAATATTTGGCTGCTGAGTAAAAGTAATCAATGCTCATCGCAATATCCGCATTCAGGCACTTAAATGCAGTGTGAGGGAACCACTCCTGAGAGTTGGATTTGGTAAACGAGCATCACTACATTAGTAACTTATTAATTTTTTGAAAAAATCACTTAATAGAATCTGTGCTATTCTGATGGATGCAATTCTTTGTTTTACAGAATGTGAACACCTTACCAAAATAAGCCAAGGTTGTTTCTTTCTGCATGTCATTTATTTTAAGAATAAAAAGAGCTGTGATTTTGGATTTTTGCAATCTGTATTAAACACCAGCTAATGTGGACAGTGCTGTGCTAGGCTTCTGTATCACCTGAATAGACTGCAAATAACTTCAGCAGCCCTGAATGCTATAATGAGGTAAGAGCCTTGCACACTTACAAGAGCTGAAATGTGTAGGGCAAAGGCCAAAGAATATGAGGAATTATTATAACCACTTTGTAGCATTAAAAATAAAACTAGCCTGAATCTGAAAACATAAAACTTTTCCTCAACTATACAGAACTGCAAACTGTCATTGAATTCTGCTGTATAAATAAACAGTATCTTAGGGCTCCTACCCGACGAAAGAGGACAGTAATTCCAATTAGCTTGGCCTCTGGGAGACTGAGGTAAGTAAGATACAGCTTCAAATTCCAGACCAAAATAAAATCCAACTTTCTGTAAAGAATCAAGGCCTGGATCTATCTCAGCTGTGTATACGATTCTCCTAGAGCTTTATTTAATATGTGCCAAACTGTCCTTGGCACAAAAATGAAGTGGTTATACTACAATACATGATGCACACAGGAGATTACCAGCCCAGTGCAGGACAGACACGTAAACAAACAATGAGAACCTAGATTTGGGAGTAGTACCCTAAGAGAGAGGATAACAAAGAAAAGGGAACTGCTAGTTCTGCCCTTTGCACTAACCAAGATTCCCAGGAAATCTAGACATTCTTAAAAGTCGCCTAGGAAAGAAAAAATTGTAAACATTTTTGATACACGTAAATTATGTAAGGTATAATTCCAAAACAAGTAAAATCTAATACTTCTTAGGCCTCTTTTTGCTACGCCAGTGCTCCACAAACACTTGATTTTTCTAAGTTTAGTTATTTGTAGATAATAAAAGTAGGCCAAGAATTTCTTTAGATATTTATACTACCTTAGGTATTTACTGCCACATAGGTATTTACATCTCTCTGTTCTTTTCATGTGTCTCCATTGATAGCTACTTAAGAGAGTAAATGTTCATGCCAAAACCTTTGTTAGCTTTTGTTTCAATTAAGTATACAAAATCACAGACTGAACATGTGTATCTTGAAAACAATCAAATATAACAAAGTTTTCATGAATAGAACAGTCAAATATAAAGTATTTCAGATATTTACAAAGACTCCTGATTTCAGAATTTTAACTTAACTCAGGCTTAATAATCTGTGAACTAATTTGAAACAAGTGAAGTTTCACAAAACCGTGTGCTGGCAATGCAACAGCCAATGACAAAATCAACAACAAGGTTCGGAACTCCATCAGTATTGTAGCCCTTGTGATTTCTGCTCTGCAAGTGTTGTGGAGGATCACACTTATGTGGTGCTCGTTGTTGTGTTCCAATCTCTGTTCTAAGCATTTTACAAATATTAACTCATGCAGTCCTCATAACACTCTGAGCTGATGGTGTTACTAAGCCCATGTACAGAAAATGAAGCAAGAGCTAGACAATTAGTGTCTCTCCCCTTAAGTTATAGAATCAGTAGCAGTAGGCTTGTTACCTAATACTCTGGGGGAGGACAAAGGCTTGTGTCTCCCACAGCCAGAATTATTACAGAATTTTTCCTGCCCCCCAACCTAATCAATCTTAGAAGCTGAAAGGTGAGTTAAAGTGCTATGGTTTTCTCATCACACCAACTGGGAACAAAACTAATGGAGCACCTATTTGGCTTCCCTTTGCTCTTCTGGTGATGTTTAAACTATAAAGCAGTAACCACTAGGAACTGACAAGAAATTTATTAAAAGGGGCAAAGCTGAGATTGCATGCAATGGAGGAAATTTCCTCATTGCATTCAATGAGGAAATGATGACTTGAAGAAAAGCCAGTGAACAGAATTCCTTAAAGGGACTAGACCTATTTCTCCTTTAAAAATGTGTTAAAAACTCATAAGAGAGTATCTGTTCTGCTTAGGAAATCAAGTATCTGATTGTTAGCTAGTGACCGCTTGTTTCCTCATCTGAAAATCTCGTTTTAATATGTTACAGGGAACAGAAAAATCACAAGTGTAGGCATACCACCAAGATAAACAGGAAGATGATCTTGGAGTTCTGGGAAAAACAACTCAAAATCTGAGCCATTTTCTAATGATAGTGTTGGGACACACACAAGTAGGTGTTGGGAAACACCACCTGCTCTGATCTGTACTGGGGGTTCTGCCAGATGCACCCATGAGCTGTGTGCTTCCCCACGTACGTGGGACCAGCTTTACTGTCTATGAAGGTGGTTTTCCTATAAAAACAAAATGATTAAATAGTCTTCCTATGTATTCAGGGAAATGTATCATCCAACTTTTTGAGCTTACAGTTTAAAAATTACCCACTACTCTGGTTAAAAATAGATCACCTTATCTCAGGAAATAATAACAAAACTTCACAGCCATTTCTCATTACAGTGAATTTTTTATGACAAACGTGGAACACTCTATATTATGTTAAGGTAAAAATGTAAATATATACTAAAATAGAGATAGTAGTATTATCAACCTCAATATGAATTATTTCAACAGTTAGCAACATTTTTACATTTCTATTCCCCCATTTTGCCTTTTTAAATTTAATATTTTATTGAGATGTAATTGACATATAGTATCATACTAGTTTTAGGTACATAACAATGACTTGATATATGTAAATACTGTGAAGTAAGTTAACATCCATTACCTCATATATTACAATGTTTTTTCCTTTGTGTTGAAAACTGTTAAGATTTATTCTCTTAGCAACTTTCAAATAACAATAATGTATTGTTAACTTTTGTCACTGTGCTGTGCATTAGATCCTGAAGACTTATTTATCTCATGGAAGTTTGTGCCTTTTGACCCCCTTTGCCCATTTCACCCCCTTCCAACCCCTGTCTCTGACAATCACCGATTTGTTCTCTCCACCTATGAGTTGAGTTCCTTTCTTTTCTTTTAGATTCACGTAGATGTGAGATTATATGCTACTTGTCTTTCTCTGTCTGATTTATTTCACTTGGCCTAATGCCCCCACCTGCCTCCACCTGCTGGCTGCTTGTTAGGCTCAGTCACTGAAAGAGCTTCTGGTGGTACGTGACTTGTGGGAGGTAGCGTGTCCCTCCCGATTCTCAGCTGCTGCATGTGGGTGTGGGGCCAGCCCTTTCTGCAACTCCACCCTTCTTACTACTTTCTGTGTGGCTTCTTCTGTAAATCCATGGTTAGAAGACTTCTGTTCAGCTAGTCTTCTGTTGGTTATTCCGATTGGTCGTTCTGTAACTTAGTTGTAATTCTGGTTTAGGTCCTGAGGGGAGGTGAGTGTAACTGCTACCTAGTCTGCCACCATCTTGGATCCAAAGATGACTTCTTTATATATTTTGGATATTAGTCTCTTATCATAAATATGGTATGCAAATATTATCTTCCATTCTGTAGGTAGCTTTTAAATTTAACTATTGTTTATTTTGCTGTGCAGCTTTTTAGTTTAATGTAGTCCCACTTGTTTATTTTAGTTTTTGTTGCCTGTGCTCTTGGTGACTTCTACAAGAAATCATTGCCTAGACACATGCCAAGGATCTTTTCCCCTGTTTTCCTCAAAGTTGTATTGTTTCAAGTCTTACTTTTAAATCCTCAAGTTAATTTTTGTGAGTGGTAAAAGATGGGAGGTCCAGTTTCATATTTTTGCATGTGGATATTCAGTTTTCACAGAATGATTTTTTGAAGAGACTGTTCTTTCCCCATTGGGTGTTCTCGGGACCCTTGTCAAAAATTAGTTGACCATATATGTGGGTGATTATTTCTGGACACTATTTTGGTCCATTGGTCTATATGACTATTTTTAAGCCAGCACCATACTGATTTGATTACTATAGCTTTGTCATATAGCTTGAAATCAGGTATTGTGATATCTCCAGCTTTGTTCTTGCTCAATGTTTTCTTTCTTTCTTTTTTTTTTTTGTCTTTTTGCTTTTGAGGGTCTTTTTTAGTTCCATACAAATGTTAGGATCTTTTTTCCTATTTCTGTGAAAAGTGCCCTTAGAATTTTGATAGGGTTTACATTGTATCTATAACTTTAAGTAGTATGGACATTTTCACTATTTCTTCCAAGAATACAAAATATCTTTTCACTTATTCATGTTTTCTTTCATTTGTTTTATCGGTGTCTTATAGTTTTCAGCTTACAAGTCTTTCACCTCTTTGGCTAAAATTATTCCTAAGTATTTATTTTATTGTTTTCAGTGTTTTTGTAAATATGATTGGTTTCTTAATTTCTCTTTCAGATAGCTCATTGTTCTTATATAGAAATGCAACTGATTTCTGTATGTTGAGTTTTGTATTCTGCAACTTTACTGAATTCAGTTATTAATTCTAATGGAATTAATTCCAGTTTTTAATGGAATCTTTAGGGTTTTCTACATATAATATCATGTCATCTGTGAACAGAAATAATTTTACTTCTTCCTTTCCAATTTGAATGCCTTTCATTTATTTCTTTTATTTTTTGTTTAATTGCTCTGGCTAGGACTTCCAGTGCTATGGTGAATAGAAATGGTGAGAGTACACATCCCTGTCTTTTTCCTGATCTTGGACAAAAGAATTATAACATTTTACTGTTGTGTATAATGTTAGTTGTGGTCTTGTCATTTTGGCTTTTTATTATGCTGAAGAATATTCCTTCCATATCTAATTTGTTGAGCATTTTTTATTATGAAAAAATATTGTATTTTGTTAAATTATTTTTTGCATCTCTTGAGATCATCATATGATTTTTATCTTTTATTCTATTAATATGGTGTATCAAATTTATTGATTTGCATATATCAGATCATCTTTGCATCCCAGGAATAAATCCTACTTCCTCATGGTAAATGATTCTTTTAATGTACTGTGTAATTCATTTTGCTAATATATTGTTGAGAATTTTTGCATATTATTCTTTAGAGATATTGGTCTACAGTTTTCTTGTAGTGTCTATCTAGCTTTGGTGTCAGGGTAATGCTGGCTTCATGAAATGAATTTGGAAGTGTTCCCTCCTCTTCTATTTTATGAAAAGAGTTTGAGAAGGATTGGCATTAACTTTTCTTTAAGTGTTTGGTGGAATTCACCCATGGAACCATCTGCTGCTGTGCATTTCTTTCTTGGGTGGTTTTTGATTACTGATTCAGTCTATGTACCCCTTATTGGTATGTCTAGATTTTCTATTGCTTCATGATTCAGTGTTTATATATTTCAGGTAGGTTGTATGTTTCTAGGAATTTATCCATTTTTTTCTAGGCTATCCAATTTGTTGGCCTGTAATTGTTCTGGGAAGCTTCTCATATAGTTCGTATTTCTTTGGTATCAGTTGTAAAGTCTCCACTATTTCTTTTCATTAAATAAGCAGATTTATGTATGTTTTCTTACTTCCTCTTCCTTTATACAAAGGAAGCCTCTCTGTACTGAGACTTTACTTTTTATCTAGTATACCCTGTACATGACTTTTCTTTTAGAGATCTCCCTCATTTTTCACTCCAACTTATGGGTCTCCGTAATGTGACTACCCCATAGTTTATTCAACCAGCCCCATATGTTTGAACATTTAGGTAGCTTCCCACTATTGGTAATTTGTATTTTCTCTTTTTTTCTTTCCTGAACCATTTAGCTAAAGATTGATTGGCTTTGTTGATCTTAAAAAATCAACTTGGGTTTCATTGATTTTCTCTATTGTTTGCCTTTTCTATTGCATTGATTCCTGGTATTATTGGAACAATTTCCTTTTAACATACAGTCTGGATTTAATTTGCTGTTGTTTTTTTTTTTTCTGGTTAGTTAAGATGAAACCTTGGGTGAATGATTTTAGAACTTTCTTCTTTTCTAATATGAGCACTTAAAGGTATAAATTCCTCTCTAAATATTACATTAGCTACAATCCAGATATGTTGATATTATGTTTTTGTTTTCATTCAGTAAAATATGTATTTAGAAACATGTTGTTTAATTTCCAGATATTTGGAGCTCCCAGACATCATTCTGCCATCGATTTCTAATTTAATTCCATTTTGGTGAGAGAATGTACTCTGTTTCGATTTCAATCCTCTTTCAATTTATTGAGACTTATTTTATGGCCCAGCATGTGGTCTATCCTGTTGAATATCCAAGTGTCATCGAAAGAGGAGTGTTTCTGAGATGTCAGTTAGGTCAGGTTGATCCACAGGGTTCAAGTCTTCTACATTCTCCAGCTACAGGTAGGGATTTTTCTTGTTCTCTCTGTTCTGAGAGTCTTTGCTTTGTGTTATTTTAATGTTCTGTTATTCCACTGTTACTCATCTACAGTTGAAATTGTTATGTCTTACAAGTGAATTGATATTTTTATCTTTAGGAAATGCCTCTCTTAATACCTTTTAGTTTGACCTGCCCAAGGTCTACTTTGACATTAATATAGCAACCTGAGCTCTCTTACGTTAGCGCTCACGTGACCTCTCATCTTCATCTTTCTGCTTATGCCTCCGTACTTCAAGCATTTTCTCGGAGATAGAGTATGGTTGGATCTCCCTCTTATATCCAGTCTGATGTTCACTTTCATCTTACTGAAACATATAGACTAGGGGGACAGCGAACATTTTCTATAAACAGCCAGAGAGTAAACTGGTTTTTGTCATAACTTCTCAGCTCTGCTCTTGTATTGTGAAAACAGCTATAGAAAAATACACAAACGTGTGTATGAGGCCCATTTATTTACAAAAACAGGAGGCTCCGTCTGCTTCTGCTTGTTCTGCTTCTCCCCCTACTTGTTTGATCTTGCTTCTGCTTTTCCTCCCCCCTCTTCCTCCTTCTTTTTCTTTTCTTCCTCTTCCTTCCTCTGCCTCTTCACTTCTTTCTCCTTGTCCTTCTTTGGTGGTATACAGTGTGTTTTCCTGGTACATTTTCTTTTTAAGTAGAACGAACTTCCACAAACACTTGTTTAGTACAAATCTGGCTGGGAAAAAAAATCCTCTTACCATTTGTTTGCCTCAAAAGTCTTATTCTAAAAAATATTTTTTGCTGGATATAGATTTCTAGGTTGAGAGTTTTTCTCTTAGCAAAATAAAGATGTCATTCTAGTGTCTCCTACCGCCTTTGTTTCTAATGATATTCTTTGAAAATTTTTATCTTTGGCCCACTGCTGTTGTATCTTGTTTTCCAAATACTTTTTAAAAGTTCATCAGTTTTCACCAATTTTATGGTGACGGAACTTGGTATTGTTTACTTTGTTTTAATTCTAAGATTTATGGAGCTTTGTGGATAGGAATGATTTTAGTTTCATCAAATGAGAAAATATTTTGGATATTATTTCTTCAAGTATGTTTTTGCTCCCACTTGTCTGAGATTCAAATTGTACATAGATTAGACTATTCAATACTGTCCCAAAGAGATCACTGAAGTGTTTTATTTCTCCAGTCTTTTCCCCCCTCTACGCTTCCATTTGAAAGTATTTCTATTACTGAATCTTCAGATGCCTGATCTTTTCTTTTGCAGTGTAATCCTGTAACCCCATCCGGTGAATTATTTGCTTTTCAGATATGTCACCTTTTTCAGGTCTAGAATTTCCATTTGGCTTTTTCTTTCCACAGCTTCCATTTCTCACCTCGTTAGGCCCACATTTTTCTTTACATCCTTGAGCATAGTTGTAAAAGGTGTTTTAAAGGATTTACCCAGTTCCAGATTTCTGGGTCTGATGCAACTGGACCAATTTTTCTTTGCTTCTGGAGCAGTAATCCCTCCTTCTTTGCATGTATGGCAGTTTTTAATTGGATTTTGAACATTGTGAATAATTTATTGTTGAGTACTAGACTTTGCTGTCTTCTTAAAGAGGGTTGGATGTATTCTGGCATAAAGTTATGTATATTTTTGATGCTTTTAAAAAAGATTTGTATGTTGCTCTTGAGGAGTCTAATGCCAGTTTAATTTTCATACCTATTTTATAAGTAATTTTATCTTTATGCCTGGGGGTTCTAAGGCTTCTTATTTTATCTTGGGAATCTAGTGATTTTTCCAAGATATGCCTCTGAGTTTATAGTAGGTCATTTTCTCAATATATGTGGTGCGCTCTGTCAATATTTAAGTTTTCTTGCTTCTGGAAAGTTACTTTTAAAATTTTACACACTAGTTTTGTTCCATTGTTTTATTTCTCTCCTTCAAAAATTCCAAGTATGTATATGTTTAATTTTTGTGTGTGTCTGTTCTCCATTCCCATCACATCCTCTCTGATCCCTTTTAAAATGTGTTTATCTCAGTTTCATTCTCTTGCTGTTTTACTCACTTTCTTCAATGAGTCTTAGTCGATTTTTACTTGAATTCCTTCTTCCTTGGGCACCTTAGAGTTTATCCTCCAGTTTTTAGACACTTAACGTCTTTTTCTCCAGTTACTTTCCTGAGTTTGTTCAATTCTTGTTTCATTTTCCCCAGGGTTTTAAAATTTTATTTTATTTTGGTCTATATCTAATCTTAGTCTTTGAATTTATGATTCTAAGTAGTTTTTTAAAACTGTCTTTCCGTGCTTGTTTGAGATAGATAATTCAGTGAAGAGTTTTGTGTTAGAGTGTACTATTTTGTGGTTGTTTTGAGGGGGGAGAATTTCAATCAGCTGATACGATTCAAAGTGGGTTTCTTTTGTATTTGTGTTCTTATAGTTGCCGTGTGTGGAGTTGGTTTAATTTTTTGCTGTTCCTAGGCATTTTATGGACAATATGAATACCCAACTCAGCCAAGATATGAAAGTATAGTTTTAAAGAAAAAGTATACGCATTGATAATCTTGGAGGGTGAAAGTGTTGGTGAGCCCTATTTTTCTCGTTCCTCATTTTGACTTTCTTCTCGCCCCTCACTGCGGTGCCCCAAGGGGCACCGTCTCCACCGTATTCCTCTGACGCTGCCAGAAGAAACGCTGTTCTCGAGGCCCCGCCCCTCGTCCCAGCCCCTTCACGCTTCTTCCACGTACTTAGGACCTCCTGGACGCGAGTTTTAACGCACCGTGTCGACCATTTCATTACTGGGGTGATTCTTGTCTCTGCTTTGTTGAATTCCCTTGTTCCCCTCTTATTTTACACGGAGTTGTTGACGCCACACTTCCCTACCCTTAGCGCCTGCAGGCTTGTCGGAGCCGGAGTGCTGCTGGAATTCGGTGTTTATTTCTGTACTTACAGGTAATTTGAAGTTTCAGTTGTTCCCTGTCTTGTTAATCTAAAGGCTGGGTAAAGTATGGGTTTTTCCCACATTTTCTAAAATTTTTATGGGTTTTGGGAGGCTGTATAGGCTGATTCTGACTCGGGCATCTGGCGGCACGTCGCAGACCTGGAAGTTCTACTGGGAATCCACGGTCCGTGGTGATTCTTGAGCGCGCGGGCCACGGAAGCTCCAGAGCAGCAATTGCAGTATATGCGAAGGTGCCGCAGACTTTTTCTGGAAAGGCCCAGTATTAAATATTTTAGGCCGGCAGGGCCATGCTATTACTGTGGGCCAGCACCTCTACAGGTGCACCAGAAGAACAGCCAGAGACGAGATACCAAATGAGTGCGCCTGTGTATCTATAAATGCTATGGCAAAAACAGACAGTGGGTCAGATATGGCCCGTGGGCCACAGTTTGCCAACCCCTAGAAAATGCCTTCAAAGCACAAAAAGCGAATTACAAAATGTCAGATGGTTCTGCAGGAAACTCAGAGACTCTATTAGTAAAGCAGTAATTGGATTTCTTTGGAGTTTCTCATTATATGCAAAAAACCCAGCTTGTATCCTTCATCAAATAATCAAAATGATAGAGATCTATCTTAAGATTTTATGATATAACAAGTACGACCATAGATACTATTTAGTGATGGAAACGTGTTCACAATGTATTGTTATATAACGCATTTCAGCATTCAATGAATACTTGTTGAATGAATAAGGCTTAAAGGCTGATTACGAAACAGTACTAAAATGTGATCTCGAAGGGCCTAAAGGGATGTTTATCACGATGTTAGCAGTGATTATGTTCCACTGATACGGTTCTGTACAAGTTTTGTTTCCTTCTTCAACTTCCCTCATTCGGCAACCATTCTACAATGAATGTGTACAGTATTTGTTAAATGTAATTGTTTTGATCTAAAAAACAATAATAGATTTAGTTGTTTTTCATAGAATAATAGTGTTAAAACAATAAAAAGACTTAAAAGCAAAAGATTTTTAGTAGGTGGTCACAAAAAGTTGATGAAATTATTGGAGGCAGTATGACCCAGTGGAAAGAGAATGGAGTTTGGAGTAGAAGCTGAGTTAAAATTCAAACTCCCTCAGACACCATCCTGAGTCTTAGCTTACCCATCCATAAGGAGGAAATAGTGTTCTTTGCCTCACTCTTGTTATACAAGTTGAAAGATATAATTTACATGACTAATTAAAAGTGCTATATAAAGCACATTTACGCTCCACTAGCTTTCCAAACTAATTCATTAGACCCACTTTCAAAAATTTGTTTTAAGCTGAATTTCTGATCCATTTTGCCTTTTTTCTATGATCATGTGAAAAGTCTTTCTCTAAATCTCTTACTCCATAATGCTCATATGTGATCTCAAGGTCGTGCAATCAAAGAATACAAAGTAAAATCCAGCACCCTTCTAGAAAATACTCCCTGTGCACTTCCTACCATGACCATCACCACTTAATGTGTACATAACAGAAGGTAATAGTTTTATATTTTGAATTTTTTCACGTAAATGTTATCATACTCTATGCATCAGTTTGTAAATTGCTTTTTTACTAGACCATTGCTCTGCATGCTCACTGGAAAAACCATTTAGATCTTTCAGAATCTCCTTTGTAATCGTTTGCCAATGTATGGCAGACCCAAACACCATAAGAAGGCTTTTTTTTTTTTTTTGCAGACAATGCCAAAAAAAATAACAAAGTTCCATATTTCTAAGCACTTGACTCCTGACTGAATCAATGTTATTATGTAAAGAAAGCTTTCCTAGTAGTAATGCCAATGTTCAAGTACAGGTTTCTAGTATTATATTTTAGGAATCACCAGCAGTGAGACAGGGAGGATTAAGAAAATGATTACTAGCACGGTATTCTTTCTTCTTGTTTCAAAAAGGAAATCCTTCTTTTGAAGTAGCTGCTGCTCTGAATCATTTGATATTTTTGCAGATGTACAGTCTTAAAGAGCCTTAATGAAAATTAAATTGTTTTCTGTACTGAATGAATTTCAGATTTCAAGATGAACATGCAGAAAAAAGGAAGAGACAAATTAACACTTCTCACCTGAATGTAATAAACAATGTGAGGATGATGAGAAATTTATTGCTGTAGAGAGATCTTCTTGAACAAGTGTTTAGAATGAAATTTCTAAAGTTTCCATTGCATTTATATTGCATACATTTTATACAGTTGATTTTTTATTGATTGGATTGTGCAAATTATCTTCAAAACAATCAAAATATTTCAAAACTCTTCAGCAATGTTTACGTCATTGAGCTCTCTTATCACGCCTTTTGATTTCCTGTGCTCTTCGATGAGTTTCATGAACACTTCACATATTTCAAAGGGAAACAGAAATACCAAGCTCCCTTAGGTAGATCATGAACACTGTAACAATGAAATGATTATGTTTTAGAAATGTTTTATAAAAGTAATCTATGTAAAATTGAAATGACTTACAATGTCATTTTATATTAAGTGAATCTGCAACTGAAAGAAAAAGATTAGCTTCATTTGAAAAAATTGCTTTCTGGCCTGCTAAGCATTCTAATCATATTTAACTTTTTTGAAGAAGGAAATAAAGTATCATTTTATGATTTAAGAGATATACATATAGTTTAGGAGATATAGCACTAATATCCTAATGCTATAATTTTGAGAATTTTCTAGGTGAAACATAAAGCAATGAATTACAATTTAACTTCCTATATATATAATGAAATCTGGATTCAGTGATATGTTATCCGAGAACATTTGTTTCATTGCTTTTAGAGAGAGGGGAGGGAATGAGAGAGAGAAACATTGATGTGAGAAAGAAGCATGGATTGGTTGCCTCCTGTACATGCCCCAAATGGGATTGAACCCACCACCTAGGCATGTGCCCTGACTGGGAATCGAACCTGTGACCTTTTAGTCTATGGGACGATGCTCCAACCAACAGAGCGACATCAGTCAAGGCAATTTACACATACTTCATAATGAGTTTTATCATTCTATTTTTTGTCCCTACTTGCTAATGGATATTTTTAATGTACATGAAATATTTTTTAAAAAGTTATTCTTTATTTTTTCAACAGATATTTCTATAGTAGTTGTTATACAATATTAGTTTCAGGTGTACAACATAGTAATTCACCATTTATATATTTTACGCTGTGCTCACCACAGTGAGTCTAATAACCATCTGTCACCATGCAAAGTTATCACACCATTACTGAATATATTTTCCTTCATCTTTTCTACCTGTCTCTCCAAGCCCCCTCCCCTCTGACACCCATGTTTATTTTTTATTTTTTTAAGCCTTTATTTATTTGTTTTTAGGCAGAGGGGAAAGGGGGGAGAGAAAGAGAGAAACATCAGTGTGTGGTTGTCTCTTGTGTGTCCCCTCCTAGGGACCTGGCCTACAACCCAGGCATGTGCCCTGACTGGGAATTGAACTGGCAACCTTTCAGTTTGCAGACCAGTGCTCAATCTATTGAGCCACACCAGACTGGGCTGACAACCATGTTTGTTCTTTGAATCTGTGAGTCTGTTTCTGTGTTGTTTTGCTTGTTTGCTTGTTTTGATTTTTAAAAACTCCACATAAAATGATATCATGCAGTATTTGTCTTTCTCTGGTTTATTTCATGTACAATAATACACTCTAGGTCCATCCATGTTGTTGCAAATGGCAGGATTTCATTCTTTTTTATCGCTGAGTAATAGTCCATTGTACGTATATATAGATCTTCTTTATCCTATCATCTATCGATGGACACTTAGGTTGCTCCCGTATACTGGCTACTGCAAATAATGCTGCAGTGAACATAAGGGTGCATATATCTTTTTGAGTTAGTGTTTTCATTCTTTGGATTTTTTACATTGTTTTTTAAGATTTTATTTATTTATTTTTAGAGAGGGGAAGGGAGGGAGAAAGAGAGGGAAACATCAATGTGTGGTTGCCTCTCATGCGCCCCGCACCGAGGACCTGGCCTGCAACCCAGGCAAGTGCCCTGATTGGGAATCGAACTGGTGACCCTTTGTCTCGAAGGCTGGCACTCAACCCCCTGAGCCACACCAGCCAGGGTGCTTTCTTTTACATTTCTTGTAAAGCTAGTTTAGTGGTGGTAAGCTCGTTTAGTTTTGCTTGTCTGGGAAATTCTTTCTTGCTCCCTCAGTTCTGAAAGATAACCTAACCAGACATAGTATCCCAGGTTGCAAGTTCCTAGGTTCCTAGGCTGTAGGTTTAGCACTTGAAGTATTTCCTGTCACAACCTTCTGGCCCATAAAGTTGCTGCTGAGAAATCAGCCGATGGCCTTATGGGGTTTTCCTTGTATATGACTTGTTTCCTTCTTGCTTCCTTCAAGATTATCTCTTTATCCTTAACTTTTGTCATTTTAATTAAAATATGTCTTGGTGTGAGCCTTTTTGGGTTCTTCTTGTTTGGAACTCTGTATGATCCTGGGACCTGAGTGTCTGTATCTTCCCTCAGATTAGGGAATATTTCCTCAGATTAGGAAATAATAGCCCCAGATCAGGCTATTATTTCTCCAAATACACTTTTTGCCTTGTTGAATTTCTATAATGTGAATGTTAGAGTACTTGATGTTGTCCCAGAGATTCCTTATACTCTCCTCATTTTTTAAATTATTGTTTTGGCCCTGGCTGGTGTGGCTCAGTGGATTGAGTACCAGCCTGCAAACCAAAGGGTTGCCAGTTCGATTCCTACTCTAGGGCACATGCCTGGGTTTGCAGGCCAGGTCCCCAGTGGGAGGTGCATGAGAGGCGACCAGACATTGATGTTTCTCTCCCTCTCTTTCTCCCTCCCTTCCCCTCCTCTAAAACTAAAATAAAATCTTTTAAAAAAATTATTGTTTTATTTTGCTGATCTGATTGGATGATTTCCAGTATTCTATCTTTAAGGTTGCTAATCCATTCTTCTGTGTTAACTAATCTGCTATCAGTTCATTCTATTGTAGTCTTCATTTCAGGTGTTGTATTCTTGATCTCTAATTGGTTCTTTATTATATTCTCTATTTGCTGAAGTTCTCCATGAGGTTCTCTATTCTCCTCTCAAGTTTGTCGTGCATCCTTAAGTTGTTTCTTTGAGTCCTTTGAGTTCTTTATCAGACTTCTTTCTCTGTTTTTTTTTTTAATTCCTTCATTTGAGGCATATTCTGTCTCCCTATTCTGTCTGGTTTTCCTGTGAGTTAGATTACAACTCTCTCTCCCAATTTTGAAAAAATGTTTTCTGTGTAGACTGTGTGCTGGATGGTTTTGGCTGCCAGTTGTAGTTGGGGTGGGTTTTTTGGTGCCTGGTGTACCACATGGCCAGAAGGAGTGGGCATGCAGCCACTTGGCGCTCGCTTCCTTGCCCTGCTGATCCGGGTGAGGCTGCCTCGGGGGGTGTGTGGCCCGCCCTGTTGCTTTAATTGTTCCACAGATATTTTTTGAGTGCCTAGCATGTGTCAGATGTTGTTCTAGTCACAAGGGAATACAATAGTGAACAAAACAGAAAAATAATTGTTACTTGTGTATAGCATAAAGTGAGAAAGACATTCAAAATGATGACAATAATTAAAGCATGTTAGGAAATGACAGTGCTAAGCAATGAGGAGGGATAATGTGAAAGACTGAACTGTTAAACCAAGTGCCCAGGGAAGGCTTCACTGGAAAGGTAACTTCTGAATGGAGATGGGAGGCAGTGAGGAACTCGCCATACAGGTATGTCTGGAGGAGCACCCCAGGTAGAGGGAAGAGCAGGTACCAAAGCTTGCTCTTTGGTAGAATCTGTTTGGTGTTTCAGGGGACATCAAGGAGGCCTGTGCAGCTGGGATAGAGAAAAGGGATAGATTAGCTGGAGCTCATGTATTAGAAGTAACAGGCAGCCAGATAGAGTACAGCTTTGTTGTTGTTGCCAAGGACTTTGACTTTTACTCTGAAGGCGATGAGAAATCACTGGAGGACATCCAGTGGAGCAGTGACAAGGTCTGACTTACATTTTAATAGGGACATTCTGTACAAGGCAAGGGCAGATGTGTGGAAAATACCTAGGAGGCTCCTGCAGTCATCTGGGCAAGAGATGGCTGTGCTCTGGACAGTGGCAGTGACAGTGAGATTGGCAAAAAGGAGCCCAGTGTTTTTGAAGGTAGAACTGACAGGGTTTCCTAACAGACAGGGTTTCCTAATAGCTGGAGAGAGGGGGTGGGGTGGGGGGAGAGGAGTTGAAGTCAAGTGACACCAACATTTTTTATTTTTGTTTTTTTTAAAGATTGTATTTATTTATTTTTAGAGAGAGGGGAAAGGAGTGCAAAGAGAGGGAGAGAAACATTGATGTGAGACACATCGATCAGGTGCCTCTTCTATGTGCTCCATCCAGGGACTGAGCCCACAACCCAGGCATGTGCCCTGACTGGGAATGGAACTGGCAACTTTTGGCTTTGTGGCACGACTGAGCCACACTGGTCAGGGCTTTGTTTTGGTTTTTCCCCTGAGCCTTTAGTAGAATGCAGTCACCATTAATGAGGTGAGGAGGACTGCTGGAATGCTCTTTGGGGAGGGCAGCTATCAAGAGATCAGTTTTAACTTATTAAAATTGAAATGTATGTTACTGATCTCAGTGGTGATGTCAAGCAGACAGTTGGATGTACAGGTCTGGAATTGTGGGCAGAGGTCCAGGCTGGAGATACAAATTTGGGGGTCATCTGCATGTGGATGGTATATAAGCTCTGAAACTCATCAAGGATCACCATGAGTGAGTGTAGATAAGAAAGGCAAGAGGAACAAGGACTGTGATAAGGGAACATGTGTAGGTGAGAGAGATGAGGAAGAACGTGAAAAACAGGTTGAGAAAGAGTAGGCAGAAAAATGGGACAGAATAGTGTCCCGCAAGCAAAGAAATGCAAGTGATTCAAAGAAAAGGAAATGACCAAGTCTAACAAATGCTGCTGGTCAGGTAGGTAAAATGAGGACTGAGAAGTGGTGAGTAGTTTAGAAAAGGTGGAAATTACCGTATTTTGCCATATATAATGCATACTTTTCTGCCCAAATTTTTGAGGGAAAAATGAGGGTGCACATTATTCATGGGTAGTACTAATTTCATATCCATATAAATGTTCTTAATTCTTTTATTTATGCTTATGCATTAAATGCGTAACTCTAGGAAGCAATAATGATATTGGCATGCAAAATAGTACCCTGGAATACAATAATCAGCTCTGTTTCTAAATATAAATAAATAATTAAAAAATTAAAATGAAAGATTTTTTTCCCTGAAAGTTTGTACCAAAAATGTGGGTGCGCATTATACATGGCAAAATACAGTATTGGTGACTCGAGGTGAGAAGTGTAGCAGTGGGCTGGGTGGATACCTGGTTGTGGCAGGTTCACATGAGAATGGTACGAGAGAACTGGAGACAGTATAGGATTTTTACTCGAAAGACGACAAAAATAGAACGGTGATTAAAGGGGTGGTGGAGTCAAGCAAGACATTTTTTGAAAGATAGGACAAAAAACATGTTTGCTGATAGGAATTATCTAGGGAATCCTTAGGAAAAGAATGTCAAATGGTGTGTTGGGAATTTCCCTGAAATGTTAGGATGACGGTAGAGGCAGGGGTTGGGGGAGTTAAAGTGCAAGTCATCTCCTGAGGGTAGCCACAGTGGGTCCTACAGAAACACTGCGGTTGTGGTTATGGTAGATGATTAAGACTTCCATCACAGCTCTGGCTGGCGTGGCTCAGTGGATTGAGTGCCAGACTGTGAACCAAAGGGTCGCTGTTTCGATTCTCAGCCAGGGCACAGGCCTGAATTGCGGGCTGGTCCCCAGTAGGGGCTCGTGAGAGGCAACTAACACATTGATGTTTCTCTCCCTCTCATTCTCCCTCCCTCTCTAAAAAAAATAAATAAAATCTTCAAAAAAAGATTTCCATCACAATTAATCATGACCCATTGTTGAAGTGCCTCAGGACACTATGTAACGCTCACTCTTCAGTTACTATTTCTAGAGCTGTATGTATATAAGACAAAGCAGACATGCTTGCATTCCATCTACATTGGAGGTTGTCATACATCACTACACTACCATACTATAGTGGGCGATATGTATATACACACTATAGTGATGCATGTGTATATATATATATATATATAGTGTGGATGGATAGTGAGATGTGTGTGTCTATAGTGTGTATATAAATATATTTAGTGTGTATATGCTAATTGTGTATATATAGTGTTTATATATGATGTGTATATATAATACATGTGGTATATAGATATATAATGTGTATATGTGGTATATGGTAATATGTATATATGGTATGTATATATAATGCAGCTATAGTATATTGTGCATATAGCAGTCAACTGTATGTACATGTATATATATATGCAGCTACCTGTGTATGTGTATAAATATGTAGTGTGTGTACACACACACTATATATATAGCATCTATTATACATTTAAATGTACTATGACCTCCAATTACAATATACATATATACACATGTATGTATATATACACATATAATTGGTGCCATATATTTGACATTGTTAAATGTATGACATAAATAGTTGAAAACTCCCAAATTCCTTTCTATTTCTCAGAGTCTTTGAGCTTATAAAACCTATAGGTTGCTTATTACAGTGACAACTGGACAATATACAATATGTGGGAAAGAGTAAATGGTGTCAAAGAAGGAGGCAAGGGCCAGAGCACGTTTGGCCAACAAGTGGTCCCCGCACAGGTGCCGTGGAGACGTGTACGCACAGTGCCGGGTGGTTGGAGGAGGCCCGCCTGACCCACTTTGCACCGACCAGGGAAGGTGTCCTGGAAGAGCCGACACCAGAAGCACAATGGTACAGCATGTGCCATGTACAGCACAACTGTACAGCATGTACAGCACCCTCTGCCCTCTCAGAATGACTCTCCCCCACAGATTTCAATTCTTGTTCGTGCATCAGGGCCAATAATTGTATCTCCTTCACTCACATCCTTTGTTGACTTTCCACTTAACTGTGAAGGGTGCATGTTGGCCTTGACACCCTGAATTCTTGGCCTCACAGAGCCCTACTGGAAATATTGAGGCAGAATATAAATAAAATATATCGTCACACCACTATTTAGTATTGCACACTAACACAATAATTCAACATTATGCTGAAGGCATTATAACTTAAGACAAACTTCAGAAAAAAGTTTATCTTCATCCTACATCAAAAAATTTTTAAAATTATTTATGTGTGGGAAACATTCAGTTAAACAATTTTTGTCTACGTATGTCCATTAATTCTCATAACAGCTCCTCTGCAGCAAGCAAGGCAGGTGTAATTTAATTATCGCCGTTGTTTAGGAGCAGATGGTGATAAACTTGACAATTAAGCAAGTTGCTCTATAAATCAGAGATAGGGAATCCGCTGGCTAACAAAACAAGGAGTGCCTGTCCCCAGCCAGCTGGGTCAGTTAGTTGGAGTGTCAGCCCATGCACCAAAAAGGTTGCGAGTTTGATTCCTCGGGCAGGACACATACTAGGCTGCGGTTCCATCCCCGGTTGGGGCACGTATGCAAGGCAACCAATCGATGTTTCCTTCTCACATTGGTACTTCTGTCCCTTCTCTCTCTTCCTAAAATCAATAAACATACCCTTGGGTGAGGATTAAAATACAAACAAACAAACAAACAAAAACAAGTGCCTGAAGTTAGATACCAAGAGCCAGAGTCTGAAGCTGAAGTGGTAAAATGCTGGAAAGACCACAACAGAAAAACAGGCGCAACACACTCATAGAAGGATTTTTAGGCAGGAAGCTTCTGGCTAGGCTCGTACATACCGATTGACAGGACCTGTGGACTTCTGGCTGCAGGTAAAGAGCACCAAGCGGAGAAGATACCATCAGTCAGTCCTTTGGCGGCTAGAGATCTTTACCTGGTTGTCCTGCACGCACTTCAAACTCAAAATGTTTAGCATAGCTCCTTTCCCCCCAGCCTTTCCTTTCACTTCAAGTCCTCGCTAATCATGCAGCGGTCTGAGACGGACGATCGGAGTGCATAGGCTTTTGTTGTTCATCTCCCGCACCTGCTTAGTGTATCAGGTAAGCCTATGAGCCATAGTAATGAAAGGGTCAGTCTTGCTCAGAGTCGCAAGTACATTTTGTACCTGGCGCAGGGTAGGGGCCGCACAGGCAGGAACTGAGAAGGCATTCGCAGTCAGCTCCAGCTGACCCACATGGGGAACGTGAATGTAATGGTGATTTATGAAACCGTGCGGGGGGAGCAACAGGTGGTGACAGGAGATCAGTGGGGGCTCTGACTCCGGAAGGTCAGAAAAATCTGATCCCATTTGGATAGTGTCCTGAGGAAGAAGCAGTTTGTTCTCTGTATGTGTGAGTCTGTTTCTGTTTTGTTTGTGGGTGGAAAAGGTGAAGGGATTGGGAAGTACAAATCGGTAGCTAAAAAAATAGCCACAGGGAAGTAAAGTACAGCATAAGGAATATAGTCAATAATATTGTAATAAGTACGTAGGATGCCAGGTGGGTACTTGACTTCTGGGGGGGATCACTGCAGAAATTATATAAATGGCAAACTGCTATGCTGAACACTTGAAACTAGTTTGAAATATTAATGATAATGAATGACAACTGTAACTGAAAAAAGATTAATCAGGCACTGGTCAGTCTCCAAGAGCTCGGTGCAGTCCTTACCAGAGCTTTCCTCTCTGTCCCCACCAGCACTCTGGGTCGGGCCGCTCATGTGTGGGTGAGGGAGCTTTCTCCTTCAGTGTTTCAAAGATGCTGCTGGAGCTGGCACACACACCACCTCCCCCACCTCTTCCTGGACCATTGTAGCTCCCTCCTGACTGGTCTCCCTGCTTCCAATACCCATCTCCCTCTCTCAGGTCACCTTCCAGAACTACTAGTTCACAATTATCTGTCTCAACACAACGATCAGACACTGCTAAAACACACGAGCTTAGATGACTGGCTGCGCCCTGCTTTTCCAGCCTCAGCTTCTCTGGCCTCTCCCATTCATTCCCCCCTCGTGAGTTTTTCCACAAATAAATGCAGTTTTCTCGTGCTTGTGTCTCTGAGAGAGAGAGAATAAGAGTTTCAATAGAGTAAAAAATTAGGACTTAAAAAAATCTTCAGCTTTAATTGAGGAGCCTAATTTAGAACCCTACTAAACATGTGTGAACCTCAAGGAGGAAAATGGCTGCCAAGAAGGACTCCTTGTGGTTAACTGGGCCCCAGTTCGTGATCAGAGCCTGGCAGCCTCTGCTGACAGAGGCCTCTCACGCACCCTGCACCTCAGAGAAAAGTCCCAGACTGAGCTGCCAGCCTCCTGCACTGTGTTCCTGCCGTCTGAGCTGAGCTTCATCAAGAAGCTCCTATTACTGTCTTTTGACCAGTAAGACTGAGACCTACCCCACCCAGTTGGAACTGTGCAACTACATCCTCATTTGAATTTTTACCAACCAATCAGGGCACACAATTCCGGCAAATCAGGACAATGCTGTTTGGACTCATCAAACTGCAAATTTGGATTCCTCATTTGCATAAAAATAGACCAACTAGGAATGGGGGGGGCGCTTTCTGTATATAATCAGGCTTCCCCTTTGTCTCACTTTTGTTTTCTGCCGGAAGCTGCATTTCCCTAATCTGCGAACTGTTCAACTGAATAAAGTTTATTTTACCACACCCCAGATTGGGCATTCCTGTTGGCATTGAATTGATGGAGGCAACTTTTTGTTGGCACATGTTATGAGGACTTGAAGAAACTCATACAGAGAAAATCAATCAACTCAAAGGAACTTACATATAACCCAATTATTCTGCCTCCTCCGGGACGAAGAAAAAGTAGTCCCACGAAGACATTGCTTACAATAAAGACATCTCATGTTGATAAACAGGCTGTAGAGCAGTTCAAGGAGTATGCTGGTTCTCAACATTCCTCCAGTTAGAGCCATGTGACATGCAGATAGCCAATTTGGTCCAGAGAGAAGGTCTAGCCAGTAATGTGGGGAATAACCTGGACAAGAACTTCACTTCTTTCAAGATACACTTACTGAATGTAGTGAAGAAAACTGGAAACAGAAATTTCAAAGTCAACATCTGGGGGTTTGATTAAAATCTGGAGGACAAACAAACAAAAAAAACCCAGAATGTTGAGAGTAAATAATTGAAGAAACCAGTAAACGAAAACATAAATATCTCTGGGAGGTACTTGGATTACAGATACAAGCCACGGGCTTGAAGAAGATAGCCAAAACACGTGGAAATATCTGCTTGGCATGCTGAAACCAAGAAAGAATATTAGGTAAAGAAATGGATAAAATAAATATCAAAAAGACAGAAATCTATGTAATTAAATAAGTAATTAGAAGGAACCCTGCAACAATTTCAAAAATACGGAAAATGTCCCTAAAGTAGAGGCAGCGCAGAGAAGGTGAAGTTTAAAGCCCCGCTTCCTACTGAGGAAGAAGATGGAGGGTGGAAGAGGAGCGTGTGCGTGGGAGGCAGCAGCAGCGTGGAATGGGAACTCACTGAGAGGACAAACCTAATTAATTCAGAAGTCTCAGAAAGACACAGAGAAACTCTTGTTTACAGGGGAAATGAAACTGCACATTTTAATCATTGCACTGCGCAACTAAAGTAGCCAGATCTTCATTTTGATTCCATGGAAAATACGGTATAACGAAAGGGAACACGTGAGGTGTAAATTAGTTAGCGAGCAACTGGTAGGTCATTGGAATGAGGAGCTAAGAGATCAGAAAATATTCATGATGATCCTGATAGAGTGCACTGCAGACTTTATCAGTTTCACGTGCTCCTTTTTAAACTGGAAAGCACTACAATATCCCACGAGAAGGGAGGGGGTGCTTGGTAGACAAACACAAAAGATGCTCTACTTGCACAAGTCTGTTAAGATTGAGTTTCTAAGAAATAAAAAATCATGAAGAATGAAATTTAACCTGGGATCCATGAATGGATTTCAGAGTTCATCAATTACCTAGAAAAACAAACACAATAGGGTGAATTTGCATTTTGGGAAGAGCTCCTCCGTGACATTCATCAGTTATCAAAGAGGTCCAATTAATATCCTTCTTAACACTCATCAATTACCGGAGGACTGTGACCCGACTGTGAGAAAGAAGGCCTGCCACAGGGTTTCCAGGCCAAACTGAAGTGTAAGACCTCTCGGGAATCTTAACAGAGTAGTTTCACATGTTTGAAAGTAATGAAAGTACATTTCAACATTGAAAGCACTGAACATATACTATCTTTTAAGGAAGTAGCATAAATGAGCAGGTTAGGTTGGAATGTTACACTCTTCATTAGAAGAGTTTTACAAGTCTTACAAGTCTGTACAGTCAAGGCAAATCTATCTGGCACCTTAAGTCTCCTTCCTTCTTTTCTCTTCTTCCATATACATGCTCAGTCTCCGAGGCCCATTGGTTCTTCCCAGGATGAGAATAAGACATGTGAGGGTCTCAATCTAATAATTTGCTGCCCATTCAACTGTTTAATGGAAGTTGGGAAGTTAAGTATTGTTTAACTATTAAGAATTGTTCAGCAGGTGGGAGGTCAGACCAAAAAGAAAGTAGAACCAGGAGATAAGCACGACTGAGAAGAAGGTATAGGACCAGGGAGAAGGTGTCAGCAGGAACCAGACTGCAGAGACAAGTGTGGCCTCACACCCTTTACAGATTCAATTCAGTGTGGGCATGTCCACACAGCCAGGCTGCTCCTAGAGAAACTGAAGGATTGCATTTCCGACGAGGATTCCCTGGGGCCCAGGCTACACACGGGGGAGCAGTCACTGGGCAGAACGAAGCCATCTGATTCTGGGTCTCCGAACTTAGCACTGACGTAGACGTGACAGCAACATCAACACACCTCACAGCACTTCATTTTGCAGCTAAGGAAGGACATGTGGGCACAGTTCAGATGCTGGTTTCCTTGGGTGCTGATATCAACTCTAAAGATGAAAGATATCGATCAGCTCTGCACCAGGCCTGGATGGGTCAGCACACGGAGTCGTCAAAGGCAGCCTGGCTCAGCAGCTCACTCCGTGGTGACTTCTTTCTGTCCTTTGGCCACACCAGGAAGGCACCAGGGTGTTTCTAAACAAGGACAATAAAATGCATGTGACTACCGTGTCTGCAGCTTTGCTTCCGCCTCCCAGCTTGAGGGAGTACAGGTTACACTGGTTACACTTTGTTCCCAGGAGTTCCAGAGATGGCAATGGTGATGGTCCTGTCACCTGTGGCAAAGATAGTAGTGACACTAATGACAATAATTAGTATTCCCTACACCTGAAAAAATTATTCAACATTTGTTAGATGTGATGGGAAGAAAACATATGCATTTTATATATAATTTTAAGAAACTAAATAACATCTTGGGAGGCAGATGAAAGCATTTAAAAGTTAGATAAAATGAATCCCTTATTCCTAATAAACAGGATTCGTTTATACATTATTTGGTTCTAGAATTTTTTATTTTTTTCCACTTGGAACTTCAAAAGGTGACATTATTTGGAAGTAGAGGCTTTGCAGATGTAATTAGTTAAAAGGAAGTCGTACTGGAGTAAGGTGGGCCCTACATCCGATGACCAGTGTTCTTCAAAGACGATGTGCCAGGAAGGCCAGGCAACAACAGGCAGAGACTGGAGTCCTGTAGCTTCAAGCCAACGAACACCAGAACACCAAGGTGTACCAGCCGGCACCAGGGGCAGGGAAGGAGGCAAGGAGGGCTTCTTCCCTTTAGGAGTACCGCCCCACTGGCACCTTAATTCCAGACTTCTGGATTCCAGAACAGTTAAGAGAATAAATTTCTGCTGTTTTAGACCACAGTGTTCATGGTACTTTGTCACAAAGCTCTAGGAAACTGACAGCAGCCATTGTATGAATCTGTCTTGAAAATGGCTTAGTTGGTAGCTATAAGAAAGCAAAAGCATTTTACTTTCTGAGAGACGAATTTCATCACTGTCACCTAAATGCTTTTTAAAGAGGCCACACTTACAGACCTGTGACAAATAGCTTACCAGATTTCTGCGTGTTTCTCAATTGTATGAATTTTGTGAGCCCCAATTTCTCTCATCTGCAAATGCATTTCCCCATTTTCTCACATTCTTGTGAAATAAGAACAATATGCAAGCAAATATTTAAATAATTTTGCATCTAACATGCAAAAATGGAATTGTTTCTTGGCAGGCAGCTCCGCCAAGTTTTGGCTCCAAGTATTCATTTGCCAGCTAACATGCAAACATCTTAAACTAGAACGGAAAAACCAGTTTAGGGGTGAGAATAGGCACTGAATGAGGTTGTGCAAAACTGAATGAAGTGAAGTTAAGGTTGGCTTGTTTAATAATCAAGTAAACCTTTTCTGTTGGAATATAATTGATATGACATTATGTTTGTTTCAGAGGTACAACATAATGATTTGCTTATATGTATATATGTTGTGGTGATCACAAGTCTGGTAAACATCCATCACCATACATAATTCCAACTGATTTTTTTCTCGTGATGAGAACTTCCAAATTCCGCTCTCTTAGTAGCTTTCAAATAAAGCATACATAATTATTAACTATAGTCATCATGCTGTACATTACCTCCCCAGGATTTATTGTATAATTGATAGTTTGTACCTTATGACCACTTTCTGTCATTTTGTATGCCCTTGACCTCCCACCTCTGGCAACCACCAGTGAGTTCTCTGTAGCTATGAGTTTAATCTTTGTGTGTTTGTTTAGATTCTACATATGAATGAGATGATAAGGTATTTGCTATTCTCTATCAGTTCACTTAGCAAAATATATGTACAACACTTGGGGTGTTTCCATATCTGGGCTATAGCAAATAATGCCACAATTAATATGGGGGTGCAGAGGTCTTTTCAATTTTTGCTTTCATTTTCTTCAAGCAAATACTCAGAAGTGGAATTGCTGGATCAT